>CM023959.1:11453371-11481605 GCA_013407115.1 Glycine latifolia
TAATCAATTACACTACACAAAATCACATAATGGACTTCCTGTGATAATCGATTACATTACGAGTTAATCGATTACATTGTTCATAAGTCTTTTCCAGAAAACTCAAGAACACTTTAATTGATTAAATGAGTCAATTAATCGATTACATAGGTGAATTAATCAATTACTAACGGTTACACCAGTTTTCTATAAATAGCTGTTGAGTGTTTTAACAAAATACACCATGAAATATTAAAGAATTTTCATAAGCTTTCTGAAGAGAGAAATGATACGAAGTGTTATTCTGTGTTAGTCCCTCAAATCCTCAAGCTTTAAGATTTTATTGAGAGGATTTCTTTTTGGGCAAAGTTTCTAAAGAAGATTTTGGAGAGAAAGTTCTGAGATAGTTTTCTTTCAATCTTGATTCTAGTTTGGTAATCTTTTGCATACATCTGAAGTGGATCATCAGGTGGTTTCTCTCCATACAACTTGTTTGTAATTTCTTTTTAGAATTTCTGTTTGTATTACTATAGCAACAGTCTTTCTTAAAGCTTGTATAGAATAGGTGTTTCTAGAGGTAAGAGTAGAGAAGGATTTTCTCTATGTCTTGATCACTAAGAGTCTAACTGAGTTAGATGTCTTGTTCTTGATCTAATTCTGATTGAGAGTGATTGTATGAGCTTGTAAGAAAAAATTGTTAATAGTGAAACTCTAACTAGTTGGTTAGAAGAACTGGATGTAGCTTTTCTTGGTTGAGAAGTGAACCAATATAAATCTTTGTATTGACTACTTCTTCTTTATCTTTCCTTGTGGTTATTAATTGTCATTGATTGGTGTAATCTTTCACATTCAACAGAAAATAGTTTGGTTACATTATTTAAAGATTGGTGTTTGATTGACTGAAAGTGTTCTTGGATTGTATTGTGATACGATCTTTTTAAATCTGATTGTTTTAAGAAACTTTTAATTCGCCAAGAACAACCAATTGACCCCCATATTGGTTCTTGTGTGTTGTTCATACTATTTTCAAATGACATTGATGAGAGATGATGTCATTGTGATGGATGTATGCTGTGTATGTACATGGGGGGTGTAGTGACATGTTGGATATCCTTGGGAGGGAAGATGATGAGTTTAAGAATTTTAAGCATCCCTGGAGAAGGAAAATGATTGCTTAGAATTTTTAACTATCCACGATCAATGCATTGATGGGCCCATGTTTCATACTTCATAATTGCATGGAAATATAATGAAGGCAGTACGTACCTGTGGTTTTTCTGAGGACAAAAATGCGGGTACTTGGGGGCATGTCACTCAGTTTTGAACTCCCTTATGACTCAGGCTGATCACCGTGGGGGGGGGGGGGGGGAGTGGCCAGTGCACGACAGGGTGACCCCGATGAACTATTGAATCATTTTCCTAAGTGAGATTGTCGTGTGGGCATGCTTAGGCTATTTCCTGATGAATGGTATCACATTGCATTTGAGAGTTGAGTCAGGTGCATGCATCATTTTGACCATAATTGATTTGAATTGTGGAAAAAGTTGATGACTAGGTTGTTGAGCGTATGTTGAACTGATTGATTATCAAGAGTGATTGTGGTTATTAATATTATTATTTTCTTTTTAATCATTGTCATATGGTATTTGTTAATCTTGTATAATAAAATCACCCTTGCAATTTTGTACTGTGTGGTTGGTACTTGTGATGATCACGAACCTTCATTCGTGGGAGCAGATAAGCAGCAGTAGGTGACGTCGGAGGGAAATCCTTTTTGTTGGAGCCGATGTGATAACATTGGAATTCATTTTGGAAAAGAGTTGTGTTTTGTTATCAACTCTTTCTTAGTTGGTTCCAGATTCTTTTTGGTTGGGCATATCAATTCCAGGCTTAGATACATGTAAAAACTAAAATATGTTCTGACATGTGAATGACATATAATGGTTCAGTTTATATATATGTATATTTATATATTTACACATTTGTGCGTTGTCTGGTGAGTGTAGTATTGCAAAAACTCTCATTTTCATAATCAAATTAATGGAGTTTTCATTAAACATTGAAATTATACATTTAGAGTAGTGATAGTGTAGTGACGAGGTGGGTCGTTACACCACATACCCAGGAAAAGCAACACCAGGGCAGGTCGAGCATCTCAAGAATATCATCTAGGAAACGCTCCAAACTCCCACCATGGACACCTAAGAAGTCATGGCAAGAGTAGAGGAGGAACCAAACTGGATGACCCCCTACAAGAATTTACTAATTTAAGGGGTGTTACAGTCAAACAAGAGCGAAGCCCAACGCCTAAAAAGGAAGGCCAACTACTACATCATCCTTGATGGCAAGTTGTTCAAAAGAGGGTTGCAGTACCCCTGCTCAAGTGCCTGAACAGCCAGTAGGCAGTATATGTCATGTGAGAACTCCATGAAGGGATTTGCGGCCTTCACACAAGGGGACACTCCCTTGCAACCAAGGTGGTGCGGGTAGGGTACTATTGGCCGACACTCCAGCTTGGTACTCTCGATTTAACTAAGTGGAGACGATGCCAATATTTTGCTGATATCTGACGCTCCCCTCCTGACAACCACAGTCTAAGCTTCCCATTGCCTTTTGCCATGTGGGGGATGGACATTTTGGGGCCATTCCCAAATGCCCCAGGAGCATTCAAATACTTTTTAGTCGCAATATATTAATTCACCAAATGGATCGAGGCACGACTATTATGAGACATATTCGCCAACGAGATAGATAGGTTTACCTAGAAACACCTCATATCCAGATATGGCCTTCCTTACACCATTGTCACCTACAACGATACTCAGTTCAAGGCTAAGACTTATGAAGATTTTCTGACAAGGCTAGGCATCAAGCACCTTCTGACTTCTATCGAACATCCCTAGACCAACGGTCAGGTTGTAACACCCTGAAATTTCAATAATTGAAAATAGATGTTTAATGTAATTGTTGTATTATTTGATTGTTTGATTAATTTAGAATTGGTTGAGTTGTTGTGCATTTTATCTTGGTGCAATTATTTGGTATGCATGTTAATCTGTGTGAACTTTGTTTGTTTTATGGTTGAGGTGAGAGTGATAGTTCATAACCTGTGCTTCAGTAAAGCTTTCCAACACATCTCTTCATCTTTTGACCGTTGGGATCTTCAAGATGACAACTTTTGATGCCATGCTAAGCGCGACTAGTGCATTGAGCAAGCCAGAGCACTCTGAGCGAATTTCCAAGATAATTCTTGATAGAGAGGAAATTGCATTGAGCGAGCTAGGGCATGCTAAGTGAGACCTGCATGCGCGCTGAGCGAGCCAGGGTGCGCTAAGCGAGTCTGTCGGGTTATAAATACGCCCAATTGCGTGCAGAATGCATTTTTCATGATTTTCTCTCTCTTCTCTCTAAACTCGCCCAAAACCCTAGAACCACCCATTTCCACCACCCACGACCACCACGTGACTACCACGAGCCGTCGTTGCTTGCCACGGAACCAGGACACGGTGAAGAACCTTATAATCGGAGCAAAATCTTCGAAACTTTTCGTAAAGTTTTGGTAGAGGAAGAAAACAGAGTTATCCTCAAGGCCCTACGCACAAGACTTGACAAGTCCAAGGGTCTATTGAAGGAAGAACTCCCCAGCATACTCTGGGCTTATCGTTGTTTTCAACTCACCTATGACACATATGCCATGATCCCCGTTGAAGTTGGCAAACCATCGACAAGGAGAATGTTGTTCTAAGAACAACACAATGAAGAAAATATGAGGGTTGAACTAGAGACAAAAGATGAAGTCCAGGAAATGGCTATAATAAAAGAAGAGGCCACCAAGCTCCACACAGTAAGAAGATATAACACCAAGGTTCAACCTTGAACTTTCCAACTTGGCGACCTCGTATGGTGACTCTGAGGTGAAGCCCAAAAAGATTCCCGAGTGGAAAAGCTTGGACCCAATTGGGAAGGCCCATTCAGGGTTGTCACAAGCCTAGACAATGGAGCCTATAGGCTATAAGAACTAGATGGTGAAGCAATTCCAAGAACATGGAATGCTACCCATCTAAAGTTCTATTTCAATTGACTTTCTACAAGACCGGATGATGTATTCTTCAAATTTCTACATTGAATGAAACATATCTCTTCAAATTTTATTTACTTATGTCAACTCTCCAATGGTTTACAAAACCCAAGGTCCGCCGTTGGTGAGCCTCGACAAAATCCAGGACAGACGAGTTCCTGGTTGATCTCAAAAGGTTCATAAAATCCAAGGTCCACCCTTGGTAAGTCTCAGTCTTCAAAGGTTTGCAAAACCCAAGTTCTTTCATTGGGGAACCTCTCTAAAACCCAGGACAAACGAGTTCCTGGTCGATCTCCAAATGCTCATAAAACCCAAGGTCCACCCTTGGTAAGTTTCGATCTCCAAAGGTTTGCATAACCCAAGACGAACATGTTCCTAGTTCAAGGCTCGACAAACCTAAGGTCCACCCATGGTGAGCCTCCCCATTGTTAAGTTTCCCCTACGCGGAAACTCAAGGCATGCAAGGTCCACCCTTGATAAATTTTTATACTCTTAAAATATATCTTTGTAGGAATACAAGAAACCCAAGGTCCACCCTTGGAGCACAATACCCAAGCCACACTTTTGGTAAGCCTACTCCTTTGGAACTACAACGAGCATATTCAAAGTTCAGTTATTCATCCTCAAACAAGAGGAAAAACAAGATGCCACCAAATTGGTTAGCAAGACCTTCAATCAAGTGGAATTTAAACTCTCTCCTGCTTTTCACTGGTATTCCTCCGTAGTAGCAATTATCTCTTCCTCGTCAAATGAAACACCATCCTTCACATCCTTGAATGGGTCAGAAAGACCCAAGTCAAGGTCCTTGGCAAAGAACCCAACTTGCCTGATAGCCTTGTGAAAACTTTTTTCATGCTGCCCCACAACCTCCTTCTTGTAGATGTTAGACTTTTGGCAAACGTACCAATTTGTCGTTGTAAGTTACAAAATTTATAAAAGTTCGTCTCCACAGGGACTTGTGCTACTCAGTTAATCCAAATAGAATTCAACAGTTTAATAGTTATGTACAACGAGTATGGTCGAAGTTTTGATGGTTTTTACGGAAATGACGAAAGATTACGGAAGATTACGGAAGCTAATAAAATGATTTTAATTAATTTAAGAAAAGCGTAGAATTGGATTTCATCATTCATACCCTTGGTATCCAACTAATATTACCATGTATAAATCATTTTCTATTATTACTGATGCACACATTAATTAACCTCGAATCGATCCCTCGCAATCGAGTTCTAAGGATATTTACTGAATATCGATCCCTCACATACGAAGTAAATAACCCAGCATTACAATCATAATCGCGTGCTATTTGCAATCTAAACGTTATGCTCTATTCCTAGCAACGTAACGTAAAGAGTAAAATTATTCAGTTCAAATTCTAAGAGTACTTCCCAGTTAAACATAGAATCCAATTTCATGAAACTAGTGATCAAGTAGAATCAAGCATTAAGAACGAAATAAAATTACCAATAATAAATAGAAAAGACTTATGCATAAATAAATATTAAAAGAGATACTTAAAAGTAGAAGATTACATCCAATCCTTAATAGAAACTAACCAAGCATGGAGAGAACCTCCTTAAGAGAAGAATTGATGAAGGGCCCCATCACTGCTTCTTTCCGGCAGAGTCTCCACACTAAATCTCACTTCTCTCACTTTCCTAACCTACCTAATACTAATATTTAAGAGCCTAAGGCTCAAAACAAGCTAAGAAGCAAGGGAGGAGGAAGAATGGAAGTGAAAAGAATGAGATTTCCTTGGGGGGTGCATGGCTATTTATAGGGGGCTGGCTGCTCGAGTTCACTCGCCCAGGCGACCAGTTTTGCCTTTGTTTGGTCGCTTGGGCGAGTTAAGGCCCACTTGATGAAGCAACTTGCCAACTTGGAGGCCCACTTGCAGAAGTAGCTTGCCCAGGCGACCAATTTATGCATGTTTCACTCGCCTGGACGAGTTAAACGTACCATCCAGAAGAATCTTTTGGGCCTTGATGGATTTTGGGCCTATTTTGCTTGTTGCACCTCCCATGTTTACTTTATGATCCATTTTTGCTTGCTTTGTTTGTTCGGAAGCTTCGGAAGTCCACAAAATCTATTAAAATACAAAATATGATTGGATTAATCTTTCGAAGTATGAAAAACAACATTTATTCAAGCACTAGGTGCTGTTTAACTAGGTTCAGGGCAAATTTATAATCAAATCTTATGAAATCAAAAGATAAGTGTCTCCATTTAGTACTCCATATCCTCCGGTGCCTTGAGGTTAGACTCCCCTAGCCTAGACTCTGACTCCTTCAAACGAGCCTTAAGGTCGGCAACCACCTTGGATAAACTGTCCCTCTCTACAACGACACTCTCAGCCTTGCCAACTAAGTCCTTCTTCTCCCTCCGTAGTTCCTTGCAACGATTGGCCAATTCCTCACCATCCAACCTGATGCAAAAAATCTTGGTCAAGACAACGCTGAACTTGGCAGACAACTGGTGGTTGGACTTAACAACCTCAACAAAGGCTACCATGGCGTTAGCCACCTTGGGCTGTTTCACCCTCTATATGGTGAAAGTAGTGGCCCTCCATTTGGCGATCTCAGCCTCAAAGGATGCCACTCTACTCAAAGCTTCCTAGTGTCTCTTCTTATTTTCCTCCAGAATTGCTAGATTTCTATGGAGGAAAACCTTCATGGACTCAGTGACATTATGAACCGTAGCTGACCGGATGAGATTCTTATCAAAAGGTGACACAAAGCCAACTGGGGTCTTTTGTTCTGGCTTGTAGCCCATACTCCACAGTGAATCAGAATCACATGAAGTGTAGAGGTGATCAAGAGAGACATTGGGGCAAGAAGAAGAGAAGGGCAGGGTTAATGCCAAAACAAGAGAAAGGGGAACCAGTGGAGTTGAAGGGGAAGGAAATGACACCTCAGGATCACTAGTAACCACCACTTCAACGCTTGGCAAGGGCGTAGCCGTGGTGTATGAATGAGCCACGACAGGGCTAGCCAAAGAGACTGATACATTGGTCATGACAGCATGGGAAGCAGAAATGCCATGGGTAGGTGAGGATGTTGGATTTAGGGGGAGTTGCAAGAAGATTAAAGCAAGGATGAAGTAATGGCTTGATGTTTTGGCTTTTTACATACCCAATCAATTTGAAGGAATTTGTAATTTGTCTAAGTGGTTCAAGATTCATTGCCTTGTGATCCTTGCATTGCATTTGCATTCTCATTCTCATACATACATGTTTTTGATTAAAGTACTAAAGTTGTTCAAATGATTTTAAAAGAATACAAGTTCTCATGGTTAAGTTTTGGAAAAATGAAAACTTACTGCTTTAATCGATTACACAATTTTTTAATCGATTAAAAGCTTTGGTTCTAAATCTGGAAAAGCCATGAAGAACATATTAATCGATTACAACCTTGTAATCGATTACATAGTGCAATATGAAAATCATGCATCACTGCTTTAATCGATTACCATGTTATGTAATCGATTATCTGAGTTCTTAAGTCTTGATGCATTACTAGTTTAATTGATTACCATAATCCGTAATCGATTACACATGCATATTTCATAGTTTGAGCTTTACTGGTTTAATCGATTACCAGTCTTATGTAATCGATTATCACACCTTATTTTACATACATGAAGACTACTTTAATTGATTACATTGCATATTAATCGATTATCTTGTTCATGAAAACTTTTCCAGAAAGCTCAAGAACATATTAATAGATTATCTAGTATTTTAATCGATTACATATGATAAAATAATTGATTACTCTATCTGTCATTACATGCATATCAAGGTTGATCTTGATTTAAAGAAAAGTTCTGGTTTTTCAAAAGGGTGATTAAGTGATATGATCCAAATTTCAAATTTCGCAAATTGTTTTAGAAAATTTTAAATATCTTTTGAAAACAAATTCACCCCTCCTCTTGGTTTATTTGTAGTGTGTTCATTGTGTTTTTAGAGGAAGGAGAAGTTGTAGAGGCATGAGCAACAGTAGTGGCCTGGGCGATTGATGATGCCATAGGCAGACCCTAAGCAACAACAACATGAGGGCCACCCGAACCGAGAATCAACCTGGCAGCCTACCTCATCTTGCAAAGGCTGAGAAGGGCCCTCGACTTCTTTTGGCCTGACGTCCCAACATCATCATCTCGCTTCCTTTTAGCAAAAATAAAGGAAGGGATGCTGGGGAAGCCTCAACAATCTTAGCACCAATAAGGCCAACGCCAACAATAGGTCGACCCTCACCTCCAGCAATAGGGTTGGCAGATGAAGGTGGCACGGTCCCACCAGCAGGTTCAGCATGCTTCACTAAATGCCTCTAGGGGAAATTACTCATTATACCTGTAAAATGACCAAAACACAACAAGTGTTAATTCGAGCTAAAAACCCAAGACATAGAGGAAGACATGGCAAAATAATTTATTGTCAAAGGTAGCAAGAGGGTTGTCCGCAGAGGGCAAAGACAATATGGATCGCATGTCCAGTGAAGCCAACAGTTGCTCCAATATCGCCTTGTCCACCCTCTCTACAAGGGTCAACAGATTCTCGTCGAAAGACTTGAACTGGGTAGAATTGAACTACCAGTAAAATGGGAAGTGAGGCTCCCCATCCCGGTTGAACATCAGTGGCAACCCATCAGCCATGATGTTAGTAGCCTGGACCTTGAAAAAGTGGTCCTTAAAGCCATGAAACACATTTGAGTCGAACTCAAACAGTTTCTTGGACACACTGTTCAAAGAAATCCATCCTATTTTGCCTGTCAACTTCATCTGAAGAAGTACAGGAACACTGATACAATGGGTCGGATCTTGAAGAAAGGGCACAAGATCTCAAAAGCCCTCACCATAGCCTAGATGTTGGGATGAAGCTGGGAAGGGGTAACGTTTAAGTGCTCAAGCATAGCACATTGAAAGGAGTTCAGAGGAAGAATCAAACCTAGCACCTCGAAGAGGCACCAGTACATGAAGAAAAAGGGCAGACAACCTGGCGCTGCCCAAAAAAAAGGGAAATCATCACTCTCACAGGCCTCAACGGCCACCTTGTAGGAATCTTAGGGGTTATCCAACCTAAGTTAACTCCGAAGAGTAGCAATACTCGTTGTAGAGTAGACTGAGGAACTATACTTCAAAACATTGCTCCTCACCCACTCGTAGCCAATAATGGCTAAAGGGGATGACGATGACCCCGCACTATGGCTATGTTGCACATGAGGAGAAGCCCTAACATCCCCTCCATCACTCCTTCTCACTCCCTTTCAAGTGGAAGGGGGAAAGATTATGGTGACTAGAACAAGTTCCCCATCTCGGAGGCCAGCAGAAGGCCACACCTTTTTGGAAAGGCAGGAAGAGCCTTCACCAGCATTGCGTGAGTTCACCCCCTTTCGAAGAAGAGGACTTGCTATCGGAGGTTCCATGGTGTGTCTCCTCCTCCAAGGAGTCACCAATGGAGATGACCTCCTGATCTACCAGGGGTTGTCTAATTGAACCCCTGGGATCACTACGGCCCAGACCCATGGCAGAATTAGAAATGAAAGACAGGGACATGATTGAAAAGGGAAGTACCTTGGAGGAAGAGAGACGATTGAAGGGAGAAAGGGGAAATCAAGAAGTAAGGAAGGATCTAGAAGGGAGAGAATAAAAAATGAAAAAGTGGAAGTGATCAAAAAACATGAATGTCCACTCCATTTAAGTTGAGGCACGACCTTTTAGTAACTGGCGGAGTTGAAATGATGCCTTAGAAATCCGGGCCATGATGCAGCTTCACTCACCTAGTAACCACATTTCCAGTACGTCCCCATTCCACGAGTGACATGTATGGAAGAGTACTGCACGTGTGCCACACTCGCTTGTGGCTAAGGACAAGTGAAACACTTGCCTTCAATGCATTCTCCAACTGTTAGATAAGGGCAAATTTGTCCAGTATCGATACTCAACTTGCCTGACATGTCCAACCTCATTTCACAACAAAAAAATGTGTCCTACCTAGACAACTTGATAATAGAAGCCCATACAACATGATAAGTGCCATATGTTAGTTATTTCCAAGATTATAATGTTGGCATTTATCTTTTTATTTCAGTGAATTCGCTTATAAACTAGCCCTAATCCTAGTTGTTTTATATTTTGTACATATATAAATGTTGTGTTTACATTTGGAAGATTCATCCATTCAATTTTGATGTTTCGATAGGTATCATTGGCATCCAAAACAACCAAGACAAGAAGAGAGGGCAAAAAGGTCAAAAGAAGAAATTTCTGGAAGCCAAATTCGCCCAAGCTAGCAATTAGCTCGCCTGGGCGAGTTAAAAATTCTTCAGCATTAAGTCACAACTCGCCTGGGTGTGTTCTCTTTTCTTCAACATTAAGTTACAGCTCGCCTGGGTGAGTTTTACTGACCTGCTTCACCTTTTCCAATAAAAAGGCCATGCAAGGAAGGAAAGAAAAAACCATGAACGTGAGGAACAACCTTGGAAACATAGAGAGAGGTGAGAGAAGAGAGAAAATGAGTGGAAACTCTGTAGAAACAGGCTGGGAATCGCAACCTTCGTCATGTCTTCTGTTGATCTCTTGTTCTACACAATGATCGGCTAGTTTCTCCAAAGGATTGGATGTAATCTTTATACCCTTTTGTATCTCTTTTAATATTTGATATATGTATATGTATGAATCTTTTCTACTCATTCTGGCGATTTCATTATGTTCTTAATGCTTGATTCTACTTGATCACTAGTTTCATGAAATTAGATTCTAAGCTTGACTGGAAAGTGTCCTTAGGATTTGATTTGAATGATTTTACTCTTTACATTACGTTGCTAGGAATAGAGCATAACATTTTGATTGCAAATAGCACGTGATTATGATTGTAATGCTGAGTTATTTACTTCATATGCGAATGATCGATATTTAGTAAATATCCTTAGGATTCTTGAATGCGAGAGATCGATTCAGGGTGATTTAATGTGTGCATCAGTAATGTTAGAGAATGATTCATATGTGTTTATGTTAATTGGATACTGAGGGTATAAACGATGAAACCCAATTCTACGTTCCCTTAAATTAATTAATTTCATTCTATTAGTTTCTATAATTTTCCGTATTTCTAATGCACTAATCCGTTATTCTCGTAAAACCATGAAATTTTGATTATATTTGTTGTACATAACTATTGAACTAATTACTTTCATCTGGGAGAACTGAGTAGCTTAAGTCCCTGTAGAGATAAACTATTATAAATTTTGTAACCTGTGATGACATTGGTGCGCCTGCCGATAGTCTAACAAGTTTATGGCGCCGATGCTGGGGATTGAGTCGCTTACTCAGTTCTTTTAGATTTAAATTTTCAGTTTATTAGGACATTTTCTTTACTTTCGTTATTTATTTTATTTTGATTTTGTATAAATTCTCTCTTGTTATATTCTATTTCACTAACCTCAGTACTTACGGGTTATTGGAGTTTTTTCTTTTTCCTATATGTGAGGTAAATTTTCTGCAGATAAATTGTTATTTGATTTATAAATTACCAAAACAGAAAGGAAGAACATGAAGAAAAAGAAACAAGTACCAATGAACCACCATGTGAAACTTCTTCTATTGATTCTCCTTCACCAGAAAAGCCACTTGTAATTGATAATATGCTTGATAAAGGAAGAGAAGAAAATAGACCACCTAGGAGGACTCTTGGTGATTATGCTTACCAATAAGGACCAAAACATTACAACAGCATAGTCATTCCTCCTTTCAGTAACAAGGTTGTGGAATTGAAGCTAGCATTGCTTAATCTGATTGGCTCACATTCTTTTTTTTGGTATGGATCATGAAGATCCATACACACATTTGTTTACCTTTATGGAGTTGTGCAATACCATGGGAGCGTCCAGCGAAGATGTTGAAGCTATTTATCTTAGGGATTTTCCATTTTCTTTGACAGGTAAAGCAAAGACTTGGCTTCAATCCCAACCAAACAAAAGTCTCAGCACTTGGGAAGAATAGGAGGAAAAATTCATTGCTAGATTCTTTCCTCCATCCAGATTTATAAGTGCAAAATCAACAATTGCTACTTTTTCCCAAGGAGCAGATAAACCTCTCTGTGAGACCTGGGAGAGGTTCAAATCCTTATTGTAGAGGTGCCCAAACCACAATTTTGATGATGCTGCACAACTACACATTTTTTACAGTGGTTTGAGACCTCAAACAAAATGATTCTTGATGCCTCAGCTGGAGGTACTATGATGTCAAAGCCTAGATGAAGCAATTACAATCATTGACTCCATAGCAGCCAGTGATTACCAGTCTCACCATGATAGATCTCCGGTACAGAGGAAAGGTATGATTGAGCTAGATACTCAAAATGCAATTCTAGTTCAGAATAAATTGTTAACTCAGCAAATAGAGGCCTTAACAAAACAAATAGGCCAACTTCCGCAACAATTCCAGCAAGGAGGATCACATAAAACACACAAAGCTCATCAAATTCTAAGATGTGATTTTTGCGGCGGTGACCATTAGAATGGCCACTGTTCAACATTTGGTAAAAGTCAACAGGAAGAGGAGGCCCATTATTTGTAGAATCAAACTAAACCTCAACAGAACTTCCAAGGAAATACCAAGGCTACAGAAGTGGTCAAGGTTCAAATCAGCCTTATGGCTGGAAGCAGCAAAATGATAATGCATATTATGGTCCAACTAACTCTTCTTTTGTAGGTCCCTCTAATAACTCTTATGCAGGTTCTTCAAATAGAGGTCCACCACCATAACAACAACAAGTTTAGCTTGATAGAATATAAAAAATGGAAGATACTCTAACTCAATTTATGCATATGTCCATCACAAATCAAAAGAACACTGAGGCTTCCATTAAAAATCTTGAAGTTTAGGTTGGACAACTTGCAAAACAACTATCTGAGAATAGAAGTGGACCTTTTTCAGCAAACACACAAGTTAACCTAAAGGAACCAATGAAGTGTTTTAGAGTGGATGTATTGGATGAAGTAAATTCTGACTCCAAGAGGTTGATACAAAGAAAAGATTGTTCAGAGAAAACATTGACTGAAGCATTTGAGGAGATGAGTGAATGTGAAGAAAATGAAAGTTTAAATTGTCTCCAACAGCTAGATGCTTTCAAGGAAATTCGTTACCAGTAATCTCTATTTGAAGAATTGTCAAAGGAAAAGAAGAATCAAGAATAAAAAATGGAGGTGTAAGCAGTACCTCCACATTTTAAATATGTTTTTCTTCCAGGTGATTCACAGAAACCAATCATCAGTAATTCAAGTGTTTCTGAAGAAGAAAAGAAGTTTCTAAAAATTTTGAAGGAAAACATAGAAACCAATGGCTCACCACTATTGTCCAATTGCTAGAAACCTGAGCCATAACAAAGGCATCAAGCTAAAAAGACGTTAAAGAAGCGCTCCCAGGTGGTTTAACACCCCGTATGCATTCGGTTGTTAACATTCAATTTATGGATGTTAAACACAACAATTAATTAATAATAATTAATTAGGAAGTAACTACAAATACGACGTCATAATACATCTACAAAATTACTTGCACATTATGTATGGTAATCGTTCAGGGAATTATAAAAATATGCGTCGAGTACATACTCCCCACAAGGTCAAGTTCAAAGACGCATATAAAAATACATAACAAAAATAATGAGCAAACATGCCCCTAAAATAATACTAAGGTTCATCCAGAACCCCTTCCCGGCTGGAGCTCTTGTCTGGGATCCCTCGGACTATCTCACTACCGGGCCTCCTGCCTTGGGTTCTGCTGTCCTCCCTCGGCTCATCACCTGCAAAACATATAATCCCCAACCGGAGTGAGATATAAATCTCAGTAAACTCCGGGTCCTTGGAGGCTTCTCCTCCCCTGGTTCGCCTTTAACAACGCATAGCATCAAACCCAGCATCACCTAATCCGGTCATACAAGCTAGCCATCCCAGCTGTCATAAATAAATCACATGTGTATAAAAACACAAATATAGCGAGAGAAGATCATCCACTTAAAGGCACATTCTCCGTATATCTTTGCCTGGGGAAGATCATCCACTTAAGGGCACATTCACCCAGGACTTTCGCAAACACTACCTGAGGAAGATCATCCACTGAAGGGCACATTCTCACAGGGGTTTGCTCGAACGTATATGGCTCTTCCAAGAGAGGATCATCCTTATAAGGGCACACTCTCTTAGGGTTTTCATATATACTAATTGACCACTTAGAGTTGTTCCACATGACTTTGGCTCCAAGGGAAGTCCATATTTAGTCCATTCTATTGGCCAGAGAAGCTCATCAAACACATAACATATCATTATATACATGTTTTCAACCAAAAGCAGTAACACACAAGTTCAATAGCACATGCATCATTACATATCAAGACCATCACTCCTCGGAGTGTGGTGGAACACGATTAAGGGAAAAACTCCCAAGAACAGAGAGCTTACCTGCTCTAAGAGTTACACTGGTCTTCCCGGCCTCGCAGTTACAACCACCTATTTCCTCTCTATCACGCTCTGCAAAACATGCAAGGAACAAAATAGTGATCAACCGTTGCATGCAAGTCGTCCATGACGGTCATCAACCAAGGCATGAAAAGAAATGTTATTCTTTTCCAGAAAGGTCCCAAGCTTAGTCCCAACTTTGGGTCATAAATCCTCTTAACATAAAATCTTAACCAATCGATAAAATGTGAATGTCTTACCTTCTCAGACTTCTAGGAAGGCTATAGGACCGCCCTTCCAAGCTCGAAGTCCTTAAAAGCCTTATTTCCCTTGGTATGAAAACTCTGCGACAGTTCTTGGAGAAGACAACTTTTCCGTTCGATGGTCTTTTGAAAGAACTAAGGTCGGAACCTAGCTAGGGGTGGTTCCCTTCAACTTCCCAGTTGCATGCACATGGGTTTTGGTTAAGGGTGGATGGCTACGAATTTCTCTCACTTGGAAAATGGAGAATATAGAGGGAAGAAGACGATAGTGTTTTTGTCGAAATGAGAGAAGTGGTCTATTTAAATGACCTTGGCGCATGACACATATTCCAATAGTGCTAGATGTCAAAATCTAGCTAAGTTATCGCACCCACTCGCTGCCAGGTCCAGGTCACCCATCAAGAGCCTATCTTGTGTAACTCAGCGTATATAACCAGGATAGCCTTATGCATATATGAGGTACAAGACAACCAAGTCTCGTCTGTTGTATAAGCACGTGCTGTGTCCATCCTCTACCGACCTTATCCGACCTCATCTGACCTTGCTCGGGTTCCTACCTTGGCACTTCACAAGTCCAAGGTTTTGTCCTCTACCAACCTTATCCGATCTCATCCGACCTCGTCGGATTCTTACTCCACGTAAGAACCGTCCCATAGTGGTCCTATTTCCTCACCAAAGTGACATCCTGGTCACATGAATCCGGGTGTCTTATTAGCGCTGACTTAGGAAACACAAACCCGGATTTGTTATAAACCCAATTATCTCTTAATTATCATATTATTATATCAGAGTGCTAACGTGGACACCCAAAACCTTACAGGAGGCAACCTAGTGTTTCTAAACTTTGCTTTAGTTTATATTATTTGAAATTTTATGTCTTATGTTTTTGAATTATACTTGTGACAACCCGCCACGTCACTACTGTATCACTAACTCTTAACCATAATATTAATGTAATTTTTCTCTTAGAAAGAACACCCATTTTATTTTTCAATGAAAACTGTAGTAAATTTTTCGCGAGCACATAATGACCATCAACACAAGAAATGTATGTAATCAAAGATACGCATGAGGCATTTCAAATATATATATATGTACGTATACAAAACATACTTTAATTACAGGTACAAAAGACTATGTCCAAAATATATCAAGTGTTTTACAAATGAAGTAAAGAACTAAACATCAGGGTGTAATTAGCAAAACATGGGTATGACTATCAAAACAAGGGGTACATCTAGCAAAATACAACTCCTGCCTGGGATCTAGTCCCTCGACATCCCGGCTACTTGACGGCTCCAACCAAAAGTGGTCATCTTCTCGGTCACCTACTGCTGTCCATCTGCTCACATGAACACGGTTTGTGATCATCATAGGTGCCAAACCACTCGGTACAACAAAGTAAATGTGAGTTCATTATGTAAAACAACAAGCAAAAGATAACATTAGTTAAGGAATACAGTCAAAGCGTTACAATATCACCACAAAATTCAGGTATTTCAACACGCAACCAATTGTGAACAGGCATCCAGGAACATTCCACAAGTCAACTTATAATGCCTAGCATGATGCATGCTTCTGACTCAACTATCAACATGCAATGTGGTACCATCCCGGAAATAGGCCATCCTTGTGGTTAGATGATGCAGTAGCTTGTCAGGACCACTCTGTCGTGCACAGAAATCACCCCCCATGGTGATCAGCCAATGGGTGTCAGAAGGAGTTCCCAACAGATATGGCCCCCCAGTACCCCGGTACCCTATAGCCAATCATCAATCCTATTTCCGTCATGCAAATGTTATATGTCTCTCATGGACACCATCAACGTATGGCCCGGCAGAGGAACAACCCCATCCTGGCTAGGATCTCCATACCCTCCCATGTACATACATTCCACCCCAAATGAGGGCCTCCCCAACACGGGCTCACGTGTCCACACATAGTATATCTCCACGGCTCCATCAATGTATGGCCTGGCTCAGGATCAACTCGTCCTAGCTAGGATACTGCCGTACACCCCCGTGGGTATCTATGTATATCCACCCACATTCAGATCACCATGGGTAGCATCAATGTATGGCCCAACACAGGAACAACTCGTCCTGGCTAGGATACTGCCATACACCCCCCATGTTATCAATGCGTACATCATCTCAAGCCATTACATAGGCCGATCTCAATTATTATCACAGTAGACACATACGTCTCTTACACATCATCCACAATCACCACAAACAAGTGAGCCACTGTGAAGTATTAGGTGTCTGGGTTGGCACCTAGCTATATTAACCCGAGATAAGAATCTGAAAAAAGTCAGATTAAGGCGGATAAGATCAGTCAAGGTCGGCAAAGGTCGGTAAAGAGCGGTCAAAAGGGGGTAAAGGTTGGACAATAGTAGACGAGGTCGAAAGAGGTCGGTCGAAGTCCGATAAAGGCGATCAAGGATTCAAGGGCTTGAACTTAACAATTTTAAAATGAATCGCCCAACCGAGTAAAGGACCCAGTGGCTCTCTTCCCGAGGAAGCACGATCTCATCCGAGTTAGGGAACTCGATGACTCTTTTTCCGAGAAGGCACGAGCTCATTCGAGTTAGAGAACCCGGTAGTTCACTCGAAGCAAACTTGAGCTCAACAGCTCTAAGGTATCATCCCGAGTAAGGAACCCAGTATGCCGACGTTCTCCAACAAGGACTGTCACGTTCTGTAGGCACACATGCATGTTACGTAACCCGCTTAACTCGGCCTACCTATCCTAGTAGCCGATATCAAAACACAAGGGGCTAATGTCTATGTGTAACACGACCAACCCATCCCAGTACCCGACATCACAAACAAGGGTTTGACACATATATGCAACTTAGCCAACCCTTCCCGGTACTCAGCACCTTCATGAACACTTCTGCAAAGTGTCTTGGGAGCCTTTCAGCATCAAAATGCCAATGTCACACACATGCACGAGGAGTTCTTACAACATCAACTCCCCTTTCAAGAACACCACACCAGAACATCATTAACATCAACACAAAAACCAACCAATGAACATAAAGCATAACCCATTACATCCACTCAAAGGCGTACTTTCTGGAAAACAACACACACATAGGGACATTCAATCATCGCAATGGTTAGACTCCTTGGTCCTCAACTATGTTACCTAAGGCTATTATCAAACATAATAAACTCCCTTACCTAACCAGAAGTTTGTTCATGAGCTTCACGGCGTGTTGTCCTAAGCTTCTGTGTCGGCCATGAGGTCCTTCTTGATGTCGGGATTCCGTGGTAGCTACGGTGGTTTTCAAGTGGAAGGTGACACAGAAGGGCTGAGGGAGAAAGATTTCTGGGTGAGTTCTAAAGAGAGAACGGAAGAAAGCAAAGGTTTGAAGAAGGGAAGAGCATGCTTCTGTTGTGCCTGCCCGCTGTTTATAAATGCAGCTGACAAGATGTCTCCTTTTGCATGCATGCACAACAACCTCTGTCAACAAAGTTGACTTAACCCTCACCAACTCACATCCCAAGGCAAAACACTCAAAACAACAATTACCAAATAAAAGACACAATAAACATATAATCAGTCATCAAAACACACACATAAATGTCCAGCTTAGCAACTTAATAAAAATCTGGGGCGTTACAGAGGACAGGCCTATTTTTCAAGGAGGAGGCAGAGCAGATGAGGATGAGGACATGGTAGATCCTCAAACATGATCTTCAAAAATCTGTGACATAGTCTTTATGTTTCTTTACTACTTTGTATTAAATTTAGTAAACTTTATTTCCTTATTTACTTTTTGCTTAGATAATTGTGCGCGTTTATGATTTTTATTTGGTTATGCACAACTCTGATGGTGTACACAAAGTCTTCCCTCTTTTTGGAACTACACATTCTTTATTAAATTTTGTTTTATTAATTGTAGAATATGTATAAATCCGGTGTAACAGCTGAACCCATAGCCATTAAGTTTTCCAAATCTACCTTGCAATAGAACCCAATCTTCAAGCAAACTTCAAGAACACACAAGTTTCCAGCACTCCTTGAAATTGGGGTTGTTTTAGAAGTTTAAATTGCAGAAAATGGAAGATGGAAGAAAGGATAGGGATGAAGGTGAAGACACCATGGAGAAGCTCTCCAATAAGTCTAGAAAGAATCGCCACAGTAGCATTGGGAAGCCATTGATAAGAATCAAGAAATTCTTGAACAAGAATAAGAGAGAAGCTCTCATAACAATTTTCAGAAATTGTATTAATGAACCAAAGTTAGTTACATTTAGTTTTGACACCTTATATAGGCCACAAAATTACAATCTAAATGTCACTAAATGTAAGGAAAATGCAAATTAAAATGAAGCCTAAATGAAGCTTGAAGTGCAAGCTTTCCTAAAGTGACTCTTGGCTTCCCCAACATGTGTAGTGCAGCTTTAAGACTGAAATAATAGATTAATTCGCACTTGTAATCAATTAAAGCAGAGCTATTTACACTTTTCAGGCTTATGTAATCGATTAAATGGCTTCTGTAATTGATTAAAACAGTCAAGCTATTTACACTTCTTGTGCTTATTGGCTTGCTTTGCATATTGTTTCATCTTTCTCTCCACAAGTGTCTTCACTTGTTTATGCAACTTTCTAACATAAGAAGCTTTAGACAAAGCATCATGATTAACCATAGAAGAAGTGATAGGTAAAGGCAATAAATCAAGAGGAGTTAAAGGATTAAAGCCATAAACAATTTCAAAAGGAGATAAAGAAGTAGTCTTGTGAACTACTCTATTGTAAGCAAACTCAATGTGAGGTAGACACTCCTCCCAAGTTCTCAAATTACACTTGATGTAGCATTTAAGGAGTTGTCCCAATGTTCTATTAACCACCTCGGTTTGGCCATCCGTTTGTGGGTGACAAGTTGATGAAAACAAGAGTTTTGTACCAAGCTTACCCCACAATGTTTTCCAAAAGTGGCTAAGGAACTTTGTGTCTCTATCACCCACTATGTAGTCTCACCACTTCCTTGAAAAAAATATTGGCTACTTCACAAGCATCATCACTTTTGTGACAAGGAATGAAGTGTGCCATCTTTGAAAACCTATCAACAACAACAAAGATAGAATCCTTTCCCTTCTTGGATCTTGGAAGGCCAAACACAAAATCCGTAGAAATGTCAACCCAAGGGGAGTTATGAATAGGCAAAGGTGTATACAAACCATGAGGCATTAATCTAGATTTAGCTTGATGACAAGTAATGCATTGAGAAATAAGCTTATGCACATCATGCCTCATTTTTCACCAAAAGAAATGTTCATATAAAATAGCCAAAGTTTTGTACATACCAAAGTGCCCGATCAAATTATTCTCATGAGCTTCCCTAATGAAAAGTTCTCTCAAAGATCTTTTAGGAACACATAATCTCTTTTCCTTGAACAAGAAACCATCATGTCTAAAATATCCTTGATGAGCCCCTTTCTCACACAAAGCAAAAATACTAGAGAAGTCATGATCACTTGCATACAATTCCTTTATGTGATTAAAACCAAGCAATTTAGTTTCAAGCATATAAATCAAACAATGCTTTCTTGATAAGGCATTCGCCACCACATTTAACTTTCCTTGCTTGTGTTTAATTACATAAGGAAATTGCTCAATGAATTCAACCCACTTAGCATGTCTATTGTTAAGTTTGCCTTGACTTTTCAAATATTTAAGAGATTCATGATCACTATGTATCACAAATTCCTTAGGTAAAAGATAATGTTGCCAAGTTTGCAAGACTCTAACAAGTGCATACAATTCTTTATCATAAGTGGAATAGTTCAAACATGCACCCTTCAATTTCTCACTAAAATAAGCAATAGGATGTTTATCTTGAATTAAAACCCCCCAATGCCCACATTAGATGCATCACATTCCAATTCAAAGGAAGCATTAAAATTAGGCAATGCAAGAATAGGTGCATGAGACAATTTATCCTTCAATGTTTGGAAAGCAATTTCATGCTCTTGCTTCCAAGAGAAGCTCACGGTTTTATTCATCAATTCATTCAAAGGAGAAGCAATGGTGCTAAAATCCTTGACAAATCTCCTATAAAAGCTTGCCAAACCATGAAAACTTCTAACATCTTTCACACTTGTAGGAGTTGGCCACTCCATGATGGCTTTCACTTTCTCTTGATCCACTTGGACTCCTTGAGAACCTACTACAAAACCTAGAAACACAACTTGTGAAGTGCAAAAAGAACATTTATCAATTTCTCCATACAAGGTTTCCTTTCTAGGCACCTCCAAGACACTTTTAACATGCATTAAATGATCATTTAAATTGGCACTATAAACAAGAATGTCATCAAAGTAAACTACCACAAACTTGCCTATAAAGTGTCTAAGCACATGGTTCATAAGTCTCATACAAGTACTAGGTGCATTAGTCAAACCAAAAGGCATAACTAACCATTCATAAATTCCAAATTTAGTTTTGAAAGCCATTTTCCATTCATCCCCTTCCCTCATCCATATTTGATGATAACCACTCTTAAGATCAATAGAGAAAATAGTAGCACCATGCAATTCATCTAAAAGATCATTAAGTCTAGGGATGAGATGTCTATACCTTATGGTTATGTTGTTGATTGCCCTACAATCCGTACACATTCTCCAAGTTCCCTCATTCTTAGGCACAAAAATAATACGCATAGCACAAGGGCTCATGCTCTCACGGATCCACCCTTTTTCAAGTAGCTTCTCCACTTGTGTTTGTATCTCTTTTGCTTCCATATGTGAAGTCTTATAAGATGGCCTATTAGGAAGTGAACAATCGGGAATTAAATCAATTTGATGCTCTATGCCTCTCAAGGGAGGCAAGCCATTAGGAACTTCCTTTGGAAAAATATCTTGATATTCTTCCAAAAGGGATTGCATAGCTTTGGGCAATTTTTCACCTTCCTTTTCAACATGTAAAAAAAGAGAGTTAGGAAGCATATAATAAAGAGGTTGTTGTGCCAATAACACTCTCTTAATTTGCCTTTCACTCAAAAACAAGCTCTCTTTAATTTCATGAATTCTTTTGTTATCATTTTCTTTTTCCTTTCTTTTTTTCTCACTAGTTTTTCTCTTTGGTAGCTTACTTTTCTTCTCTTTTTCAGGTGCAGTGTTTTTTTTCAACTCCTCAATTCTCTTTTCTTTCATCTTTATTTGATCCTCACACACTTGTCTAGGAGTCAAAGGCCTCAAAATAATTTTCTTGCCTAGGTGCTCAAACTCAAAAGTGTTCTCCATGCCATTGTGTATCACTTTTCTATCATATTGCCATGGCCTACCAAGAAGGATATGACCAGCCTCCATTGGAACAATATCACAAAGAACATTATCATGATAAGCATTAATAGAAAAAGGAATGAGCACTTGAGAATTTACCACCACTTCTCCACTTTCACTAAGCCATTGTAGCTTGTATGGCTTTGGATGCTTTGTGGTTGGTAAGTGTAATTTCTCCACAAGTCTTGTACTAGCAACATTGGTGTAGCTCCCACCATCAATGATAATTGAGCATACCTTGTCTTTAACCAAGCACCTTGTGTGAAAAATATTTTCTCTTTGACTTTCCTCTTTTTCTAGGCAAAAATTGCTCAACATTCTCCTTACCATTAAGAGATCTCCCTCTTCGGCCTCTACTGGTGTGAGTTCTTTTTCTTCTTCACTTGAAGAACTATTTGAGTCACTTGAAGTCTCACTCTTGATGCCTTCATCCTCAAGCAAAATTATAGTTCTCTTGTTAGGACATTGAGAAGCAATGTGACCCTTGCCAAGACACTTAAAACACTTGATATTGCTTGATCTTCTTGGAGTTGGATCCACAATTTTTTTGCTTGAGCTTCCCACCTTTTCTTCTTTATTTTTCTCATGAGAAACCTCCCTTTTAGGCTTGTCCTTCTAGCTGGAAGTTTCAGCCCCATTGGATAATTTGGAAGCTTTTCTCCTCTTTAGTTGTTGTTCCACCCTTTGAGCTTTGTGGACTAGCTCCTCAATTGTGGCATAAGAATGTAGTTCCATCATATCTTGAATTTCTCTATTCAAGACATGAAGGAACCTAGCCATTGTTGCTTCTTGAATCTCCACAATTTCAGCCCTTATCATCATCAATTCCATTTCCCTATAATATTCATCAACACTCTTGTAACCTTGGAAATGTCTTTGAAGCTTGTTATGGACTTCTCTTGCATAATAAGTTGGAAAAAATCTTCCTCTCAAGCATGCCTTCAAGTCATTCCAAGAATTTACTCTTTGTCTCCTCATCCTCCCTATATCCACTTGAATTTGGTTCCACTATATCAAAGCATAACCACCAAACTCTAAAGTTGCTAGAGTAACTTTCTTTTCTTCATCAAAATGTTGGCATGGGAAAATTTGTTCTACTTTCATCTCCCACTCAAAATACTCTTCCGGATCATTATTGCCAAGGAATTTTTTGGAATTTTTATTTTCACTCCATTCAATCCTCCATTCCTCCCTTCTCATTCCTCCCTTCTATTATTTTCTCTTCAATCCTCCCTCTCACTCCTCTCATCATAATAATTTCCTCCATGAGAAGAAGCATACTCACTCAACCTCCTACTACTATGAGCCTCTCCATCCACACTTCCCATTGGATGACTCCTCCTTTGTGTCTCCCTTTGAAACTCTTCAAACCTTGCATCCATTTTGGTTTACAAGTCTTTCATTTGTTTTGTCATGGCTTTCATCAAGCTAGAGGTCCTAGGTGACAAAGCCTCTCCTCCACTTGAACTCATCCTTAAAAAAAAAATTGGTTGGCAAAACCACATGTATATAAGGAAATTCTCACCACTCTCAAAGTGTTTGTCACTCTTAATCTAGGCTCTTTCTACAATGTTCTCTCTTACCTTTTTCCACTCTTATTCCTCTCTATAGTTATTAAGCAAAAACTTCTAATCAAATCAAGCCTCTTTACTATAGTGAAATAGGAAATGATTCTAGGCTAGACTCAAGAGTCCAAAGTACAAGAAAACTCTACGAAAAAACCTTGGAAATTTTAAGAGACAAGCAACAAAGCAAAATTTAGAAAAGCACAACTCAACTTGGAATTTAATGAGACAACTCAATGAATACTATGGCTGTACCAAACTGCATAGGGAGGATATGCCAAGTGAATTCAATTGCTAGAAGCCATATTTCATCAAATTTGCATGTTATACAAGTTCACTTGATTTTGTTGTTCAAAGGAAATTTTGGAACTTGTAATTTTGTAACTTTGCTTCTAAATTCTGTTTTTCTTTCACTTTTTCCAGCCACTAATCAATAATGTCTTTGGTTGTACCAATATGATATCACTTGATGTATTTTTCTTTTGCTTTTGATTGTTTCTTTCACAAAAAAAATTTCAGCTTTTGTTTTTCTTTTGAACAAGTTCAAAAATTCTTAAAGAAATTCAATGGATCACTAAAATATGATGTATAACAATTGTAAAATTTTCTTCTAACAACTCAATTCAATTTAGGCATGAGATTAGAATCAAAACAAGTGGTTATACAACACAAAAACACTACAAACAAAAGTTGACAAGAATCAAAACTAGAAAATTAGAAAAATATCAAGAACACATGAAGAACATGAAGAACATTATAATGACCCTGTGATAAATCTGGGTTCGTATGATCGAGTTGTCACATAAGGGGGTGTATTTTGGAACTCGGTTAAGGGAGGGGTGTAGATAGCACCTTTTCAAATCCAGGATCATGTTGTGATCTCGGATGAGCTCAAATGTGTTACCAAGTTGTGATCTCGAATGAGCAACTGGGTAATGATCTCAGTTGAGCTCGAAAGAACTCGTATTTTGTTGACTTGTAAGAGCTACTGGGTAGAGAGACCGGAACAGCTCACAACCCCTTTTGGATAGAGTTACCGTGTTAGTGATCTCGGAAGCGGTTGGGAGGAACCTTGGACTTGTGAAGTACCAAGGTAAGAACTCGGATTAGGTCGAATGAGGTTGGAGTAGGTCAGATGAGGTCGGATGAGGTTGGATTAGGTTGGATGAGGTCGAAATAGGTTGGATTAGGTCGGATGAGGTCAAAGGAGGAGGGAACATTGGACGTAATATAGTACCAAGGACGGGTTCTTATGCAATCGATTAAAAAAGTATTTGAAAGCGATTAAAATAGTCATCACTTGCTGTTTAACCCAAACTTAGCCTTTTTACACGTGTTGACCTTACATATTCACTTTACACAAGTGACACGTGTTGACTCCCTGCTGGTTGTTTTGACGCAGGAAGACTTTCATATTATTTTATGACACGTGTTAACTTTCAGGCTATTTAAGATATGCACGATTGAGATATTTCAGTAGTAACCTTATTTCCACCAACTTTGCCAAAATACTTTCTCTCTCTTATTCCATATTTCCTCCATTGTTAAAGTGAGAAAATCTTGCTAGATAACCATTTCTTAACCTAAACACCTTCACATCCAATGTAAGGATTGAAGAGAATCACCATATAATCTAGTTTCCACTCTTTGTTCTTTGAAAGAATCATCAGACGAGGAGATCATTTCTCCAAAGGAAGTTTAAAGGTTCAACCTTTAAGAGTTAGAAGGCATCGTAAGGACATCCAAGCTTTTAGAAGTTGTCCACAAGCCTCCCTTGACATTTTTAAGGTAAGACACGTAAGTTTTACCGTTTCCTTTGAGTTTGGAGTTAAGAGGAAAAATGAGCCATATGAGTTAGGGTTGGTTTTGGGTGATATTTCTTTGGAAAAATATGCTTAGGAGGTTGTTGTGATGAAAGTTCAACCTTGAAAGCTAACTTTTCTGGGTTTTGGGTATTTTGTTATGCCTAGATATTTTTGGGGGTTTACAAGTCAACGTTGGAGGTATATGTATGAGATTTGGAAAATAACTGGGTTCTTTTCATGAAATGATTGAAAATCATTCTTGATATCTTTCTTGCCTGGTGTAGGGCTTGATAAAGAAGATATTGGTGGTCGTGAACACAAGGCTGAGGTAGTCGGTGCAGTGATCAGAGAAGGTAAGCTCTTTGTTCTTGGGATTTTATTCCCTTGATTGTGTTCCACCATACTCCTTGGGAGTGATGGTTGTTGGATGTCATGGTGCATGTATTTACATTGTGTGTTATTGCTTTTTGATTGAAAACATACATGTAATGGAGATGTGCACTGGTTGTCTAATTTGTATAACTGGATATACATTTGTATACAAGGAGTGCACTGGTTGGCTAATTTGTATATCTGGATATACATTTATGCATGTCTGTGCTGGAAGGGAACATTGGTGGAGTTATCACGTGGAGTCCGAGGTCTGGGACCCTAGGTCGGGATACGTGATGTGTACATAGAGTGCACTGGAAGATATACAAGAGTGCACATTATGTGTACTGGCTGTCTAACTTGTATATGTGATATGCAATTGTGTATGATATCTGCACTGGTTGGCTAAATTGCATATTCGTGGTGGAATGGCACGTTGGTTGATTATTTGAATGTGTGGTCTTATTAAAAGGCCGGGTTGGCTATGTTATTTGTAATGCCAATATAAATGCTATATACTGTGGAAGTGAATCAGGGGGAGGTGAGTCTCCAAGAACCCTGAGTTTACTAAGATTGTATCTCACCCCGATTGGGGATTATATTTTATTGCAGGTGATAGCCAAAGAGCGGAGGACGAGGTTCGGGGTAAGAGACCCGAGTAGGAGTTGTTTGGTGGATCTCAATTGAGAGGCCGTGTTGGCCGAGGCCAGGTTGGTCACTAATTGAGGATCCCGGACAAGAGGTCGAGGCCGGGTTCAAGGGAGTGAAAATCAGAATGCGGTTTTTTTTTAGAGCATGTTGGCTCAATTTTATTGTATATTTTGTATCCCGGTATGGGTTGTATATAAAATTCCATACATAATGTTTTCTGATATTGTATGACGTAAGATGATGTCTTATTATTTTATGCTTCCGTGTTTACTTAATTACGTTAAGTATTTGTTGCGCTTAAGACCATATTATAATGTTAATGAACCGGATGCATACGGGGTCGTTACAAACATGAAGAACATAAGAACATGAAATCACATAGAAATTGAAGAAAACACTAAGGTTTTGTGGCTGAACACACAACAAGCCCACACCACCAAGAATCAAAGGAAAACAACAAGAAACAAGGAATTGAAATGGATTTTCGTTTTTGGATTTGATGCAGAATTTTACCTTTGAAGAAATTCTAAAACTGAACTTGAAGAAGAATCCTACAAGGATTAGGCTCTAGATACCACATGGTGTAATAGCTAAACCCATAGCCATTAAGTTTTCCCAAATCTAACTTGCAATAGAACCCAATCTTCAAGCAAACTTCAAGAACACATAAGCTTCCAGCACTCCTAGAAATTGGGGCTGTTTAGAAGTTTGAAATTGCAGAAATGGAAGATTGAAGAAAGTTTAGGGATGAAGGTGAAGACACTATGGAGAAGCTCTCCAATAAGTCTAGGAAGAATCACCACAATAGCATTGGGAAGCCATTGATAAGACTCCAGAAGTTCTTGAACAAGAACAAGAGAGAAACTCTCACAACAATTTTCAGAAATTGTATTAATGAACCAAAGTTAGTTACATTCAGTTTTGGCACCTTATATAGGCCACAAAATTACAAGCTAAATGTCACTAAATGTAAGGAAAATGCAAATTGAAATGAAGCCTAAATGAAGCTTGAAGTGCAAGCTTTTCTAAAGTGACTCTTGGATTCCCTAACATGTGCAGTGCAACTTTAAGACTGAAATAATTGATTAATTCGCACTTGTAATCGATTAAAACAGAGCTATGTACACTTTTCAGGCTTATGTAATAGATTAAATGGCCTCTATAATAGATTAAAATAGTCAAGCTTTGTTTTAATCGATTACGTAATCGGTTAAAACAAGTCTTGTAATCGATTAAAATAGTCAAGACTTGTTTTAATCGATTACAGGTCCAAAATAATCGATTAAAACAGTGGAAAACCTATTTACAAGTGTTTGTATTGAATTTCTTCTAACAAGTGGTGGAATTTATTGAATTGAATTGGACTTGAGACATCAAAATCCAGCTCTTGTCATCCTTGAGTTGATGTGCATCCTCATGCTTGCCCAAGTTAGCTTGAATGTGGTATTGAAGTGCTTGAGTCCTAGCTCTTGTCATTGGTCCTTTAAAGCTCACCAAAGGAAGTGCTTCAAGCTCTCCTTCTAGACCTTTAGCTTGCCATGAACCTCCATCAAAATGTTTTTGGGACTTAAAAGAGAAAATTTTTCTTGAACATCACATGTTTTGAAAAGAATCAACAGATAGTGTTCTTGAAACTTGCTTTTGACTTAGATCAGAACACAACAAAATTATTTTTGGAACTTTGAGAATGAAAAACAAATAAATGGTTTTCCAAATACCAAATTGTTACGGATATTTTATATTGGGCCAAAGACTAAAAGGCCCAAGGTAAAT
>CM023959.1:11496605-11527230 GCA_013407115.1 Glycine latifolia
TAACCTTAATAAAAATATAATATCTAGAATAATTTTAGGTCGTTACACAATGGAAGGTTAAACCATCCATTGTTGGGAGCTTAGCAACCAAACACTCTTGATGTAATGATTCTCACTATCTATTTAATGTTATTTTGATATTATTGTCTCTTTTTTGAGTTTATTGTCTTGTTTATGGTTTGATCACCCATGCACATGTATGTTATGGGGTTTATGCATTGGGAAATGTTTACATCCTAAGAATCTAAAAGAACATCTAGGTAATCCATATCTAGGGATAGAATGGTATTATTTAGCCTAAAGTATGAATTTTTATTCTTAATGCAAATTATTTGATGTAGCTCTTAAGGGATTAGAAGTGAAATTAGGTAATTCAGGCTCTTTCAAATGGGGGATCATGGTTAGGGTAGGTTAGCAGATGAAGGTAATACTTTGAATAACGTTAAATGGTGAAAAATCTCAAACATTGCATCAAATAGTAGTTTCGGTAGGCTGATCCCCCGATATGTTCCGTATTCTAAATCAACCGACAACTCACTCCCAAGTGTTTGTGTTCTATCTCTTTAATGTGTTATGCTTAATTATCTTTATTTATGTTGAATTTTATGTTTTCGCATAAGTATTAGACAAATATCAAATTTAATTCATTGTTCGCTTAAAATTAGAAATATACAAACTTTGAGTACAATCAAAGTCCCTGCGGACTCGACACTCGGACCTACCATTTTATTACTACTTGGACGTATTGGTGCACTTGCTAAGGAGTTAACACTGACGTACTAGATCTGGAGCCTATCTTGGCCATGTCCACCTTGACGTGCAGTACCTCCAGATATTGGTATGTACATATCCCAAATATTTTGAAAACATACTGAACAGTCCACAACCCACTTACTAATTAGAACTTTACTACTAAAAAATATATTTAAGGACTGTTATTTTACCTTACCACGATGGTTGTGAATCGTCTTTGAATCTGTTGTCGTGGAAAGTCAACACTTTCCATGATGGTTTTTACACCATCTTAGAATCTCGCATTATGCATCAGTTTTTTAATAAACCATCTTCGAATTTTTTATTATAGAAAATTTACTATTCTAAGATGGTTCTTCAGAAAACCATCTTAGAAAGTATACCTTTTTTTAGAAGAGTTGTCTTAGAAAGTAGATAATTATTTTTTAAAAAAAGGACCAACAAAAATGTGGAAAAAGGAAACACAATTTTTCTAAATAGATATTCAAAGGGGCTTCAAGGCTTTGATGTATTACTCTTCTATTGTCATAGGAGGATTTATGTTATTTATTTTAAAGCATGGAACAATAAAATTAAGCACGAACACTATATATGGCCAAGAAAAATGCATGAACACTATCAGAAAATTGGAAAAGTAAGCATGGAAGAATACAATTATAGAATTTGAATATAGAAATGCATCATTGAAAATATAATCTTGGTAGAACTAATTAAAATAAATGAGGCATTTGAAAAGTCAAAATCATCCTGACAAATGGACAAGACTGGCCCAAGGGTACGGCGGCCCAAGCCCTTGCTTTAGGCCCACTAAAAAATAATTTTTTTACTATTAATATATGTATATTAAGCATATGTGCTATCATGGATTGTGGCTCAGTGCTAACACTCCGAGTTGTTATGCATGAAGTCCTATGTTTGATCTTGCATATGTGCGAAAGGTCTCAAATATTTTTTCCCTTTGTTTAATAAATGATTTTGAATATCCCAAAGATCCCAAAAAATTAATTTTAAATAAAAGATGAATAATTTTATTACATATTTTATTAGTTTACAAAAAGCTCTATTTTTTTGTCAACGAAAAAGCTCCATTTTGAAGTTTCCTTTAGGTCTACTAATATGTTGGGTTGGGCCTGCAAATGGAATACTTGAAGAGGACATGAGCCAACAACTTAAAACATTGCATACAAATTTGATTTGAGGCAACTATTGCTTAATTGTGAGTCTAGTTGCTTACCGAGTCCATAAGAGTCTCAACAAGCCAAGCTGTTAATGAGGATATAAATAATCACTGGAAGCATATAAATAATTATTGGAATAGTGTAATGTGATTTTAGTCCTTTGCTGGAAGCATATAAATAATCATTGGTACTACTATAATTTTTGGAGTCTAAAATAACCAGCATCATTAGGATGTCATATTGAATATATAGTTAATTGATCTATACCAAGTTAGATAAGATTAACTAGTGGCCCTTAAACTTGAAATCTTTCTAATTAATATAGTCTCTTGCCAACTAATTTATCCACTCAATCATATGCTCATAAATATAATGAAATCTAAGATTAATTAGGATCCTTCTAATTAAAAATGCAACCAATATTATAAAAATAACTAGCATACTTTAAAATAATTAAATCTTAATAAACTAAACCCCAACACGTGATTCACTTCCTTGTTTTTTTTTATTCTTTTGGTTTGGATCATCATTTATCATAATTTAATGAATAACTGAGTATTTAACTCAACTACATAATTAAAATTCAAACTCAAGAATATTATTAGTTAATTAAAAATGATCTCTTACCTTCTCAATTCAAGGTCTATTAGAGATAAAAAAAAAATTATAGAAGTAAGAACAAAAGAAATATCTTATTCTTTCTGGGCGATAAAACATAAAAAATGGTGAATTTATTTAAGACGATGCGAGTTCTAATGGAGTTGGAAGGATATTGAATATGATAGGTGAAGATGGAGTGGCATTGGAATTAAACTTTAGATTTAGATTCTACATTCATTACTAGAAAAAATCTTTTTAATATTAATTTTATTAAAATCAATGTAAAAAAAACGAGCATAGTAACATACTTATAAATAAATAGATATCATTAATATAGTTTTTCAAATCGATATTGTGTTTTGAGATTTACATAATTTTTTATTAAAATCCATGTTTTTATAGTTAATAACTTACATTTTAAAAAAACTGATATTATGTTTTTCGCAAACCCAAAAGTCCTTCTGTTCACTCGTTCTTGCGCTCACTCTCTCACTCAACCCTTAAACCTCCTCCGCGACTTCAAATTTTTTGACCATACCCCTTCACCCATCTTCCCAATCCAATATTGATGACCATCACTCATTCACCAATCAGTCTCTTCGGCCTTGCTATCGAACCTGGGAAGCAACGGTTTGGCTGCCGCTCCAAGTCTCAATGACATCATGGAGAGCTACGTCTTTCTCCACCTCACTCTGTCGGAGATTTGCAACCTCTGCTGGACTAGATTACTATAGATAAAATTCATCATGACTGTTACGGATAGCAGACATAGGCCCAATTAGAAAAGAGGCCCAGTAAGACCAAGTCAATTCTATCCAACCACTCAGCAGCACAATATCATAACCGTCAAAGATAGTGGAGGTCATAACAATATCTCAACCACCACTATTTAGTTAGCCAAGGATCTCGGCCGAAGATTGTGGACATGAACCGCTATTCCACTAATATCTAGGTCAGTATTCATCAGCCTATAAATAGGAGTATCCTCCATGGAGAAAGGTATACACATTCTGACTCTCTTTTCCAATCACACAGCACACACCGCACACCAATTATGTCGTGTCCTCATCTGAGTACTTTGATCATCTTCCCTGGGGTGTTTCACCACCATAAGCATCCTCAGAGAGAGAGAGTCTGATCCCATATTAATCACCCAACAACTCTTGTTGAACATTCTTGTTCATCTAGAACAAAACATTGGCACCGTCTGTAGGGAACGATAAATTTTGATTCGCATAAAATCACAATGGTCAATACAAGAAGCCACCAAATAGAAGGACGAGATGAACCACCAAGAAACACGATTCATGAGAACGTAGTGGTAGAAGACACTGTTTCGGATACCGCTTCGTCTCCAGCTCTGCCAGCATCGCATCTGCCTAACAATCCACCACTAGCTGGCAAGGCAGAACCAGCGACAACGCAGCGCTTTATTCATAATGCTCTGGATTCAATCTTATCCTGGATTGAGAATCTAGAGAAACAATATGAGCTTAAATGACAGGAAGACGTCCAGAACCTGATTGCACAACTGGACGAGCGCAGTGCCAAATGGAGACATGATGAAAACCACCACATCCAACACATAGAGCAACGGATTAGAAGCATGGAGAATCCAACACAAGGAAGGCACTGCCAGACAACCTCAGTTTCTGAACTGGAGGGATTGTGTCATCCCCAGACATGTAATGACCAAGGACCTCGCATCTCCCACACCGAGGTCCCAGATCATAACACCGTAGAGAGACTAGCCTGGCAGCAGAAGCCATACCCCGACCCAGGAGAGACGATGGCACTTACCGAAGAAAATACTGCCGGGGTCAGCAGAATAATAGTCCATTCGTGGAAGAAATAGTAGATGCTCAGTTTATAGAAGACTTTGATGGATCATTTCTATCAAAATATGATGGGACCCAGGATCCTCAGGTACACATTGATGAATTCGACATGCAGATGTGCATTCGAGGCATTGACGAACCAATAATATCAAGAATTTTTGTTACCACTTTAACCGGAGCTGCACAAACATGGTTTCACACTTTGCCACCTCGGTCTATTCAAAATTTTGAAGATTTCAGACAAAGATTCTTGTTGAATTTTTTGACCAGTAAAAACAGCCTAAGTTCGAGTTCGCCCTGGGAAAGATACGCCAACAACCCGGAGAGACTTTACAAAGCTACTTGGATCGCTTCAAGGAAGCCTCCCTACAAGTCCAAGGTCTGGAAGAAAGGTACACATGCATCTCATATCTGCTAGACTCAATGGATCATCCCGTTTAGCCAAATCGATCTACAAAGATCTTGTCAAATCCCTTATAGAATTCAGAATGCAGTCAAAAAAGTACTTGGAGTTGGAGCAGATGGAGATTGCCAACTCGGCTCCCAAGGAACTTAGAAGAAAGTCGTCCCCACCAAGGAATCGACATCAGGGAAACACGCATCCCAGTTGACATCTTCCGAATGTCCATACCGGTCGACACCTAGGAAATGTTTCTGACCCCGATTTCAGGCCAAGTATGAAACGAAGTACGACAAATACGTTCCATTGAACACTTCCTGGGCTCAGATGTGGAGAGAAGTCACCTTAATGGACATGAGGAAGGTAGATTGACCTCGTCCAGTTTTCAAAAATGAGGGACTAGATTATTCCCGATTTTGCGAATTCCACAATGGACTGGGTCACACGACTGATCAGTGTTGGGATCTCCATGATGCAATAGAGAAGTTTGTCCGTGAAGGCAAACTGAGACAATATGTTATCAAGACCCAGGGGTAACAAGGCAAGCGAAAAGGCTTTCAACACGAACACAAAAGCCAGGATGAAAAGAAAAACAAGAAGGACGATGATTTTCCGGAACCCGAATTCGAATGCAACGTGATTTTAGAAGCCATGGGAGGAGGAGGTGACACTGCTAACCAACGAAGGAAGTATCTCAAGGAAGTTAGGGTGGTGAGAGCCCAATCGAAGTTCAAGGAACATAGTAAGAAAACCACACCCCCGCTGATTTATTTTACTGAAGAGGACATGGGAGGGGTGGTTCCCGGCCATGAGGATGGCCTTGTAATAACGGGGATGGTAGCTAATTAATGAGTTAAAAGGATATTTGTTGATAATGGTAGATCAGCCGATATCATTTCTTGGAGTGCATTCAAAAAGATGAACTTGGATGAAGAAGACTTGAACCCGTGCAAAACCATGTTGATAGGTTTTAACGGTGGAAGCACCGGCCTCAAGGGTTCCATTGACCTCCGACTCACGTTAGGAACAAAGGAGGGTTTCAAGTCAGAAAGAGTCACATTCACCGTCGTCGAGTTCTCTTCACCATACAATATTATCCTAGGCAGACTGACTCTTAATAAGTGGGACATATTAATGTCCACCAAGCATCAGAAGATAAAGATGGTTGGAAGCAATGGCAAAGTAATCACCATATATGGAGATCAAAAGGAATCCAGGCAATGTTACTACAATGCGGTAAGAGATAGCGAAGGTGGCCTCTCCTCACCACCCCGGATAAGGCAAGGAGATCGGTTTGAAAAGACCAAGCAATGTCCATTCCGTAATCCGGTGAACCTAGTGGAGCTAGATATGCGGGATGTTGAAGAATAGAGACCAGAACCAGTAGATGAGCTTGAAGATCTCCAGATTGGAAGTTTCCCAAAGCAAGTCACAAAGATAGGCAAGCAGAACGATCCAAAAACCAAAGGCAAACTAATCAAATGCCTCCGAGGAAACCAAGACGTGTTTGCTTGGAAAGCTTCTGAGATCCCAGGAATAAAGCCTACTTTTTGCTGCCACAAACTAGCTATGTACCCCGGTTCCAAACCATTGTGGCAGAAGAATAGGAACCTCGGCCCAGAAAGAAGGCAAGCTTTGGAGAAGCATATCAAGGAGCTATTGGAGGCCGGGTTCATAAGAGAAATACAATACACCATGTGGCTCTCCAATGTGGTAATGGTGAAGAAGTCAAATGGGAAATGGCGAGTCTGTGTTGATTACACGGATTTAAACAAAGTTTGCCCCAAGGACTCATACCCAATGCCGAGTATCGACCAGCTTGTAGATAACTTTGCTGGTTTCCAACTGCTATCGTTCATGGACGCTTATTCCGGATATAATCAGATCCCCATGTACCCGGATGATCAGGAAAAGATGGCATTCCGGGGTGTTGAAGCAAATTACTGCTACAACGTAATGCTATTCGGCTTGAAAACTGCCGGAGCTACTTATCAACGAATGATGAACAAAGTTTTCGCCAATCAGCTTGGACGCAATATTGAAGTATACATAGACGACATGATAACAAAAACAGCTAGGACTGGGAATCATATCCGGGACATAGAAGAAACTTTCCACAAACTGAGGCAGCACAACATACGCTTAAATCCATTGAAGTGTGCCTTTGGAGTAAAGGCCGGGAAGTTTTTAGGATTCATGCTTACTCACAGGGGAATAGAAGCAAACCCAGATAAATGCAAGGCTATCGTACATATGCAGTTCCTATCCAACAAGCGAGAAGTACAGCAGCTGACAGGAAGAATAGTCGTCGTAACCCGATTTCTCCCAAAGTCCGCAGAAAAAGCGCTTCATTTCTTCAAATTGTTAAAAAAGGAGGCTACAGTGGGATGGAACCTAGCATGCGAAGAGGCCTTTCAAGAGATTAAAAAATGCTTGACCTTGCCTCCAGTGCTTTCAAAACCAGATCCCGAAGAAACACTGATCTTATATCTCTCAGTCGGAGAAGAAGCCATAAGTGTTGTATTAGTCAGAGAAGTTGGCAAGTCTCAATCGCCGATTTATTTTGTGAGCCGAGCTCTCAAGAACTCGGAATTACGATACCAGAAGCTTGAAAAAGTGGCTTTCACTCTCCTTACAATGGTTAAAAGACTTCGTCCATACTTCCAAAGTCACACTGTTGTTGTCAGAACAAATCACCCTATCCGGCAAGTATTACACAAGCCAGATTCAACTAGAAGAATGATGAATTGGGCAATCCAATTGTCTGAATTTGATATTAAATACGAAGCTCGGCATGCCATCAAGTCTCAAGCGTTAGCCAACTTCATAGTGGAGCTAACCCTGGCATCTTCAAACCAGCAGAAAAATCTAGTATGGAAACTATATGTTAACGGATCATCTAATTCCAAGGGAAGCGGAGTCAGAGTCATCATTGAAAATCTAGAGGGGGTGTCACTCAAACATTCATTACAACTTAATTTTCCAACATCCAATAATCAAGCAGAATACGAAGCACTTATCATCGAGCTGAAGCAGATCAGAGAACAGGGAGCGCTGAAAGTCAACGTTTTCACTGACTCAGCTCATTTCAGCACAGATTGAAGGAAGATATCAAACTAAGGGGCCTTTGTTAGCTAAACATCTGGCTAAGGTGAAAGAAATAATAGCAGAATTTGATGAAGTGATAATTGCCCATATCCCGAGAGAAGAAAATTCTTGAGCCGACATACTGTCAAAAATGGCAAGCACGAAAGGTACGGGCAACCACCGAACGGTCATTCAACAAGAGGTCGCCCAACCCGCATGCGTCATGGTAATCTCGGTGACCAAGGACTGGAGAAAGCCTATTATCAGTTATTTAGAACAGGGGATAATACCAGATGATGGAATAGAAGCGAGAAAGCTAATCCGGGATGCTGCCATGTACACGATAGTTGATAGCGAATTATACCGCAGAGGCCTCCATACTCCGATGCTGTTATGCCTAAACCCGGATCAAACCGAGTACGTACTTACAGAAATACATGAAGGCATTAACGGCCAGCATAGGGGCGCAAGAGCTTTAGCATTGAAAGCTCTTCGTGCTGGATACTTCTGGCCGACGATGAAGGCTGACGCATCAGATCATGTAAAGAAGTGTGACAGCTGCCAAAAGCACAAAAGGATACTATGGTCTCCACCCGTTGAGTTAACTTCGATCACGACACCATGGCCTTTTTACAAGTGGGGATTGGACCTTTTAGGACCATTTAAGGCAACAGAAGGTCAAATGAAATGGCTAATAGTAGCCATCGATTACTTTACCAAGTGGATTGAGGCCGAGCACCTAGCCACCATCACCTCGGCCCGAGTTCAAAAGTTTTTTGAACACAGCATAATATCAAGATTTGGGATTCTGACAGAAGTCGTCACAAATAATGGAACACAATTTACAGATAAGAAGTTCCAAGCAATGATGACTGGGTTCCACATAAAGCACCATTTCTCATCTGTAGAACATCCACAGTCCAACGGTCAGGCGGAGGCGGCAAATAAAATTATTCTGGATGGGCTGAAAAAGTGGATGCATGAAGCCGGCTCAAACTGGGTGGAACAGCTTTATTATGTCTTATGGGGATATAGAACCACGGCCCAGACAGCTACTCAAGAGACCCCTTTCAGAATGACGTACGGCTGCGAAGCAATGATACCTGTGGAGATCGGCCAACCATCATGGAGAAGGCAACATATGTTTCATACAGGGGAGGATAATAACAACGCGGCATTAGCCGTCGAGCTAGACCTGATAGAAGAAGTCCAGACCACGGCGCACCACCGAAACCTCCACATGAAAAGTATAACATCCCGTAAATTCGATAAAAAAGTAAGGTCGAGGTCCTTTGAAAAAGGCAACCTCGTGTTACGTCGAGCTAATATTGGAAATAAGAATGCCCGGGATGGAAAGCTAGCATCCAACTGGGAAGGACCATACCGAGTCACGCAGAACCTCGGGTAGGGAGCGTACATGCTAAAAACCCTTGAACGGAAAGGACGTGAAGCGCACTTGGAATGCTGACAAGTTAAAAATCTATTATAGCTAGAAGTTCCTATCCACAATAACCATTCATCTGTTTTTCCTTAATTGATTTTATAAGCCGGGATCTGATATGCTGACCCGCGTAAATCTTTCATGGAAATCATGGATCAATATTTGAAGTTTCCATTCATGTGTTTCTCCTTAATTGATTTTATAAACCGGGATCCGACATATTGATACCCGCGTAAGTCTTTCATGGAGATCATGAACTAATATTTGAAGTTTCTATTCATGTGTTTCTCATTAATTGATTTTGTAAGCCGGGAATATAATGCCCGTGTAAATCTATCATTGAGATCATGAACTTACGTAATTATCTTCGAAGAATATGAATAAAAATCCTTATTACAAGGAAGTTATATATATATATATGTATGTATGTATCGTGCACAAGTTATATTGACCTAGAAACTGCTAAATGTGTTAATTCGATCCTGATCAGGCCGACGTAATCATTTATTTATGGATGAATGATTAAACATTCCGAAAAAATCAATTCATTAATTAATGTTTATGTAATACGTTGATTATTGGTAGGATTGGAATCCGGTTTCATAAAATCGGGATCCAAAATCCGATATTCAACTCGATTGCTAATTCGAGCAATATGATACCCGGCTATTGAAGACAAATGAAGCATGCACTTATTAACATCGACTGAAATCTATAAGTGTGAATGCAACTATAAAATGTGCGAGTCATACAAATAAATCCGGGAATGAACCCGAGAAAAGAAATTGTTCAAAAATTACAGAAATAATCGGCATTTCGGACCTTCAATAAATTATGTTACCGGAGCATGAGCCGGGCTAGAAGTCACCTCCTCCCCCTGTGGTACATCCTCATCCGGTGGAATCAACAAATCTTCACAAGGGGAAGGGGGGACCAATCTATCACCATCCACATAAGCATTGAAATGCATACCCATGGTGTTCAGCTCAAGCCCCGGGTTCAGGCAGCGTATCTGCTTCAAAGTGTCATTAAAAGATTCCTCAGCGGTCATAGCCAAGACCCCCTGCATCTCATTAGCCTCAGCCTCGGCCTGCAACAATTTGTAATAATTCGCATCCCGCTCATCTTCGGTCTTCTTCAACAGCATCTCTAGCTCTTTGAAGTTCACGTTCAAGACCTTATTCCGTTGTTGAACTGTTTCCAGAGCTGTCTGGACACTTTCAGCAGTACCCAAAACAGTTTGGAGTTCTTGACGAAGGGTAGCGACAGTGTCTTGTGTGGCCATGAGCTCTTGGTGGGCTTTCTGAGTCTCCTCTTCAGATGCCCGAACCTCATCCTGCGAGGCAATTAGCTCTTGATGCATTTTTTGAGTCTTCTCCCGAGATGCCCGGAGCTTGTCCAACAACTTACCATGCCTAGTCTTCAGGGTGGCCAAGCTTTGCACCAAGGACGCGCACTTCAAAGCGTTTGCCTCGATAGCACTGAGCTCCCTAAGGTCATCATGAGAAAGAGGACTCGAGTCTGAGAAGTGTTTTGGGGCCTTGATAACCCGGATCACATCATCATTAACCCCTTCTTCCCATAAGCATTTCGTCAATGGCCTAGGTGAAGGGACAACATTAGCGGCTGAAGAAGGGCCGGATGATATGCCTCTCGGGACCGTGGAAGAGACCGGGGGAACCTGAACAGCCTGGGTCGCAGCGGAAGAGACCAGGGGAACTTGAACAGCCAGGGTCGCAGCCGAGGACGGGTTGCCCTGGTTATCTGAAGATGGTGTCGACCGGGATGCGTCACCAACCTTGCATTTCTTTTTGTAAGATTGGAAATGGGGATGCGCGGTAGGGGGCTGCTTTCATTTAGCCGCAGGATTGGTGGGGACTACCCCCGTCGGAGCAGCCAACTCCACGACCGGGGTGGAGGACGTAAGAGCCAAGGCAGAAGGATGCGATTCCATAGCGTCAGCTGCAGCAGGAATAAAACAGTTAACATCAACTAATACATCACAAATCAAAATTAAACATGTTCATACTTAGTTCAAGAGAAAGGACAGAATGGTAAGCGTGTATATAGGAGGCAACATTTAGCAAGCCATAAGTTTCCTTATATGCTGCAATCCGAACAACCGACGAAGCCTCGGAGTCTGATAGATCCGTTTCATCAAAACGTAAGAGGCGTGTGGAGATTCGTGATGAAGTTGGGTTTAATAGAGTGGAAATCTGCACTCTGAGTCCCGTGACTCGGGAGAGGAAAGAAAGAAAGGCTGTTGGCCGGGTTCGGTGACAACCTTGAGGTATTTATTCTTGAAACCTTTAAAAGACTCAGCATATACAATAAAGAGTTTTCTGTCGAAACGACCTCGGATCGAAGTCCATCCCTTTTTATTAGGCGGTTCCCGACCCGTCCTAGCAGTATGTACATTGAAATAATAAAAGAAAAGACAGACTTTACAAAGAATCCCCAACTGTTGGCAGAAAAGCTCAAAAGCTAGGATGGAGGCCCAGCTGTTAGGATGAAGTTGGGAGGGAGCTACATGCAGATATTCTAAAACTAACATTTAGAAGTTTGAAAAGGGAAAGTGAATGCCCATACGGGTAATGACATCTTTATAGAAAAAGAAAAAGTTGGGTTCATTCCTTTCCCGGAAAGAACAGATGGGTTCATTCGGGTCAGGGGTGCAAACACAAAAACCATCCTGATGGCCAACCGGGATCGTGGCAATACTTCCCGGATCCAACTCAGAATGGGTACATACCACCGCGTGGGTTACCCATGGGAATTTCTCAATTAAGCCCGAGGGGGATTAGAGTGAGACCTGGCAGATACTGACTCAACGACCAATTCTGGTGAACTGGTATCCATAATTACCTACGACAAAATAAAGGAAAAAATAGCAATCAGTAAAAGAATACCTGGAGCAATGGTCGTTAGATGAGAATCAATATTTGACAGAGTCCGAACCAACGCCGGGGTAGCTCTGAGAGAAGTCGGCACCCCGGTTCAAGAATCTGAGTTAGGGATTGAGACAGGAACCCCGGTCCTGTTTGGAAGAGGCTTAGGGATAACAACTGGGTTATGCCGACATGAGTCAAGCAAAGCTTCAACTCATTTATCTTGATCAATACTTGTTAAGTATAGAAATTCATCAAGACAGTTAGAGCATGGCTCAAACCGAGTCTCAAAATGTTGACCCAACACATTGTTTTGTCCCAAAGAACCCAAGGGGGCTGTATTAGAAGACACGGGAGCCCTAAGGGGCACCCTAGACTCTACTAATCCTAATGTCTCAGACCTTGGTGTTGTTAATCCTAATTTCGATGGATTAGATGGTTTGGTGATGCTAGTTGTGGAACTACCAGGACCTGAAGGGGCACGCAAAAGGATTTTTTCTTTTTCCTCTTCTGGGAGAGGAAGGCCAAAGAACCAATATGCAGACCCAGGGGGAGCAGTTCTGCGTATATGCGCTTCCTCCTCAGGAGAGAATTCTATTGGTAAAAGGCTAAGATGAAATTCAATGCGCAAAATGAAGAAAGAAGAAGCTCGAAAGCAAATCAGAGAAGAAAGTGAAAGTAGATGAAAGACAGAAGTGACTCAAGAACATATAAATTAGAAGCATTAGGGGAAAACCAAAATAAATCACAACAGGCATAATGCAAAACAAGTGCGAAAGAGGAAGTGCAAAATACCTGGAATGAAGGAAAAAGATTGAAGAAATGTGAGTAGCAGGAATGGAAGCGAAGACGAGAGCACAAGCACAAAAGCAGAAACACAAGGGTTGAGAATGCGAGGGAATTGAAGGAGGCACAAAGAAGGGACAAAAGAAGAAAATGCATATAAAGCCAAAAAGGAAAATAACCGCCAAATACGAAATGTTTGGAGTAGGTAACGGGCGGATGTGAACAGACACGCAGGGTAAAAGCGGCATATCGCTAGGAAGGAAATGATTAAAGCGTGCAAAGAAAGGACAGAGCATTAAATGATCGGGATATGTGTCATTTCTGAAGAAGAAAACACTTCGCTTCCTGATGGTTGCAACCAATCAGTTATTGCTGGAAAGGCGACAAGGGATAGTCCGGCAATAGCCGAGAACTCTGCCCTAGATGAACATTCTAGACTGGGCTAGTCATCTCGGCACGGAACTGCTAAATTGAACATAGAATGAGCCTATTCAACGATACATCTCAGTCATCTAGAATGCTCGATAACCGGGCTGGGGGGCATCTGTTACAGATAGCAAATATAGGCCCAATTAGAAAAGAGGCCCAGTAAGACCAAGTCAGTTCTATCCAACCACTCAGTAGCACAATATCATAACCGTCAGAGATAGTGGAGGTCATAACAATATCTTAACCACCACTATTCAGTTAGCCAAGCATCTCGGCTGAAGATCGTGGACACGAACCGCTATTCCACTAATATCTAGGTCAGTATTAATCAGCCTATAAATAGGAGTATCCTCCATGGAGAAAGGTACATACATTTTGACTCTCTTTTCCATTCACACAGCACACACCATACACCAATTGTGTCGTGTCCTCATCTGAGTACTCTGATCATCTTCCCTGGGGTGTTTCACCACCATAAGCATCCTCAGAGAGAGAAAGCCTGATCCCATATTAATCACCCAATAACTCTTGTTGAACATTCCTGTTCATCTAGAACAGAACAATGACCATGTGAAAGACACCATAATAAATTGGCACTACGTAAGAAAATTACAATACTTTGGCACCAATCAATGAATTGAACTGCTACTCTGGAGATTTTTTTATTCCAAATCTCAAGAAAATTGATTTTGAAGTACCGTTATTTATTTTTGAATGCTTTTATTCTAAAAGCAACTAGAAGCTGAAATTGACAATTAAACTGTTTGGGGTATTTCTCTTATGAGCACAATGAAGATAATGACTCATGCACTTCATGATTGTCACCATGATATCAAATGTGAGATGTACCGTATCTTATTTAATTTTGTTTATATAAATCTGATATTTCTGTATCCTTCATTGTGCTGGTATGACAGAGAAGGAATCTTTGCCAATAGAACCACAGATGATGCTATACGACTTTTTGTAGATGACTATGAAAGTCAGGTCTGGCAATTGTTTATTAACGTAATTATCCACTATGAACTGGGTTTTATTCTATGAACTGGGTTTAAGTCAGTTCAGAATGGATTCAGAACCAGTTTTTAACCTATAATCTGGTTTTATGTGTGCAAAACCCACGAAGAGGGTGCAAGTAGTCTGTAGCTATTCTCAAACTCTGAAAGTATAAACTACTACTACACACACACACACACTGTAAAACAATATATAAATGAAGAAAAAACTAAAAATTCAGCAGATATAAATACAAAAAATAGTACATAGTAATCATGGATTACATTCCTAGAAAACATCACAAGTTTCATGAGTCATTATAACCAACTATAAGAAAAAAATGGGGTGGGGTGGGGATATTTCTGCACTATAAATATGAATCAACTACTTACCTAGGTGGTCATTAGTCGTTGCTTATAAGTAACTTTCAGATATCAGTCAGCCTTTTAAAACTTATTCTTTGACTTCTTTCTAGTTTCTAGCCATCTAGTTCATAACAAAAAATGTAGTATACAAAATACACTATATAGTAATATACAAACGTTCACATTATTCCCTTATTACATTTATGTACTTTCGTTGTTTCATCAGAAACCTTGCAAAGCTACTTCCCTTCCCTGTTCATAGTTCCTTAATTGAGGTTATGTACTGCCTGCTAGGATTATGTTCATTTATCTCTTTTAAAGTCGTCAGTACTGCTTTATACGAGGATTACGTTTTTGTGAACATTTAGTCATTTACCACAGAAACATTCTAAATATCTAAAATGAAGGAGTATAAACAGAGTATTTTATTTATGAAGTTGGACAGTTTTCAATTAAGGTTTCACAGTCTCAAAATAAATGACTGTATTTAAAAAATTAAGCCTGTGCAATGCATGAGCTGTACATTTGTTTTAACGTTATTAACTTATGGCAAATGAATATAAATATAACCTATATGACATGAGATATAAATATCATTTTTGTAACTTAACTATTAATATTTTTATTCAATGCTTTTATCTTTGTATATCATTTTAAGTTAGTCTAAATGTATATGCTACTAGTACTATGCTTTTGTTATTATCAAAATTTGGAAATGTCACGTACAGGGTTGGGCTAGAAGTGGTCCAAGTGAGTTTCGAACTTTACACGTCGGACGATAAGTCGACCTTGTTAAGGAGGGGGACTGCGAAACAAAGGAAAGAACTTCGACGCTCAAGTAAGTACTTTAATTATAGAAGAATAACTAAGTATATAAGAGTCCCTGAGGTGATATCAGAGTGTGTTCACCGTGGGTGAATTTGTAGTATGAATGAGCATGAGTAAAGGTTTAGAGAGAACCTGCATTTATAGCATGGTGTATGGGCGTTGGGCCTTTGTTTGTTAATTAATCTGTTGATAAGATAACAAATAATATGATGTAGCTCTGATGCCACTTGTTGTATGGCTGAACCATTAGCCATTAATTTTCCCAAATCTACCTTGCATTAAAACCCAAACTTCAAGCTTTTCTCAAGAACACAAGCATTCAGCAATTCACATGAATATGGGGCTGTTTAGAAGTTCTTAATTGCAGCAATGGAAGATGGAGAAAGGTTAGGGATGAAGATGGATGGCACCATGAAAAAGCTTTCCAATAAGCCTAGGAAGAATCGCCACAATAGCATGAAGTCATTGATAAGAAACAAGAGGTTCTTGAATAAAAACAAGAGAGAAACTCTCTACACAATTTCAGATTGCATTCAAATGAACAAAAGTTGTTTTACATTCAGTTTTGGGTACCTTATAAAGGCCACGAAATTACAAGCTAATGCACAAGAAGTGAAGCTTGTAATACAAACTTAATGAAGCCCAAATGAAGCTTGAAGTGCAAGCTTCTCCTAAAGTGACTCTTGGCTAACCCAACATGTGTAGTGCAATTTTTATGCTGAAGTAATCGATTAATTCCCACTTGTAATCGATTAAAACAGAGTTTTTCACGTTTTACAGACTTATGTAATCAATTACAGTTATCTGGTAATCTATTACAATAGACAGACACTATTTTACAATGTGTTTTTGTAATCTATTATAGACAGATGGTAATCTATTACAACAAATAACACTTCTTTTGTGTTTGCACTGAGTTGGTGTGCTTCTTCATGCTTGTCCAAAAGATACAGGTTAGTTTTTATGTGGTCTTGAAGGGCTTGGTTTCTAGCTCTTGTCATGGGTCCTTTAAAGCTCACCAAAGGAAGTGCTTCAAGCTCTCCTTCTAGACCTTTGGCTTGGAATGGACCTCCATCATAATAGTAGGCAGTTATATAATTCAAATAGGAGATAAAGTGTACCTTATAGGTATGCTGTTACTTGTAGATAAGTAACAGCTTGTAGATAATTGGAAAGATATTAGGAGATAAGATGGTTGCACCAGTTTGAATAATCAAGCATAACAGATATGTTGTTGACCAGGAAAGACTCGGCTATAGAGGGTTGACGTTCGTGCTCTTGTAGCAAGGCTGACATGGAGGGCGGACAAGCGTGTTGTCACTATAGTGAAAATACTATGAATACACTACAAATGAACCAAGAGGAGGGGTGAATTGGTTCAACCTGGAAATTTAAAACTTTCTGAAACAAATTGCGGAATTAAAACTTAGGATCGTATAACAAGTTCACCTTTATCAAAGTCAGAAATCTTTCTTCACCCAAGATCACCCTTAGTTATGAAAGCAATGACAGAAAAATGTTTATTTGATAATAATGCTTGAGTTCACAAAGATATGTAATGAAACATACAGAAATCTAAACAGAACACAAAGCAATTATACTGGTTCACCTCTCAACCTTGGAGGCTACATCTTGTTGCTTCCAACCCACACTAGGATAGAGTAATTACTAAATCAAAGAATCTTTTACAAGTTGTTTACAAGTGACCTCTTTATCAACACTAGACAAAGATACTGATTCTAAAACCCTATTAGAATACAAATCACAAGATACTGAGAACCCTACTCAGAATCCCAAACCTAGAGAACCCTACTCTAGCAAGCTTGAAAAGAAACCAATTGATATATCACAATACAACAAAAAAAATGTTGGAACATCTAAAAAGATAGGTTCAAGATAAACACAACCTGAGATCTTTCATGTAAGAATGAATGAAATGAAATGAGATTACCACACTCTTCAGGTTGTAAAGCATAATAGCTCAGAAACACAATCTTGAAAATCTTCTTTCTTTAAAACATCTTCTCTAAAAAGTTCAGAAATCTTGATCACACAAGATGTTGTTTGAACTCAGAGTAAAATAGTAATTTGGGCACTTATGAAAGCTCAGAAACTTTTGGGTAAGTCACTCTTGTACAGAGTAAATCGTTCAAATGTCTATTTATAAGAAAAAGACTCACCAAGCTTTATATAAAACAGATTTAACTGACAATAATTGAATAATCCGCTAGTGTAATCGATTAAATTACCATATGTAATCGATTAAAGTAACTAGATAATCGATTAAACTGTTCATTAGCTTTCTGGAAATGGTTTCATGAACATAATAATCGATTAAACCATTCAGTAATCGATTAAATCAGAACAGCGTCATGAAAAACGAATTCAGATAATCGATTACAGAAGGAGTTAATCGATTAAACCAGTGATGCATGGTTTTTCATAAAACACTATGTAATCGATTACAAGAAACAGTAATCGATTAAATTGTTCTTCAAGGATTTTCTAGAATAGTTTGAATGTTTTTAATCGATTAATTTGATTGTGCAATTGATTAAAGTAGTAAGATTTGCTTTTTAAAAGAACTTAGACTTTGAGAACTTAACTTCTTGTAAAACCTTTTAATTTCTTTGAAACTTAAAAAGCATGTATGCATGATCATAAGAATGCACATACTAATGAAAGATCACAAGGCATTTAACTTGAACCACTTAAACAAATTACAAATGCCTTCAAAATGATTGGGCATGTAAAAAGCTAAAACATAATCAAGTCTTCAACCTTGGTTCAATTCCTCTTGCAGCTTCCTTTAAACTCAACATGTAGCAGGGTTGACACTAAGAGCAGAGATGTGCATCGTTACTTTAGCAGGTTTGACACGGAGGGTCGACACATGTATAATGACCCCACAGTAATGGCCACATGTAATTTCACCATTTTGTACTGTACAACTTTTATTTAAAAAAGTTATTTGCATGTATTTAGTAATTAATCCAATGATTTGTATAATGACATGCTTACATATAAATGTTTATTCTATGATTTAGATATTAAACTAATTTTAGATGGGGTTTTTCATTATATGGAGAGGCTCGCTGAATTGGAGCTTGATGTATGAATGATAGCACTTATAACCAATTCTGCAAGAGCCTCTCACACACAAAAAAAAAAAAAATCTTTCCTAATCCATATGAGTTTCAAACCAATTCAAAACTAGTTATAACTTATAACCATTGAATTGGTTTTTATTCTATGACTTGGGTTTAAGTCAGTTCAGAGTGGATTCAGAACCAGTTTTTAACCTGTGATCTTGTTTGAAAGAAAGTGCAATTGTGCAAGGCTGTAAACTGTAGGTGTCTCTTGTTTTCTGCTTCACATCTGGTTATAGCAAGGTAACCTGTTACTGTTGTTTGCTAAGCTTTTGTTCCTTTTTTTTCATCATCTAAGATATCTTCTTTGATCGATTAATAGCCATTAGGCTAACAACTTCAAATCTCCAGGTGTGTTAGGAAAATTCGTGATTTGAATTTTAATAGAACATGAATCACCTCAAATTTCGAGAAGTGCTCATAGGATTGATATTTTTATTGTAAAAAGAGAAGCTGATACTATGTGTTCTTTTCATTTGTTTTCTTACCAGTTATATACTCTCTATTCTATTTGAGTACTAGATGTATAAAACATGCAATTATTCTGGCTTGTTGGTGTTGGATTGAAGTTAGCTATGCTATTAGTATTATTATGGTTATTTTGAATCTAATTAGTTGAAATTGTGTGTCTATGTTTGCTTCAGGGGTGACTTAGTTCAGGTAGACACTTAGGCTTCTGGATTAAGGATGAATGTTATGCGTCGCGATTGGGTTTTACATGATCGCAAAATTGGTGAAATCTTGACAAGAGCTTCCTGGTAGAAATCATTCTCTAAAATTTTCCTTCCCTTTTCCTTATGCTTCAAGCAAATTTTAAGATGTGTATATTAATGTGCATGATGTTGATTGGACACGATTGAAGTTTGAGGTAACCATTTGAATTTTACAATGTTAAAAAAGATAAATGAACTACATATTTTGTAGGCAAAAACCTCAAATTGATAAAACTGAACATTGTATCCTCTTAGTTTATTTATCATACTCCATCATGTGTACTAATGCATCATCACCTTGGAGCTTGTAATGAATTACATGTTACATTTTCTGAACTATTTGTTATAGTTTTGGTGATCTACAGTGTTTAGGTCATGATGAATAAGCTGATATGGAGGCTGTCTAAAATTATAGAAGATGTCAGACAAGAGATAGGATCTTATTTTGCGGATTCTAATCCAATTCTAGAAGGAGGATAACAAAAAACTGACTAAACTTGAAGACAATACAAACAGATTATATTCCTACTGGTTTAAGTGTATGTCAACTAGTTTTTTTGTAATTGTCGTCATTAATTTATTTTCTTAAATTATTTCAGATGTTGTTTTCTAATTAGTTTAAATTATGTAGATACATTTTCCAATCTAGGTGGAGGTGTACTTTCTGACCTCTTGTTTGCATTACATGCAAGATCTTGTTTAATGCTGGATGTTACTGCTGATAAGGTTGATAAGTTCTCATTTGATCCCTATAAACATGTGATAATTTATGGGTTTTTTTTATGTATTTGTTATGGAGTAAATGAATAGAGCTCACATGTACTAATTTGGTGCTATAGTGGATCTTTTATTGGATATGCATACTTGAAATCTTGAATACACCTTATATATCAGATTGTTCATTGGAATTTGGAACAGTGGAGTTTGGCATTCCTCGATGCAATATTGAAAGCTTAAAAGGTGGTGGTCCAATATACAATGCAGAGGTTTTGTAATGTGTTCTTGATGAAGAGAGGGCTTATTGCATATGCTTTGGTGGATATCTTTTCTTTTCTTTTCTTTTCTTTTTTCTTTTAAATATTTATAGAGGTTGAGAGGATATGATATCCTAGTGTAAGTCATTGAGAGTGAAAATAGTATGAACACACACAATAACAAAGAGGGAGGGTGAATTGGTTTAAACTTGGTCTTTTAAAATCTTTAAAACAATTAGAGTATTAAGAATCGTATCACAAAAATACCCTATGAAATCTTTCAGTCAATCAAGTGTTAACTTCAAAGAAAGCAATAGCTGAATATATATTTCTGTTGATCTTGAAAAGATAATCCAAATGAATGACAATCAATGACAACAAGAAGAGATAAAGAGAAAGTATTCAACACCAAAAACTATAATGGTTCACTCCTCAATTTAAGAAGCTACATCCAGTTTCTTCCAACCAACTTGGTTAGAGTTCCACTATTCACAAAATTCTTTTCTTACAAGCTTACAACAATCACCCTTAATCAACCCTAGATTATGATCAGAAATCTAACACTCTTAGACTCCTAGTGATCAAGACATAGAGAATCCCTTCTCTACTTTTCCCTCTAGATAAACCTACTCTAGACAAGCTTTAAGAAATCTTTTGTAATAGCAACAAACAAACTGAAATTCTAAAACGAATTACAAACAAATTTTAATGGAGAGAGACAACCTAATGATCCAATGTATATGAATGCATATTATTTACCAATCTTGATCTAAGTTGAATGAAAACAAGTTTCAGAGCAAACTCTCCAAGAACTTCTTTAGAATCTTGACCAAGAACAAATCTTTCAAAGTGACATGAAGATTTAGAATTTGTGGGACAAGAGCTCGGTGACTCAAAGTATCTCTTCTCACTTCAGAAGGCTTTTGAAAATCTATGAAATTTTCGTTGTGTAATGTTCTGTTCATTTCAAAAGACCCAATAGCTTTTTATAGAAAACTTTTGTAATTGAATGTAATTGATTAAATCATTCATGTAATCCATTAATTCCACTTGTGTAATCGATTAATTACATATTTAATCGATTAAAGTGTTCTTGACCTTTCTGGAAAAGATACATGAGCAAAGTAATTGATTAATCTGTCATGTAATTAATTAACACAGGCTGTCTTGTTTTCAAAAATGTGCTAAGTAATTGATTACTGATAAATGGTAATCGATTAACACAGGGCAGACTTATTTTGTGTTTGTATAATGTAATCAATTACTACATAGCTATAATCGATTAAGGTGTTCATTAAGGCTTAAGTAATAGATTGCATATACTAGTAATTGATTAAAGCAGTGCGGAATAGTTTTTCCAAAACTTAATCCTTGAACACTTGGCTTTTTATGTAATCATGAATCCTTAAACATTTTTTCTCAAAACATATGCTTTTATGAAAACCATGAATGCAAGCCAATGAATGATGTTTATGCAATGCAATGGATCATAGGATGAAACTCTTTGGACATCTAAAGATTACATATACCTTCCATTGAATGACATGTAAAAGCTAAAACTTATCCAAGACTAAGAGTCTCAACATCTTGATCCTCTTCAAGCTCCCCCTGTATCTAACAATCTCCCCCTTTTTGGCTTTGATCATGTCAAACTTCAATTGAACATGTTGAACCTTTGTGTTCTTTTAAGGGATGATTTCCAGGAGCTTATACTTGATATCTGAAATAGATTCAGCCTCTTGCCAAGAACAAATGTCAAGTATACTTTGCATAAAAAATTTACATTCACAAGTATTTAGATTGCTCCCGTATCTTAAGTAATTTCATATTAGTTTAGATAAAAACAAGATAAGAGCAATGTTTAATCATAGTAAAGATTTATCATTTAAGTCTTCATTTTTCTCCCTTTTATTTTCTCCCCTTCTATTAATTACACAACATCCTTCATATATTTCTGTTCATTTGTTTAGTTTTCTCCCTCTTTTGGCTTATTAAAGTAAAAAAAACTGTATAGTGATAATGAAATAAGCAAGGAAGAGATAAACAACATAAAATAGAACTTCATTTATTGATGCCAATAGAAAAGATGCAGAAACAGAGGATAAACATTAAAGATAGTGCTGGAAATGAAAGAAGCAAACAACACAACTAAAAGCAAGAAATTACATCCACCAAACTAGAGATTACCAAAATCCTTAAGGGCCATCCTAGCCTCTATGTTTTCTAGCCTAGTTGTAATTTCTTCTAAGGAGGAATGAACATCAATTGAATGTTCATGATCTAAAGTTATCATTGCATCCATCTTTTGAATCATCATGGATTCAAAAGGAGTCCACTATTGTTCAGCAAGACCAGCTTCAGCATCCACTTCCTCTTCAGCTCCTCCTTCATCAACACCATCTTGTGGAGCTTGTTCTCCAGCCATCAACCACCCATTTGGGGTCTTCATCATACCCAACTTGTTGAGGTGCTTTTTAGTGATGAGGTTGGTGATGTTTGTGGTGTTGTCCACAATCTTATTCGACACATCAATTCCAAAATAATCAATGAATCTTGAGATTAATACAACATAGGGAAACTAGTAGCTTATCAACCTTGTAGACTTCAACATCATCTCCATAATGACTGTAACCTAGTTAATCTGAGTTGCAGTCTTCATCGCATACACCAATTGAGGTCATCATTTATGGGTTGAGCTTGATTAGTGGACCTTGGTGTAGGGATGTAGGTGATGATATAGTGAAGAAGTCTGTCTTCACCAATTATATTTACAGTCCCTAATCCGGTCTTTAATCTGACTTGAGGATCCAACAACATACCTTTGTATGTGTCTATCTTGTTGTATCCACCTATCTCTTCATCAAACCTTCTCACTCCTTCATCGGAGATCCCAACTACAACCTTCCAAACATCTTCATCAATCTCCATTGCAAGTCCATTCACTTGGGAATGGAGAACCCCATCCATGCTAGCTTTGGCACAAGTGTAAAACACTTTCACCAACTCAGGGTAGAATGCACCCTTCAATTCAAGAAACTTCTTCAGTCGTTGAGCTTCCAGCATAGCAAGGAATTGAAATCCCTCATTCATAAACCAGTCAAGGTCAAGATACTATGGAGGCATGACCAATTTTGTTGCATTGAACTGCATAAATTTTTCCTCTCAACTTCAGAGGTGAACCAATGATTAAGTCTGTTCACAGCACCATTAGAGGATTCTTCAGCTTTCCTCTTGCTAGTTTGGTTCTCTTTGGGGTAGATGGGTTAGACATGATGAGTTTAGGTTGAAGAAAGAAATGGGCAGAGGTTTGTTTGTGACAAAAAAGAAGAGACACAACAAAGGTGATTTAGTTTTGCTCAAGAGAGAATAAAATTCAAGTGTGAAGATTTTAACTTTGAAAATCTGATTTTATAGAGGTTTTGAAGTTTAAATTTGAATTTTAAATCATTTGTAACAACTATTTTGAGTTTCAAGAGGGTTTAATAACACAAAACCAAATTTGAATTTTAAATTTGAGATAAGATTGTCAGTTTAGATTCTTGAAAATTGTACAGTTTTTGTAGAAAAATCATAGATAATCGATTACATAAGCCTGGTAATCGATTATTTCAAGGCAAAGTCTAACTCTGAACAAAGCATAATCAATTAATATGAGGTCATAATCAATTACTCCAGAGCAATTTGAACATTGAAGTATCTCTCAAGCATTAAGTAATCGATTAAAATACAGGGTATCGATTACTCCAGAGATTTTCTTATTCAAAAATAGCTTTAAGCAACAGGTAATCGATTAATACGATAGTGTAATTGATTACTCCAAAGATTTTTTGCTTCTGGATTACATTTAAACATCAAGTAATCGATTAAAATGAAAGGTAATCGATTACTCCAAGGAGGTTTTTCATTTTGAAATACACTGAAAGTACCAAGTAATCGATTAATTCGAATGGTAATTGATTACTCTAGTGAATTTTTGGCTCTAAATTGTCTCTAAACATCAAATAATCGATTAAAATGCATAGTAATCGATTAAAGCAGACAATTATGCAGAGCGAATAGTGCTTTTTCATCAGGATTTCAAATTTTAATCATATGTGATGCATAGCCAATTGTAAATGGTATATCATGTAGTCAGACACATTATAAGCATGCTAGCATATATTAGATTCATCAAGAAATCTGTGATAACCCTGTTAAGGGTGTGGCGCGGATGGCGCCAGGTCTGGCGCTGATGGCGCCAAAGTTTTCCAGCTCACGCGGATAGCGCCATGGGTGGCGCGGATCGCGCGGCAAGTGGCCTGGAAAACCATTTCTCACTGGAATTCCACGCGGTCAGCGCCAGGTGTGGCGCGGATGGCGCCACAGGTTCTGGAAGCTGACGCTGATGGCGCGGAGATGGCGCTGATAGCGCCAGAAGCACCGCCATTGTGGCGCGGATAGCGTGGGAGACGGCGCGGATCGCGCGGGAGCTCGGGCAGGCTGAGTATATAAAGGGCAGAACGCGAAAATGGAGAGGGAAAAAGGTTTTCTTCTTCCCTGGACCTCTAGCCTCCATTAATGGACGTTCCAAGCTCCCTAGTGCCTTATATACTAGCCTAAACACTTTTTTGTGACCTAGAAACTAGTTCTAACCGATTGAAAACGAAAATCCTTCATCAATTCCCTATATTTGAGCAAAAATCTCTTCCCTTAGAGAAAACTCAGAGAACTTGAGTGGGCAAGGACTCATAGCTTGGGGGAAAGACAATAGAGCTTGAGGAAGCTGTCCTTCAGCCTGTTTGAGTCGCCACAGAGGTAAGAAACTCAAGTTCCTTTGGGTAATTGGGAATTTGGGATTTCCTGAGTAATGTGACCCACAGTGAAATGGGGCTAGAATTAGCCCAGGGTCCTGTAGAGAAACTTACTCAGGGCAATGTAATGATGAAGGGTTAGCTTTCAGTTTTAAATTCTGATGACTTTGAATTTTGGCTCTGTGTTATCTGTGTGACCTATGTAATGGTCACTTGTGATTATCTGTTGAGATGCCAGAGCCTTAGATATGCTTATGTTGAGCCTGAGAAAAAGCCTTGTGTGGGCAGATATTGATTAAACCCTAGGATAGGGGATTTGAGATCTGATACATTCTTAATTGAATGTTTGTGACATGGATTTTGATATGAAATTACTTATGCCTTGATTAGGCATTGATTCTGAGACTGTTGGCGGTGGAAGCCACAGACCTGGGAAGGAATTACTGACTGAGACCTTACCAGGTAAGTTCAGTGTTTCTTGGGGATGAATTCCCGTTTTGGTTGCACACCACACTCCTGGGGAGTGTTGGTCATGATTCATGATGCATGCATTGGCTATGGCATTACTTGTATTGAGATTGTATGCAATTGCATTTGATGTTTGTGCTGTGCTTGAGACATCTGTTGGCCAATAGAAGAATACCGACGTTGAGGAGCTCCGTCGGGTATTCTGGACGTTGAGGAGCTCCGTCCCTGGCATCGAGGAGCTCTGCCAGAACTGTTGGCCAACAGATACATACCGGCGTTGAGGAGCTCCGCCGGGTATTATTGGGCGTTGAGGAGCTCCGCCCGTGGCATTAAGGAGCTCTGCCACACTATGACAGGCACTGACGTTGAGGAGCTCCGTCAGTGGGCGTTGAGGAGCTCCGCCAGGCATCGAGGAGCTCTGCCTCCTGTCATAGATTTGTTTGTGATGATGTTTATGTTATGTTGAGGCCAGTGAGCCATATATGACCTATATACCTGTTTATGTGTTGTGAATCTGTGGGCCAGGGTGGGAATGATTTCCCGAGAACCCTGAGCTTACTGAGATATGTTATCTCACCCCGTGTGGGGCTTACATGATTTCAGGTGATAATTTTGGCAGAGAAGAGCAGTCTCAGGGCAGGAGGCCCAGTTGAGACTAGGCTAAGAGTTGGATGGCTCTTTTATTTGTATTTTGATGAAGAGTTCTGTACTCCCTCATGGAGGGCTGATATTCTTTTGTACCACCACGGTATGTGTGGTGTGGACTATGGACATTGATATGTACATGTACAGAACCCTGTTATATATATATAATAGGTGACTTTACCCTGAGTATAATTGCCTTATATCTGTTATCTGCCTGTATTATTAAGATGTTTGGTTTGATATATGAATGGGGAAACTGGATCAGCATGGGATTGTATTGTGTTTTGTATATTTATGATTTCACAGGTTGATATTCCATACATAATGAATCAAGAAAAACGATTCTGCACTTCCGCTGAATACTATTTCATGATAATTGCGCGCTAAACTGATATTATTAATGTTAACGCACCGGAGGCCTACGGGGTGTTACAAAATCCTAGCATGTTCCTAAGATCAAAGAATCTATCTCTAGATAAAGGTTTGGTAAAAATATTAGACAATTGATTGTTAGTACCAATAAACTTAATTTTGATGTTACCCTTTTGGATGTGATCCCTGAGAAAGTGAAATCTGATCTCTATGTGTTTTTTCCTTGAGTGCATGACTGGATTCTTTGATAGATTTATTGCACTTGTGTTGTCACACAGCGGGGGAATGTCATTCAACTCCACACCAAAATCTTGGAGTTGTTGCTTAAGCCACAAACTTTGTGCACAGCAACTTCCAGCTGCTATGTATTCAACTTTTGCTGTTGAAAGAGCAACACGGGATTACTTCTTACAATGCCATGAGACTAGTGAGCTTCCCAGCAAGTGGCATATTCCACCTATGCTTTTCCTATCAAGTTTGCATCCTACCAAATCAGAATCTGAGTAGCCAATTAAATTTAGTGATGCACCTTTGGGATACCAAATACCAACTCTTGGAGTTGATTTAAGGTATTTGATGATTCTCTTGACTGCTGTGAGGTGTGACTCCTTTGGATTAGCTTAATATCTTGCAAACAAGCACACACTCAACATTATATCTGGTGTACTTGAAGTCATGTACAATAGTGATCCAATCATCCATCTATATTTTGACTCATCAACCTTCTTGCCTTTTTCATCTGAATCAAGTTAAGGTTGCCATAAGAGTAGCAGCATCTTTGCTTTTCTCCATGTCAAATTTCTTGATCACTTCATGGTAGTATTTAGTTTGGCTTAGAAATGTCTCATTCTTCATTTGCTTCACTTGAAGTCCAAGAAAGAATGTTAATTCTCCCTTCATAGACATTTCAAACTCATTCTGCATAGAGATAGAAAATTCTTTGCACAAGGAATGATTAGTTGAACCAAATATTATATCATCAACATATATTTAAACCAATAAGATGTCATTGTCATGTTTCTTGATGAACAAGGTTTTGTCCACTTGTCCTCTTATGAAGGATTGACTAAGCAAGAAGTTGCTCAATCTTTCATACCAAGACTTAAGAGCTTGCTTCAATCCATAAAAAGCTTTCTTTAGTTTAAAAACATGGTTTGGATATTTGAAATCAACAAAGCCAAGAGGTTGATCAACATAGATTTCCTCCTCAATATATCCATTAAGAAAAAGCACTTTTTACATCCATTTGAAACAGTTTAAAATCCATTAAACATGCATATGCAAGCAGTAACCTAATGGCCTCTAACCTTGCTACTGAAGCTAATGGAGGTTCATGGCAAGCTAAAGGTCTAGAAGGAGAGCTTGAAGCACTTCCTTTGGTGAGCTTTAAAGGACCAATGACAAGAGCTAGGACTCAAGCACTTTAAGACCACATTCAAGCTAACTTGGGCAAGCATGAAGATGCACATCAACTCAAGGATGACAAGAGCTGGATTTTGATGTCTCAAGTCCAATTTAATTCAATAAATTCCAGCACTTGTTAGAATAAATTCAATACAAACACTTTTAAATAGTTTTCCCATTGCATTAATCGATTAAATGGCATATGTAATCGATTATTTCAAGATTGGATTGCTTTAATCGATTAAATAGCTTATGTAATCAATTATTTCAAGTCTTGACTGCTTTAATCGATTACGAGACATCTATAATCAATTACATAAGCCTGAAAAGGGTAAATAACTCTGTTTTAATCGATTACAAGTGCAAATTAGTCGATTATTTCAGTCTGAAACTGCACTGCACATGATTGGGAAGCCAAGAGTCACTTTGGGAAAGCTTGCACTTCAAGCTTCATTTAGGCTGCATTTCAATTTGCATTTTCCTTACATTTAGTGACATTTAGCTTGTAATTTTGTGGCCTATATAAGGTGCCAAAACTAAATGTAACTAACTTTGGTTCATTAATACAATTTTGAAAATTGTTGTAAGAGTTTCTCTCTTGTTCTTGTTCAAGAACTTCTTGAGTCTTATCAATGGCTTCCCAATGCTATTGTGATGATCCTTCCTAGACTTATTGGAGAGCTTCTCCATGGTGTCTTCACCTTCATCCCTAACCTTTCTTCCATCTTTCATTTCTGCAATTATAAGCTTCTAAAATAGCCCAATTACAAGGAGTACTGGAAACTTGTGTGTTCTTGAAGTTTTCTTAAAGAGTGGGTTCTATTGCAAGATAGATTTGGGAAAACTTAATGGCTATGGGTTCAGCTGTTACATCATGTGGTATCTAGAGCCTAATCCTTGTAGAATTCTTCTTCAAGTTCAGTTTTAGAATTTCTTCAAAGGTAAAATTCTGCATCAAATCCAAAAACGAAAATCCATTTCAATTCCTTGTTTCTTGTTGTTTTCCTTTGATTCTTGGTGGTGTGGGCTTGTTCAGTGTTCAGCCACAAAACCTTAGTGTTTTATTCAAGTTCACTGTGATTTCATGTTCTTATGTTCTTCATGTTCTTCATGTATTCTTGATATTTTTCTAAATTTTTTGGCTTTGATTCTCCACAACTTTTGTTTGTAGTGTTTTTGTGTTATATGACCACTTGTTTTGATTCTACTCTCATGCCTAAACTGAATTCAGTTGTTAGAAGCAAATTTTACAATTGTTATACATCATATTTTAGTGATTCATTGAATTTCTTTAAGAATTTTTGAACTTGTTCAAAAGAAAAACAAAAGCTGAAAAATTTTTGTGAAAGAAACAATCAAAAGCAAAAGCAAAATACATCAAGTGATATCATTTTGGTACAGCCAAAGACATTATTGATTAGTGGCTGAAAAAGTGAAAGAAAAACAGAATTTAGAAGCAAAGTCACAAAATTACAAGTTCCAAAATTTCCTTTGAACAACAAAATCAAGTGAACTTGTATAACATGCAAATTTGATGAAATTTGGCTTCTAGCAATTGAATTTACTTGGCATATCCTCCTTGTGCAGTTTGCTACAGCCATAGTATTTCTTGAGTTGTCTCATTAAATTCCAATTTGAGTGTGCTTTTCTAAATTTTTGTTTTGTTGCTTATCTCTTAAAATTTCCAAGATTTTGTCTTAAAGTTTTATTGTTGTTTGGACCTTGAGTCTAGCCTAGAATCATTTCCTATTTCACTGTAGTAAAGAGGCTTGATTTGATTAGAAGTTTTTGCTTAAGAACTATAGAGAGGAATAAGAGTGGAAAAAGGCAAGAGAGAACATTATAGAAAGAGCCTAGATTAAGAGTGGCAAACACTTAGAGAGTGGTGAGAATTTCCTGATATACTTGTGTTTTTGCTAACCATTTTTTTTAAGGATGAGTTCAAGTGGAGGAGAGGCTTTGTCACCTAGAACCTCTAGGTTGATGAAAGCCATGACAAAACAAATGAAAGACTTGCATGTAACATCCCAAAAATTTGATTATGTCGATTATAGAGAAAAAGAGAAATTACAAAAATGTTTGAAAACGATTGACCATATTACCCTTTCCTTGAAGATGAAATTACCAAAAATACCCTTAAGGTGAAAATTACCAAAATACCCTTAGATATTTTGGTTAGCTATTTTGAAGTAGAAATGACAAAAAATGCCCCTAGAGTAAGTGGCAAATAACCAAAATGCCCCTGGATATTTTGATTAGATATTTTGTAGAGAAATCTCTAGAGTCTATTATTCAATATTATCTTTTAGGTAGAAGAGTTCGAATTGAACTTTACTTCTTTCTAGGAACTGCCATATGTGAAGTTATCTTGAAATTGGATTCTTCTTCTTCATAAAAGGTGACATATGTACACAAGGTGACATGAAAGGAAGAAAAATCTTCTCCTCTTCCCTTGATAATCACGTGAAAGAGGGAGTAGGAAGGGAGGATATTTCATGACTTACATACATGATATAAGGAC
>CM023959.1:11540165-11561823 GCA_013407115.1 Glycine latifolia
GCTTTTCTCTTACACAATTTTAATACTCAAATTGTCTTCAAGTTGTCCTTTGCATGTTGAAAGCTCAAAACCAATTTCTCCTTAAGCAGCTCCCCCTAAATCCAACAAACTTGATTCTATAGCCAAGTTCATGAAATTTGAAAACAAAGATTATCTTCAGGATTTTAAAAAAGTCTTGCGATGCTAATAAGGATGTTGGGTAGATTGGATAAAAAAAAGAAAAAAAGAAAATTCAATAAGGATAAGGATGATGATGTATGTCTAAACCCATTAGACATGAATTTTCCCAAATCTACCTTGCAATGAAACCCAATCTTCAAGCAAACTTCAAGAACACACAAGCTGTCCAGCATTTCACATGAAACATGTGGCTGTTTGGAAGCTTTAATGGCAGCAATGGAAGATGGAAGAAAGGTTAGAGATGAAGATGGAAGACACCATGGAGAAGCTCTCCGATAAGTCTAGGAAGAATCACCACAATAGCATTGAGAAGCCATTGATAAGATTCAAGAAGTTCTTGCACAAGAACAATAGAGAAACTCTCACACAAATTTCAGATTTGTATTAATGAATCAAAGTTTTTTTACACTCAATTTTGGTCACCTTATAAAGGCCACGAAATTACAAGCTAATACACGTGAAATGACAATTCAAATGAAGCTCGTAGTGCACACTAAAGGAGCCTAAAGCAAGCTTAATGAAGCTTGTGGTGCAAGCTTCTCCTAAGTGACCCTTGGCTGTCCCATTTTTGTAAAAGGTGCAGTATTTTTAGCTTCTAAGTGCAGCCAACTAATTTACTAAGTTGCTACATAAATTACACACAAGTGCACCTACACCTCTTTACACAATTGCACTAAAAAGCCTTTTTATTGTTTCTACTTTTGCTTCTAACAAGTGCTGAATTAATTGGAATTAAATTGAACTTGAGACATTAAAATTCAGCCCTTGTTATCTTTGAGTTGGTGTGCTTCCTCTTGCTTGTTCAAGTTAGCCTTTATGTGGTCTTGAAGTGCTTGAGTTCTAGCTCTTGTCTTAGGTCCTTTAAAGCTCACCAAAGGAAGTGCTTCAAGTTCTCCTTTTAGACCTTTGGCTTGGAATGGACCTCCATCAGATGACAACATATAGGCATATGTCTAATCATAACAATGACAATACTTAATCCTCATGAGAAAAACAAGCACCGCCTTATTAGGCATCCTTCCAAATTTGGGAAATTGAGAGCAACGTGCATTTAATAAAATCATGATTAGCTTTTATTTAATTTTGTTTTTTCTCCTAAATTCTCTGGCCCTTAATTAAGAAGAACCAACCAAATGCGTGTCTTGGTTGAGGCCACAAATCACATGGCAGAACCAATAACATGAGTTTGTCGGCTACTATTTAGTGCTAGGATTTTAAGGCTAGTGATAACACTGTGAGCAAGGCACAAACATTTTGGTTATGGTCTAGCATGTAGCAGAGGATAAACATTAATCCAAAAGTTGGAAAGCATAGATGACAAGATGAATCAAAAGAAAAGAGACAATGTGATTAGCAAAGTAGTAAGTATTAGTAGTATTTAGTGAGAATGGTTTAGGTGGTTTTGTTTTGTGATTCCAAAGCAATGATGTTTATTGCAAAGCATAAAATTTTCATAGTAATAATTGTCATTTTTTTGCTCCCCCATGCCCCAATTAAATGCAATATCATGCAGTACTAAAGTGATTAAGATTAAAGAACCATGAAGCAAGTTCATGTCAAATCCTACTTGAGCTTCTTCAACTGGCTTAACTTAAATACCTTTCAGCCCATGTTTCGTGTCACCCCATAGGTTAGCTTGTGGGACCTTTAAAATTCAAATGCACTCTTGACCTCAAGGACGCTACAAAAGTATCTCTCTTGCAGTCATATGGGACTGTGGAGCAGTTGTAGTAGTAGGGGCATGCTTTCCTCACTCTCTAAGTTCAATCTTTCTTGTGTCCCTTTTTTCCTTTTGAGTTTATTTTTTGGGAGAAAGACTAATAGTAGAACTTAACAAAGAGATAAATATTGGATAATAAAGAGAGAGAGAGAGAGAGAGAGTGCTTAATGTAACACTCTGAAATTTCGATAACTGGATATAGATGTTTGATGTATTTCTTGTGTTATTTGATTATTTGATTAGTTTAGATTATTTGAAATGTTATGTGAAATATCCATGTGCAATTGCTTGGTGTAGATGTCAAGTTATGTGGAGTTTGGTTGAGATGCATTGTAATTGAGTGATTCCGAGTTTGACCCGAAACCTGTTGTAGTAAAATCATCATTCTAGACTTTTTTAACCATTGGATCACCTTCAAATTTTAAAAGTAGGTTTCCAACCCAAATATATAACATTTAACCATTTGGATTGTGAAAATAACTTCTGGAGCATGATAAATTAATTTTTTCACAGAAGCAGAAATTTTAAAATTAAGTCAGCTCGCCCAGATGAATTTTGCAGGCATTTTTGCTCGCCTGGGCGAGTCAAGGCAGTGATAAATATGTACCAGCAACATAAATCACGAAAATGGAGGTTATCTTCTTCCTCCTAGCTTCCCTCAACCTCCCACCGTCATCCTCCACCACCTAAGACCACCGGTGACGACCACGGGTCGTCGTTGCTTGCACGAGACCACTGCACGGAGAGGAACCCTTTAATCGGAGTGGAATTTTCAAAACTCTTCTCGAAGTTCCAGTAGAGAACGGAGCCTCCAATCCTCCTTTATTGGTTTCCTTGAGGTAATCTTAGTTTCCTTTGTCTTCCTCTAGCTAGTTTAAGCTTCTCTTAATGTCTCTTATGTTTTGAGTACCATTGTTGGGAGTCTTACATATCCTTTGAAAACTCTTTAAAAATGAGATGTTGTAAAAGCCTCCTATTTATGAAATTGATGTCATTTATGTGATCCTTGTTGAACCCCAGTCAAATTGGTGTGATTGGAATTTCAAAATGATGTCTTTTGATGTAAACTCCCAAAACACCGTTTAGCCCCTTTTTGATTTGAGTGGTTATTTGACCCCAAATGTTAACATTGACCTTGTCTATGAAATCTATACTAAATTGTCTTCGATTTGGTATATAGAGCTCTGTGTTCGAACAAGCACGCGTAGTCGAAGGATTGCGAAACAACACCGATAGGCTATGACCGGAAAACTTCTAGTTACGGGAGAGGAGTTTATTATTTAGTTAGAGTTTTGGTACCATAGTTAGGGGCGAGGGAGTCCAACTATGAGGATATTTGCTTGTCCCTGTTGTGTGTTGGTTTTCAAGAAAAGTTATGTTTTAAACTAATTGGATGTGATATATCTATCATTGATGTATGCTTGTTCCTATTGTGTGCTCGTTTTCGAGAAAAACTGTGTTTTTAACTAATGGGATGCAGTGAATTTGTTATTGATGGATGAAACTGTGAATGATGTTGTTATAATTAATTGGATTTTTGGGAAAAGTCTTAATTACAGAGGAGACTCTGCCCAAAATTTTATAATATGTTTTCCTATTTAATTATTTATCAAATCTTTAAATGGGCATAAGAGTGTGTTTTCTATATTATAGTTTTTCTCTTTAATTTAGAATTTTCCTAAAATACCAGTCTAGTGGTAATATGGATTGTGGATGGATGAGGTGATATTGATGTCATTGATAATGTTGAAATGAGATGTTATTAATGTGTTGGTGATGATTGAATGAGATAGTGATGATATGTTTGATGATGTATAAATGATATAATGATGATGTGGTTTATGATGTTTAAATGAGATGGTGATGAAATGGATGTTGATGTTGAAATGAGATGAAGTTGATGTTTATGAGGATAATGTTGAAATAAGATGAATTTAATATATATGATGATAATATCGAGATGAGGTGATGTGTATGTACACTGATACCCGTGGGGGTGCATGATTGATCATCCTTGCGGGGAAGGATTTGTTCCTGGCCATGATCATGCATTGATGGTGCCCATGGTTGTCATTATGTGATGTGGATATACATGGATACCCATGGGGGTGTATAACTGGTCATCCTTGCGGGGATGGATTTGTTCCTGGCCATAGTCATACATTGATGGTGTCATGGTTGTATGCTGTGTATATACACGTGGGGTGCAGTGACCAGTTGGTTATCCTTGCGGGGAAAGATTTGTTCCTAGCCACGGTTTGGTGAGCCCACATTGGTGTGTTATGTATGTACATGGGGGTGTATGACTGATCATGCTTGCGGGGAAGGATTTGTTCCTGGCCATGGTCATACATTGATGATGCTCATGTTTCATACTTCATGTGCATGAATGGAAATAGAATGAAGGCATGCGCGTACCTGTGGGTTTCAGTGGGCTGAAAACGGAGGTACTAAGGGGTCATCAGGTTTGGAATTCCCTAACAACGCTGGCTGATCACTGGGTGGGGGAATGGCCAGTGCACGACAGGGTGGCTCTGATAGGCGGTGAATCATGTTTCCTGCGATAGGCTATTTCCGGGATATGGTGCCACATTGCATGTTGATAGATGAGTCAAGTGCATGCATCATTCTATGCATGATTGTTTGAGTTGTGAAATGCATTGGATGATTGGTTTGTTGAGTGTGTATGGGAATCATGGATTTTTGTTAATGATTGTGGTAGGTCATGTTGTTTTCTTCCTAATTGTTGCTATCTGATGTTTGTTGGTTTTATATAATAAACTCACACTTGCATTTGTTGTACCATGTGGCTGGTACCTGTGATGATCGCAAACCTTCATTTGTGTAAGCAGATGAGCAGCATTAGGTGACTATGTAGGGAGATTCTTTTTGGTTGGAGCCATCAAACCGTCATGATGACAATGGATTACTTTTTGGAAAAGAGTTGTGTTTTGATAGTCAACTCTTTCTTAGTTAGTCTTTTGATTTCTTTTTGATGGATATGTACATTTCAGGCATAAATACTTGTAAATACAATTAACTTATATCCTGACATATGATGGTTTAAGATATAGTATGAGAAGTGTAATATCATGAATAATTTACCACCATTTTCGTAATCAAATTAATGGAGTTTTCACTAAAATTCAAAAGTTGCACGATTAGAGCTAGTAATACCATAGCGACGAGGCGGGTCGTTACACTTAAGACCATGTAAGGTGGGGAACATATTCATATAGACTTTGAAAATAAGTTATGTTCACAGGATGGTAGGCTACATGAGGCCTAAGGGGTGTGTGTGTGTTTCCTTGCTTTAAATGGGATTTGAGATTACATTGCCCATATTTTTTCCAATATAAATAGTTCTAAGAGACAAAGGTACTTGTACTTGTGGACCATCAAACTTTGAAAGAGGTGCTTGGTTTTTCTCTAGATAATGTTGTGTGATGTGCAGATATCATATAATGATATAACAACAATGTTTTCCAATTTCTAGAATTGAAATTTCTTTGTGTGGAAATTAGGGGGTGTCCTAGGGAAGCTGGTCCCATTAGCAAATGCATCTAAAAAGATAAAAAATCAAGAGTGGTGTGTCTTGTCCCCTTACTATTGAATTTGACCCCCATGAAGAGTGGAAATGGAGTTACATAATTATAATGTCTAGTAGTTATCTTAATCAATAACAAGGTGAGGCTATATATATAGAAGATTCGTTACACTTCATCAAACTTAAAATATTCCAAAATGAATAACTCTGTTTTCATTTTCTAATGATAAAAAGACTGGAAGCAATCGCCTAGTGAAATGGTCAAGAGTGACCAATAATTCAAAACCTAAATCCCCTCCTAATTTTCCAAAGGACACTCTTTTCATAGCCAACATGCAATTTTCTTTAATTTGGAAGAGGCACTGTAGGCCATGCATGCGCATAGAAGTCTTCTATTTCCAATTCCGTAATATAAAGGGTACAAGGGAACAAAATACGACAAAGTCATTCCCTAATTAATCATCCAAATTTTATTGATTCTTATCATATTTCTCCTTAAAGTTTTAGTTGAAATATACATTTTCTTCCATCTAATCCACTTTTATAAAGAGTACCCTCAACATAAACTTAAAATCCATTTTTTTAGCAAACAATATGCAGGAAAGAAAGAAATAGGTAAAAATTATACTAGATGAAAATAAATGAGAGAAATAGAATAAATGAAAATAGTTGATAAAGTAAAAACAAGAGTCTTTAGTTTAAGAAAAATAGAAAAAAAACAATTTTTAAGATAAGTAATTAATTGTGAAGAATTGATAATCAATTATTGTTGGAAAACTAAGATCAATTCATGTATAAAAAATGTTCATAATTGATTATGTTTAAGATAAAATGCAGTAGCATTTCCGGTGTTGATAGTAGGCATATACTCTATCAAGCAAGCTAATATCTCCCTTGCTTGATGCCTATTTATGCATGGCCTATTTCTGATATGAACCAATACAGGGACTCATTGTTTTTTTTATAGATCGTCCTTGAAAAAGCTTCTTGTTATAACAAAGGAAAAATAATCTTGAAAAGAAAAGGTGCAAGCTTTATGTATAATGTAGCACAAGAGAATTTATTGCGCAAAGGGGAAGTCAAAACAAGCAAAGTATGAAACTTAATAAGAACTTAGCATCATAGGCAAGGTGCAAGCCAAGTGTTTTATGAAGCGAACTAAGATAAAGATAATGTGAAGAAGAGTGCAGCGCAAAAATAATGAGTTCAACAAGAACAAATTGTTAAAAATAAAATAAAATAAAAGTGAAAAAGACAAGAAATGGAAGAAAACACCACATCTATGGACAATGATAAGTCCCGTGGGGATTCGCCACATAGGTTATAGAAACCTTTGTTAAGAACCAAGGTTTGGTCCAATCAAGAACCCAAAAGGAACTTCCTCTCACACAACTCTTTAGCGTGCAATGTTTTTACTCAAATGTGTCTACATAAGACAAATGAATGACTATTTATAGCCAACAAGTGGTGCCTCTCTCATTTTTCTTTCCAATGTGGGACTTCAGCCACATATTCCTAATTCAAAATTACACTAAAAAAATGTAATTTTCTTCCATAACTTTGTACTGAACTTCCTGTCCAATTTTCATCATCATAAATGCAGAATTAGGACTTGATACTAGAAATACGACTTGTAGGAAATCTTTGGAGCTTTCTAAAGCACCAAAAAACACTTAAAAAGAAAATCTAGAACTCGTGTTACATTCAAAACATTGGAGCAATCTAGGCTTTTCACTCATTAGTCTTTGGGCTCTTCACTCATTTGAATCAATTGGAGCAATCTCAGCTCTTCTTTCGGATTGGTCATTGGGCTCAAGGCAAGGTTGATATCTTGGCCCAATGCTTGAGAAAGGAAGCAATTCACTTCATGATCCAATGCTTCTTATGCTTTCTTTGATCTTGCCCTTGTCATGGGGCATACCAATCCTTGTAGTGCACTGTTGGGCTTTCGACCCATTGGGCTTTCTTATTCCTCATCAATTTATTCCATTAACTTGTCCATTAAAGAACAAAAACTATCATATTTTAACTAGAGTGAGTGAGGAAAATAAATAAAAATACAGAGATTTTGTTTTTCACCTTAATAAAAACTTCCTAGAGTTGCACCTAAAAGATTTTGATTTGAGAAAATTTAATTATTTGTCTTTTTGGTTGGTCTGAAGGGTTGGTTCAAATGAAGATAAGGGATCTTTTTTCTAATTGTGGATAGGAGTCTTTTTCTAATTATGGATAGTTTAGGTCTAGGTTGGCTGGTTTAGATTGGGCTTGCTCCCTTTGTGTCTGTTGAGATGAGAATTTAAACTCAAGATCAACAAGTTGATTTTGAGTTCCCATTTTTTGGCCAACCACAGACCATGGTTCCTCCTTGGGCTCCATCTAGATCGAAGTTTACCGGAAATAAGCTTGAGGCGAGAGTTAAACAAGAGCACTTTTTGGCCAATATGGAACTCCTTCCTAAGAATTATAGAGTCATGAAACCTCTTCATTTTCTCCTTGTAAATCTTGGAGTTCTCATGGGCTTCTAAGTGGATCTCTTCAAGTTCTTGCAATTGAAGCTTCCTTTCCATACCCGTTCATTAAATGTCATGTTACAACTCTTCACCATCCAATAAGCACGATGCCCAATCTCCACCAGAAGGTGGCATGCCTTACCAAAAACCACCCTATAGGGAGACATCCCTAAAGGTGTTCGGTAAGCGGTCCTGTGAGCCCATAAAGCATCTTCAAATAGCTTGCTCCAATCCTTCCTGTTAGGTTGCACTACCTTCTACAACACTTGCTTTATCTCTTTATTAAAAACCTTCGCTTGTCCATTAGTTTGGGGATGATAAGTTGTAGCAACTCTATGCACAACCCCATACTTCTAGAGTAAAGATGTCAATGACCTATTACAGAAATAGCTCCCCTTGTCACTAATAATGGCGTTAGGCACACCAAACCTGCAAAAAATGTTAGATCTCACAAAATCCACAACAACTTTAGAATTATTAGTTCTGGTGGCCTTAGCTTTAACCAATCTAGAAACATAATCAACAGCAAGTAAAATATATGAAAAATCATGAGAAACAGGAAATGGACCCAGAAAATCAATACCCCATACATCAAAAATCTCACAGAAGATAATGGGTTGCTGAGGCATTTCATGCCTATGTGTAATGGTCTCTCGTGTTCTCTGACATCGCTCACAAGTAGTGGAAAAGTGATTAGCATCTCTAACATGGTGGGCCAATAGAACCTACAATCCAATACTCTCTTAGCGGTCCGTTGAGGACCAAAATGACCGTCGGTAGTGTGCCATGACAAAACTGAAGAATAAATTGAATCTCATGATCTGGTACACACCTGTGGATCACTTGGTCACTACAAAACCTCCACAAACAAGGATCATCCCACAAATAATATTTAGCATCAGTCTTAAGTTTATCCATTTGATACCTAGATGCATGAGGTGGAACAACAGATGCAACAATGAAATTCACAATGTCAACAAATCAAGGTGTAACATGTGATGAATGCAAATGCATCAAATGCTCATAAGGGAAATTATGTTAGACTCAGGGGGAGCTAAAGAGGATCAAGAAGCTGAGGTTCTTATACTATGAAATGTTTAAGCTTTTACATGCCAATTCAATTGAATGGCATATGTAATTTGTGTATGTCTAAGATGAGTCATCCTATGATCCATTGCATAAAACTCATTCATGTTTTCATAAAAAGCTTTTCTGAAACACAAGGTTTTCATGAATGCATAAAAAGCCAAGTGTTCAATGTTTCAAGTTTTGAAAAAATATTTTCTCACTGGTTTAATCGATTACCAGTCAGTGGTAATCTATTACTTGAGAACTAAGAACATTTTAATCGATTACGAGTTTGTGGTAATTAATTACACAGTACAAAATCACAGAATGGACTTCTTGTGATAATCGATTACAGTATGGTGGTAATTGATTACTTGGCAATGATTTTGAATAAGACTTCATGTGATAATCGATTACATTGCCATTAATCAATTACATTGTTCATTAGTTTTTTTTAGAAAGCTCAAGAACACTTTAATCGATTATAAAAGTGATTTGATCGATTACATAAGTGATTTAATCGATTATTGACAAATAAAACAGTTTTCTATAAATAGATGTTGATTGTTTTAACCAAATACAACAATGAAATATCAACGAATTTCATAACCTTTCTTGAAAGAGAAATGATACTTTGAGCTATTCAGTGTTAGACCCTCAAATCCTCAAGCTTCAAGATTCCTTGAGAGGATTTCTTTTTGGGCAACATTCTAAAGAAGAACTTGGAGAGAATGTTCTGATATTTGTCTTTCAAACTTGATTCAAGTTTAGTAATCATTTGCATTCATCTTAGTGGATCATCAGGTTGTTTCTCTCCCTACTACTTTGATTTTAATTCTTTTTAGAATTTGTGGTTTGTGTAACTAAAGCAATAGTCTTTCTTAAAGCTTGTCTAAAGTAGATGTTTCTAGAGGGAAGAGTAGAGAAAGGTGTTCTCTATGTCTTGATCACAAAGAGTCTAAGGGAGGTAGATTTCTTGTTCTTAATCTAGGTCTGATTGAGAGTGACTGTATAAGCTTGTAAGCAACAGTTTGCTATTAGTAGAATTTCTAACTAGTTGGTTAGCAGAACTAGATGTAGCTTCTCTAGGTTGAGAAGTGAAACAGTATAAATCTTGTTGTTGACTACTTCTTCTTTATCTTTTCTTATGGTTATTAATTGTCATTCGTTGGTGTAACTTTTCATAATCAACTGAAATATTTTGTTGTCATTGAATTCTTTAAAGATTGGTGTTTAATTGATTGAAAGTGTTTAGCAGGTATCTGTGATACGATCCCTTTTAACTCTGATTGTTTAAGAAATTTTAATTGGCCAAGAACAACCAATTCACCCCCCTCCTTGGTTCTTGTGTACTATTCATATTATTTTCAATTGGTATCAAGAGCAGTTTTTGTGTGTTACTCAAGATCACTACTTTCTTTTAAGAAAATGAATACCACACAAATTACCTTCAAGGAGGCTACCTCCCTCAACCGTCCTCCAATGTTTGAAGGAGAACACTTCAATTTTTGGAAAAATAGAATGCAAATTTTCATTCAATCAAATGACCTCGGTGCATGAAATGCAATTGAAAAAGGTCCTTTGATACCTACCAAAACTGTTGATAATGAAAAGATTCCCAAAGAATTAGATGAAATGACTGACATAGAAAATAAGGTAGTTCAATATGATTTTAAAGCAAAAAACATGATAACCTCTGCCTTGTCCTCTGATAAGTTTTTCAGAACAGTTAGGTGCTAGAGTGCAAAGGAGATGTGGGAAATGCTGGAGATTACTCATGAAGGAACTGATGAAGTTAAAAGATCAAGAAAACATGCCTTTATCTATAAGTATGAAATGTTCATGATGAAAGCAGCAAAAAACATCTCTCAACTCCAAACAAGATTCACACACATCATCAATTATCTACTTGGTCTTGGCAAAATATTTGATGTAGAGGAACTCAACATCAAGATTTTGAAATGCTTAACAAGACCTTTACAACCAAAAGTGACAATAATCAAAGAATCTAAAGATCTGCCAAAGATGTCTATGGCTGCACTTTTTGGTAAGTTACTTGAGTATGAATTAGAAATGTCTCAACTAACCAATGCAAACAAGAAACAGAAAAGCATTGCCTTGATTGAAAGTTGCATCCTCAAAAGTTGAGAAAGATGATGATTCAAGTGAAGATGAAGGTGAAAAAAATCTGAACTAATTGTCAAAAGATTTGGCAAGTTCATGCAGAAAAACAAGAACAAAAAGTTCACAAAGTTCGACAAAAAGAATGACAACAACAACAACTTCAACTGCTTTGATTATGGAAAACAAGGCCACATCAAATCTGAATGTCCAATCTTCCTAAAGAAGCAGTTAGGAGAAAAGAAAGGAAAGAAAGAAGGGAAACCCAAAATAGCCTACATAGCTTGGGAAGAAAATTCATCAACAACTTTTGAATCTTCTAGTGAGAATGAAGAACCCAATGTTTGTCTAACATTAACAATTGATGAAGAAGACTCAAGTGTTGAATCAGAAGTAAATTCTGAATTTGATCAATTAGTTTATGCTTTTAATGAAATGCATAAGGAGGCTAAAAAACTTGTTATCTCCAATAACAAGCTTAAAGGTAATCTTAGATGGCATACCACTAAGCTAGCTTCAATGCAAGCTAAATTTTGCAACTTGAAAGAAGAAAATGAAAAACTTGTTTCAAGCTACAAAGCAAATGGTTTTGTGTGTGCATCCTCTTCTTCAAATGTAGATAAAAACAAAGTTTTACAAAAAAAATTTGATGATTTCAAAAAGAGCCATCTTGAAAAATGCATGACTTGACAAACAGAAAATTCCTACTTGGTAGATCTCTTGAAAAGGCTCTATCGAGGGAAATGTAGTTTAAACCAAATGTTAAGTGTGCAAAAGTATGCTGGTGATAAATCTAGATTGGGTTACAACTATCAATTAAAACCTTTTCAAAACACCAAGTTTGTACCTCCAAAACAGATGAATCGAAAAAGGATTTAAAAAACAAAGCATACTAAAATGACTCATTTTGAAAGAGGATCAAAATCTGTAACATGTCATTACTGCATAAAGAAAGGTCACACAACACACAAGTATTATGCTAGAAGGTTCTATGTGCCTAATGGAGAATGCATATGGGTTCCTAAGAAAAAGAGAAAAATAGCTAACCACTATGGACCCAACCTTAATTGGGTACCTTTCTTTGCAACTTGATTTGATTGCTGTAGGTGTGTCTAAGAGCTAAAGCTTCAATATGGTACTTGGATAGTGGATGCTCTAGGCACATGACAAGTGATAAATCCAGGCTCACAAATCTGATATTAAAGGAAGGAGGATTTGTCACCTATTGAGACAATAAAGGAAAAATAATTGGAGAAGGCAATATTGGTAACAGCTTCAAAACCAAAATCAGAAATGTGTTTTACGTTGAAGGTCTAAAGCATAATCTTCTTAGCATAAGCTAGCTTTGTGACAAAGGATTAAAGGTATGCTTTAACAATAATTGTTGCTTGATATGTGATGGCAAAACTTGTGAGGTAATACATGTTGGAAAAAGAAAAGGAAACATTTACTTGCTTACAATAGAACATACATTCATTCATAACATAAACTGCCTTGTAAGTAAAACTGATGAATCATGGCTTTGGCATAGAAGAGCAAGTCACATCAACATGCATCACATGAACAAGCTCATAAGGAATTGGATTGCCTAATCTTAAGTTTGAAAAGGACAAACTTTGTGATACTTGTCAAAAAGGGAAACAAACAAAAATCTCTTTTCAAAACAAAAACATTGTTTCCACCTTAAGACCTATTGAATTGCTTCATATGGATTTGTTTGGCCCTTCAAGAACTATGATTTTAGGTGGAAATTACTATGGACTTGTCATTGTTAATGATTACTCAAGATTTACATGGACTTTGTTCTTGAAATCCAAGAGTGATGCTTTTAGTGCTTTCAGAAAATTAGCCAAGCTTTTACAAAATTAAAAGGGCTGCAAGATAGTTTCAATAAGAAGTGATCATGGTCGTGAATTCCAAAATGAGCATTTTGAAAATTTCTGTGAAGAACATGGAATAAACCATAATTTTTCAGCTCCAAGAACACCTCAATAGAATGGTGTTGTGGAGAGGAAAAATAGATCACTTGAAGAAGGTGCAAGTACTCTTCTTAATGAAACTAATTTTCCAAAACATTTTTGGGCTGATGATGTAAGCACTCTTTGCTATACCTTAAATATATTGCTTATAAGGCCTATCTTAAAGAAAACTCCTTATGAACTTTATAAAGGAAGAAAACCAAGCATTCACACCTTAGAGTATTTGGCAGTCAATGTTTTGTTTCAAATAATGGAAAGGAATCTCTTGGCAAACTTGATGCAAAAGCTGATGAAGCAATATTCCTTGGATATTCAATGGCAAGTAAAGCTTATTAAGTTTTCAACAAAAGAACCTTATGCATGGAAGAATCTGTACATGTAATATGTGATGAAACTAACTCCTCAAAAGAGGAAAGAGTTGTGAAAATGATGCAGGACAATTGGAAGAGAATGTCTCAACCAATGAAACTGATGAGAGGAGAAAGGATGAAACAAATGAAGAAATTGATCCTTCAACTCCAACTCAAAGGCCAAAAGACTGGAGAACTACAAGAGATTTCTCCCTTGATAACATAATTAGTGAAGTAGCTAAGGGAGTATCCACTAGATCTTCCCTCAGGAATTTATGTTGTGATATGGCCTTTGTATCTCAAATTGAACCAAAAAATATTGATCAAGCATTACTTGATGAACACTAGATGCTTGCTATGCATGATGAACTAAACCAGTTCAAGATAAATGAAGTATGAGAACTTGTTCCTAAACCTCTTTCTCATAAGCCAATAGGCACCAAGTGAGTTTTTAGAAACAAACTTGATGAAAGTGGCATCATAGTCAGAAACAAGGCTAGATTGGTTGCAAAAGGTTACAACCAAGAGGAAGGCATTGACTATGAAGAAACCTATGCTCCAGTAGCTAGGTTGGAAGCTATAAGATTGTTGCTTGCATTTGCATATTTGAAGAACTTCAAATTATTTCCAATGGATGTAAAAAGTGCATTTCTAAATGGCTACATAGAGGAGGAAATATATGTTGATCAACTTCCTGGTTTTTTAGATTTCAAACATCTTAATCATGTCTTTAAACTAAAGAAAGTCCTCTATGGCTTAAAACAAGCACTCGGGTCTTGGTATGAAAGATTGAGTAACTTTCTAATCAATCAATATTTCATAAGAGGACAAGTTGATAAAACATTGTTCAACAAGAAATCTGCTAGTGATATATTACTTGTTCAAATATATGTTGATGACATCGTCTTTGGTTCAACTAAAAACTCCTTGTGCAAGGAGTTTTCATCTTCAATGCAGAGTGAATTTGAAATGTCAACGATGGGAGAGTTAACATTCTTCATTGGACTTTAAGTGAAACAAATGAAGAATGGAACATTTCTCAGTCAAACAAAATACTGCAATGAATTGATTAAAATGTTTGAGATTGAGAAAAGTAAGGATGTTACAACTCCTATGGCAATCATAACTTATCTTTATTTTGATGAAAAAGGGAAAAAGGTTGATGAATCAAGATACAGAGGAATGATTGGATCTTTGTTGTACTTGACCGCAAGTCGCCCAGACATTATGCTGAGTGGGTGCCTATGTATAAGATATTAAGCCAATCCAAAAGAGTCACACCTCATAGCAGTCAAGAGAATTATTAAATACCTTAAATCAACTCCAAAAGTTGGTCTATGGTATTTTAAAGGTGCATCACTAAATTAATAGGCTATTCAAATTCTGATTTTGCAGGCTGCAAATTAGATAGGAAGAGCACAAGTGGAACATGCCATCTACTGGGAAGTTCTTTGATCTCATGGCACTGTAAGAAATAGTCCTGTGTTGCTCTTTCAACAACTGAGGCAGAGTACATTGCAGTTGGTACTTGTTGCGCTCAAAGCCTATGGCTCAAGCAACAACTCTAGGACTTTGGTGTTGAATTGAAAGAAATTCCCTAGCTGTGTGCAACACAAGTGCTATCAACCTATCAAAGAATCCAGTTGTGCACTCAAGGACAAAGCATATAGAGATCAGACATCACTTCCTCAGAGATCACATTCAATGGGGTAATTTCACAATTGAGTTTATTGACACAACTAATCAATTGGCTGATATATTTACAAAACCCCTTGCTAGAGATAAATTCTTTGCTCTAAGAAACATGCTAGGTATTCTTGTTGAATCCTAACATTTATTAGCATGTAAATGATGCGTTTAATAACATGCAATCTAAACTCACAAGTTCATTATGCAACACATGAAGCAAAGCTTGAATCCTGATAAATGTCACTATTCATACTGCATAATTCTCTGTAATAATCGATTGCCACATATAGTAATCGATTACCTAAGGCCAGAACTAGGCCTTACTTGCTGACTTAATCAGTTACATCCTCGGATTAATCGATGACAGTATAAAATCTCATTGATGTAATCAATTACACCAACGTATTAATCGATTACATGAGGGTTTTGGGCTATTAAAGGTTAAAAAATCTCTGGAGTAATCGATTACACCAACGTATTAATCGATTACATTAGGGTTTGGGGCTATTACAAGTTTAAAACTCTCTGGAGTAATCGATTACTATCACGAATTAATCGATTACATGAAGTTCAAAGGTATACCTTCACCCAGGAATAATTGATTATAGGGGTTTCGTAATCGATTATTTCAGTCGTTTCTGCAACTCCGCATAGCTTTCAATGAAAAATCTGAAACCTTATCTCTAAATTCAAATTCAAATCTTGGTTCAATGAATCCATACTACATTGGAATGCGTGAGAGTAGTTACTATGATTTCAAAATTCAAATTTAAAAAAGGAATGGCTCTATAAATTCAGAATCCATGAGCACTAGTTCTTACACCAAAAATCTCTTCAACTCCCTAAGCAAACTTCTGTAGTTTTTGCTCTGTCTCTCCTTCTTCATCACTACTAAATTTTTGCCTATCCTTATTTTGAAATTACCATGTCTCAACAACCATCTTCCTTTAAGAAGCAGAAAACCAACAAAAGAAAAGCAACCAAGGTTCTAAGGCTGCTGAGAACAGGTTAAGTACCTAGTTCTCCACTAAGGTAGAAAGAAACAATTACATGCAGTTCAATGCCACAAAGCTTATTCTGCCTCCTAAATATATGGAGCTTGACTGGTTTGTCTTTGAGGGATTAAATTTCCCTGAGATGCTACAAGCACAAGGACTCACCAAGTTGTTGGAAATGAAAGGTACTTATTACCCTGAATTGGTAAAAGTATTTTATACTTGTGCCAAGGTTGGCATGGATGGTGTCCTTCACTCCAAAGTGAATGGAGTGGCAATGGTGATTGATGACACTATGTGGAATGCAGTGGCAGGCATCTCTTTCGGAGGTGTTCGGAGATTTGAAGAAGAAATTGGAGGTTACTCAAAGATGGATACCTATAGAGGCATGTTGCTGGATCCAAATGCTCAAATAAGAAACATATTGGGTATTGGTCACATGACTGTAGAAGATAGGCTTCTTCACTACATCATCACTTACATCCTTACACCTAGATCAACCAACCATGCTCAGATCATTAATGATGATCTTCAGTTGGTGTATGGGATGAAAACTGGAACTCAAATCAATTGGGTTCTGGCTATTGAAGAAACCATGATGAAGGCAAAGAGTGTAATGACCCGGATTATAAGTTGCTAATCTGGACATCTATGTGTGTGTTATGTGAAAATACAATGAATATCTAATCAAACAAACCAAGAGGGGGGTGAATTGGTTTTTACCTCCTTCTTTAAAATTTTCTTACAAAAACAATTGCAACAGCGGAAGAATTTTATTTGGATCATATCTTTAAACAAAAACCAAATCAGAAACCAATCTTCTTCAACAATCAATTAACTTTTATGCAGTCCCAAAGTGTAAATGATTATCAGATTGAATACAAAAAGAATTCAATGAAACATAAACTGAAACTTTAAATGCACAAAAGATTTATACTGGTTCACCTCTCAACCCCGAAGGCTACATCCAGTTTTCTTCTAACCCAAACCAGGTTAGAGTTCCACTATAACAAATCTTTGTTCTTTACAAGCAATCAACAAGGTCTTTTCTACCTACCCTAGGCAAAATTCAAAATCTACTCCCTAGATTTTTCAACAGACCAAGAACCAGAGATCCCTTCTCTGTTCTTCCCCTAGAAACTCCTTTCAAGTACAGCTTTAAAGAACCCCAGATGTTATATGGAAAATACACACAGATTACACAACAAACAATAACAAATACAAAAGATTAAGGTTCAAGAAAGGTATCACCTCATGTTCCTCTGCAACAAGAATGATATGTACGAATTAATCACCCTGAGATGATATCTAACATGCTTTCTTGAAACTTCTTTTGTCACTTACTTGCATGAATGTTCAATCCCAAGGAGTAAAATGACTAAGCACACATGTAGACTTTAACTCTTTTGAATCATTCTCTAATTTCTGACTTTCAATGCTTTTAGAACTCTAGAGAATATAAAACACAAGGTATGCACGAGTACTATCTTTCTGGTATATTTTTTTTCAAAGACACAGCTTTCCTATTTATAAAAAAACAGATTTAACAGACTGTAATCGATTATTTCGCTATGGTAATCAATTATTTTAACTATCGTAATCGATTATCTCGACCATATAATCGATTAATTTGTTCATAATAAATCTGGAAATCTTGAATGAACAAAATAATCGATTATTTACCAATTTAATCGATTAAGCCAGTACATGACTTAAACTTGCCAATGCAGATTTAATCGATTACAATTCTCTAGTAATCAATTACACCAGTTGATCATGCTATGCTATATTATGCAGATGTCTTATGTAATCGATTGTTTACTTAGATAATCGATTAAACTAGTGAGTTCCCAAATCTGTGTCAAGCTCATTTAATCGATTACAAGGAAATGGTAATCGATTAAACTGTTCTTAACTCAATTTCTAGAAATCCAAACAAGCTAGTAATCGATTATTTGACTCAAGTAATCGATTAAAGCAGTGTAAAACCATTTTAAACTTGTTTAGATGCACTTAAGTAATCCTATTAACTTGCACGTACTCATATGATTAAAAACCTATTAATGAATGTATGAATGCATGATTTACTCAATAGCTGCAGAGGATTATAAGGATTTAACTCATGAACCAAGCTTTAACCAAAATTACAAATGCCATCATGTTGAATGGGCATGTAAAATATCAAAACACACTTGCTTCCATCAACCTTGATTCTTTTGCTTCAGCTTCTTGATTCTAACATTATGGTGATTAAATTATGTGTTATGTTGATTAATTAATTTTTTTATTTATATCTTGTTGTTTGAGTGCTTTTGTCTTGGTATGCATGCTTGATGGGTATTGGATGTAAGTTAACTCTACTGTACTGTGGTTGCCAGCCGTGCATGTTAAGTGGACGTGCTGTGTCAGCCTTGTTTATAAGCAGCAGGCTGACATAACAACAAGTTTACTCTTCCTTCTTCTACCTTTGCGTTTCTTCTGTTTCCTCTCTAAAACTCACCCAGAAACCTCTTGATCATAACCTCTTCCTTGTTATCTTCAACATACAAGAACCACCGTAGCTGCTGCGGAATCCCGACACCAAGGAGAACTTCGTGGTCGGAGCAAAAGTAGGAAATGAACCATCGTGAAGCGTGGATGAACTCTTGGTTAAGTAAGGGGAGTTTATCGTGTTTCTTAACAGCTTTAGGTACTACGGTTTGGGGGCCAGGGAGTCCAGCTGTGATGATAACTGCATGTCCTTGGTGTGTGCGATGTTTTTCCCAAGAAAGCTACGTCTTTTATGAATGGGATTTGGTATGCCTTAAATTTGTTGAATGTTGTTTTGTGTTGATGTTTGGTGTTCTTGTGGGGATTAGAGGTTTTGAGAACTCCCCGTGCATGTGGGTGAAGTTGGCATTTTGATGCTGAAGAGTTTCTAAGACACCTGTGGAAGTGTTCGTGAAGGTGATGAGTATCGAGATGGGTTGGCCGAGTTACACGTAGACATAAATCCCTTGTTTGATGTCGACTACCAAGATGGGTAGCTCGAGTTAGATATACGTGTCAAACACTCGCGTTTTGATGTCGACTACCGGGATGGGTAGGCCGAGTTGAAAGGGTTACGTAGCATGCATGCATGCAGGATGTAACTTAGTCCATGTTGGTGGATGTCAGTGGATCGGGTTCCCTACCCGGGGTCGTTCCCCTAGAGTCGTTAAGACTCATTTCCCATTTTATAAGGTATACCGGGTTCCTTAGTCGGGTGATACGTTAGAGCTGTTAAGCTCAAGTTACTTCCCCATAAAGAGAAAGCTATCGAGTTGCTAACTCGGATAAGCTCGTATTCTCTCGGGAAAAGAGCCACCGGACTCCCCTACTCAGTTGAGCTTGTGTTCCTTTTTCTAAAACGATCGGGTTACATACACGTGTCGCCTCTAGAAGCTCATCCTTCCCTTTTCTTAGAGAGACTGGGTTCCTCACACGGAATGGGATGTGCCCTTCAAAATTGCCAAGTCCAAACCCTTTTCTTTGAGAATTGCTAGGTTCCTTACTCGGCAAAGCTTGTATGCTCTTGGAAAATGGGGTTCCCTTACAGTGTTGTGAGGGTTGGCGAAATACAAACCCGGGGTCTTACAAGCGTTATCTATTGTAATCGATTATAGCGCTTATGCAATCGATTACATAGTGCAGAACCCGTCCTGAGAACTTTACAAGAAACCTAAGGACCTCTTGATCGCCTTTGGCAAATCCTTAGCAGACCCAATCGACCTCGACCGAGTTCTTCTGACCTCATCCGTTTTGCTACCCTTGCCTTCTCTTACCCAAACTTTACCCCTTTGACTGATCCCTACCGACCTCGTCTGAGTTCTACCGACCTTGTCCGCCTTCATCCAACTTTGTTCGGATTCTTACCTTGAGATGGTATGCCTAAGTGCCAACCCGAACACCTCGTACTTCACACTGGTTCACTTGTTGATACATGTTTGTGGATGATGTATATGATTACATTGGTGGCATTCAAACTCGGCCTATGTGATGGCTCGAGATAAGGAATGCATTTGGATACACATAAATACCCATGGGGGTGTATGGCGTTATCCTAGCCAGGTTAGGACGAGCCTGGTTCTAGGCCATACATTGATGGTGCCGTGGTGATATTCTATGCATAGCCGTGAGATGCCGGGACTGGGTGGTGGTAAACCTCGCGAGGACCACGGTCAGTGCATCGATGGGCCCTTGTGTGGGCGGTAGGTTACATAGGGGGTGTATGGCGTTATCCTGGCCAGGTCGGGTTGAGCCTGGTTCTGGGTCATACATTGACGGTACCTATATAACATACGACATTTGCATGGCAGAAATGGGGTTGATGATTGGCTGTAGGGTACGAAGGTACTGGGGGGTCACGTCTGTTGGGAACTCCTTCTGACACCCATTGGCTGATCACTATGGGGGGTGATTCCTGTTGCGACACGGCAAGTGCACCGCTCGTTCAAGTAATAAAATGATAAGTAGAATATTGTTCCCACGAGGATTGAAGCACTAAAATTAATTGTAATTTATGATTCTTAATATTGGAAAAGGAATAATAATGTTGAGAGAATTTGATTGTGATTGTGTTTAATTGCATTAAATAAAAGAACTCTAAAAACAATGTAAATTGAATGTTACGCAAGAATTAAGAATAATTATGATTAAGCACAATCATCACAGTTCCCTCTATGTAATTGAATTGATAATTTAACTCTATTTAATATAATTATTCAGATATATGCTTTTCTAATGTAGTTAAACCCTGATTCCTCAATCATTTAACCCTTTAACCTAATTTAAGAACCCTAATCCCTTAGTAATTCCTTTTAGATTAAGCATGAAGCTAGCATAGTAATAATCTGCAATCCTTTATCCCTATCCCTAGGTAATATCGCAACCGTTACTCTACTGCGTTCAGAACTAGCGCGAAATTGGCGCGGATAGCGTGAACCTCCAGTGAATCTGGCGCGATTTGTAACGCCTCGTTTTACTATCTTGTATTCTATTGATTTTGAATGAAAATTCTTCTCCACTTGCTTTAAAATTATCTTAGTTATAAATTTCACGGAAAATTCTTTTCTTGCTTAAAATAATTCATACGAAAGGTACTAACCATCAATATTGTAAACGAGTTTTTTATCGCCAAATGTTCTTTCGAAGTCCAAAATAATAATACAATCCATAATACAGTCCGTAATACAGTCCAAAATAACAAAATACAAACCGTTTCTAGTTCTATTACATAATACATATCACCAAACAAAATATGTCACAATATATCATCCCAATATCCATCCGCTTGCCATGCTTTTACTATTTCTCTGCTCGCCCAAATAAATTGAGGTCATCGCAGGTGTCAACCACAGACACAAAGTATAGGGTAAGTTTATGATAAACATAGTTTAAATAAAAGAATATATCCATATCATTCATAAAATAGGATGCATGGAAAATGCATGATTCTTGTTTATATGATGCATGACTTTC
>CM023959.1:11576823-11606548 GCA_013407115.1 Glycine latifolia
ATACTAAGCATCCTCTTATTATTGCAATTGGAAATAAAATCCTTAACTCTAAAGAAACAAAATCTTAAAATAATTAACGACCATTCCCAGATTTTATTTCCCACTTAGGTTTTGAATTACAATTGTTTTAAGTCTCAGACACAACTCTAATCTACTCATTAAAAATAAATAACATTCAATCAATTGACTAAAAAAAATTCTTCATGCCTAAACATGCTTCTCATGCTATTCCAATTCATGCATAAATTAGAGTAATCATCAAAGAATTAAGCAATCCCCTAGCCATTTTATTATAAAAATAATAATTCATGAATATGCAGCTGGCACGGATGGCGCCAGCCTTCGCGCTAGTCGCGTGGGCTGCATATCATAAGTACTGATAAATACCAGGTGGCGCGAATGGCACCAGACCTCACGCGAGTCGCGTGAGCTGCAAAACCTGGATACTCGTGAATGTTCATCACGTTCTTGCCTTAACTTCTATCAATCAGTCTCAATCTAAATCCTAACCACATGCTTCTATTCTACTCCTTAAAGAACTTATGAAATACAAAGATTAAACAAAAGAATCACATACCTTGTCTTTGCCCATTTGGAAGAAATCTAAGAACTTGAACACAACCACAAAGAAGAACTTGAACAGAATAAGCAATGTGGAACTTCAATTGTATTTATAGACTTTGAGAAATAAAAGAAGTTATGAGAATTTATTGGTGGTTATTGCAAAATGTAACTGAAATAAAGAAGTTAATGGTGGTTATGGCTTACAACGTTTGGAATGGAAAAATTAAGAATCGTGGCTGCTGATGGTTAAAGAGAAGGCTCCCCAAATAGGGTTTCAGATTTTTAAATTTAAAACTGCCTTCTAAGTGTCACGCGATTCGTGCCACTATCCACGCGACTCGCGCCAAGTTCCAGTATGAATGGCGCAAATGGCGCCATTATCATGCTACTCGCGTGGAATTCCAATGTTACTGGCGCGAGTGGCGCCAGTTTGGCTTGATCAGCGCGAGACCATAATTTTGCTTTTTCAATTTTTTTCTAAATTTAAAACTACTTCCTTGCCTAAAAACTTCTAAAATTAACTAACTAAAATTAAGAACATACCAATTAATAATGCAAAAATTTAATTTCAAACAAAACATCAAACTTAACTAACTAAAACATAAATAACAATTCAAAAACAAAGCAACTAAAACAATAAAATTTCTTGGATTGCCTTCCAAGTAGCGCTTTGTTTAACGTCTTTTAGCTTGACGCATCAAACCTTTAATCATCAGGTGAATTCAGTGGAATAGAAACAGTGTGTCTTTCCACTTTGCCTCCATAATAGAGCTTCAATCGACATCCATTTACTTTGAAAGAGCGATAACTATCCAATGGAGAAATTCCTATCATTCCATATGGATAAACTTCATGTACAATGAACGGACTGGACCAACGGGACTTCAGTTTTCCTGGAAACAATCTTAAACGAGAATTATAAAGTAATACCTATTGTTCGGGCTCGAATTCTTTCGGGCGGATCTTGTTGTCATGCCACTTCTTTGTCTTTTCCTTATATAATCTAACATTCTCATAAGCATTTAACCTGAACTCATCAAGCTCATTCAATTGCAATAATCTCTTATCATTAGCCTTAGAAAGTTCAAAGTTAAGAAACTTAGTGGCCCACATAGCCTTATGTTCTAATTCAACAGGAAGGTGACAAGACTTACCATATAACATCTAAAATGGTGACATACCTATCGGGGTCTTGAAAGATGTTCTGTATGCCCAAAGTGCATCATCGAGCTTCTTTGCCCAATCTTTCCGAGAACTTCCAACAGTCTTCTCCAAAATTCTCTTTAATTCTCCGTTAGAAATTTCAACTTGTCCACTGGTCTGCGGATGATAAGGTGTAGCCACTCTATGGGTAACTCCATATTTTGCAAGCAAATTTGAGAATTGTTTGTTGCAAAAATGAGTTCCTCCATCACTAATGATTGCCCTCGGTACTCCAAACCTGGTGAAGATATACTTCCGAAGAAAGTTCACAACAACTTTCGAATCATTAGTAGGTAAAGCAACTGCTTCTACCCACTTGGAAACATAATCAACAGCTACCAAGATGTAATGATTGGAATGTGACTTAGGAAAAGGTCCCATAAAGTCAATTCCCCAAACATCAAATATCTCCACCTCTAATATGCTATTAAGGGGCATCTCATCCTTCCGAGAGATATTACCAGTCCTCTGGCCTCTGTCACATTTTTCTACATAGTCTCTTGCATCTTTGAAAAGTGTTGGCCAATAATATCCACATTGCAATACCTTTTGTGCTATTCTATTCCCTCCAAAATGCCCTCCATAATCTGAAGAATGGCAATGCCAAAGAATCTTTGGCACTTCTGGACTAGCTATGCATCTACGAATAACACCATCAGTACATCTAAAATAAAGAAAAGGGTTATCCCATAAATACCTCTTTGTATCATGAAGGAATCTTTTCTTTTGCTGCCAATTAAGACCTCCCGGTAAAAAATCTACAGATTTAAAGTTAGCCATATCAGCAATTCATGGGCCCATATCAATCACCATCATCACTTTCTCATCAGGAAAAGATTCATTAATAACCATTTCTGGTCCATCTTGTAACTCCTTCTCTTGAATCCTTGAAAGATGATCAGCTACTTTGTTTTCTACTCCAATCTTGTCCTTGATCTCCAAATCAAATTCCTGAAACAAAAGCATCCAACGCAACAATCTTGGTTTTGCATCCTGTTTAGTCATCAAATACTTGAGAGCAGCATGGTCAGTATAAATAATAACTTTAGAACCTATTAAATAAGATCTAAACTTATCAAGTGCATATACTACAGCTAGCATTTCCTTTTCAGTAGTAGCATAGTTAACATGTGCTTCATTCAAAACCTTACTAGCATAATATATAACATGTAACAATTTATTCTTCCTCTAACCTAGAACAGCACCAATGGCGTATACACTCGCATCGCACATTAGTTCAAAAGGTAAAGTCCAATCAAGTGCTGTTAAAATAGGTGCAGTAGTAAGTTTTTCCTTTAATACATTAAAAGCAATAAGGCAAACTTCATCAAAATTAAAATCACTCTCTTTGGTTAAAAGTTGACTAAGAGGTTTGGCAATTTTAGAATAATCTTTAATGAACCTCCTATAAAAACCTGCATGACCTAAAAAACTCTTCACCCCAGTAGCATTAACTGGAGGAGGAAGTTTTTCAATCAACATCAATTTAGCCTTATCAACTTCTATTCCTTTATTAGATATTTTGTGACCTAAAACAATACCTTCACGAACCATAAAATGGCATTTTTCCCAATTCAAAACAAGGTTTGTTTCCTGACACCTTTTCAATACTCTAGATAGATTAGTTAGACATGATTCAAAATTAAATCCAAAAACAGAAAAATCATCCATAAACACCTCTAAGCATTTTTCTACCATATCAGAAAAAATAGAAAGCATACACCTTTGAAATGTCGATAGTACATTGCAAAAGCCAAATGGCATTCTCCTGTATGCAAAGACTCCAAATGGGCATGTGAAAGCAGTCTTTTCTTGATCCTCAGGTGCCACTGGAATTTGGTTATAACCGGAATATCCATCTAGAAAACAATAGTACGCATGTCCAGCTAACCTTTCCAGCATCTGATCAATAAATGAAAGCGGAAAATGATCATTCCTGGTGGCATCATTGAGTCTCCTGTAGTCCACACACATTCTCCAATCGGTGATGGTTCTAGTGGGAATCAATTCATTATTATTATTTTGAATTACGATCATCCCACCCTTCTTAAGAACTGTTTGTACCAAACTCATCCACGCAGTGTCGGATATAGGATATATCATCCCTACATCTAATAACTTAACTACTTCCTTCCTTACCACTTCTTTCATAGTAGGATTCAATCTCCTTTGAGGCTGTCTCACAGGCTTCACGTCATCCTCCATCAAAATTTTGTGGGTACAGAAGGAAGGATTAATTCCTTTCAAGTCAGATATGGACCACCTAATTGCGGTCTTGTGCTCCTTAAGAACCTTTAACAGCTTCTCTTCTTCTTCTAACTTCAGTTCTTTGTTTATGATGACTGGAAATGTCTCATTCTCTCCAAAAAATGCATACTTCAAATTGTTGGGTAATTCTTTAAGTTCAATCTTTGGTGTTTCCTTCACTGTGTCGGCTTCTTCCTTCTCTAACACCTCCATAATCGTCTCCACTTCTTTTTGTACTTCATCTGTACCTAATGTGTCAAGCTCATCTTCCAACTTTTGGTCATCTGTTTTATCTGTATTAATCACTGTATCTAAAATATCCAATATAAAACAATCATGTTTGTCAATAGGATGTTTCATCACATCAAAAACATTAAAAACAACAAATTCATTATCCATTCTAAGCTTTAATTTTCCTTGCTCTACATCAATTAATGCCCTCGCAATAGCTAAAAATGATCTACCTAATAACAAAGGTATTTCACTCTCACCTTCCATATCTAAAACAATAAAATCTCCAGGAAAAATAAATTTATCAGCTTTTACCAACACATCTTCAATTACTCCGGTTGGCTTCCTCAAAGAACGATCTGCAAGCTGCAATGAAACTCTAGTGAGCTTTAGCTCGGAAATTCCCAATGACTTGCATAGAGACAATGGCATCAGATTTATGCTAGCTCCCAGATCACATAATGCTCTTCCCACATCAACATTACCTATCGCAATAGGAATGTTGAAACTGCCTAGATCCTTCCTCTTTGGTTGAAGCTTCCTCTGGATGATCGCGCTGCACCCTTCAGTAAGTGCTATCGTCTCGCATTCCTGCAATTTATGCTTCCTAGACAATAATTTTTTCATAAACTTTGCATAGTTAGGCATATTAGCTAAAGCTTCAATAAATGGAATATTAATGTGTAACTTTTTAAACATATCTAAAAATTTTGCATATTGTTGCTTCTGAGCTTGTTGCTTCAGCCTCATAGGATATGGTGGTTTCTCAAAACGAGAAAAATCCATCTGTTTCTTCTCTGTTGCAGGATTTTTTTCTTGTTGGTTTCAAAGAAAGTACTTGAAGAATGGACAAGAGATCAAGCTTGGTTTTGAAGCTTTCAACATGCCTTGAAGACTTGAAGAATAAATTGTAAATTGATTGTAAAGGAAGAAGCATCCCTGGTGATCCAAGTGCATTGCATTCATATCATGCATTTAGTGTTTCAAATAGAGTCATAGAACTAACAAGGCTTTGATATTTTGATTCAGTGTTTAAATTGAAACTAAGGTTTTTGGAAAAATACTGTTTTACACTATTTAATCGATTACTTATGCATAATAATCGATTACTTTGTTCTTAGCTATTTCTGGAAAACTTATCAAGAACAATGTAATCGATTACATATCGGATTAATCGATTATTTGACCTTAGCTTACTTATAAAACAGCATTGAGAAACATTTTAATCGATTATCAAGTAACTGTAATCGATTACAAAGGCCAAATAGAAAATCATAGCTCACTGCCTTAATCGATTACCAATACTTGTAATCGATTACATTATGCACTACAGCTTCACTATTTGTTATACAATAATCGATTACCAAAATCAGTAATCGATTACATAGTGCATTTGGCTGACTCCTGATTTATGAAGCTCTCTGCCATAATCGATTACACAAAACCGTAATCGATTACACAGTGCTTTTCAGTTGCATTCTGAACTTCAAGTTTTTCTAAAGCTCACTGTGATAATCGATTACGATACGGAATAATCGATTAATTGGTTCGTTGCCAAAACCCAGAAGCCTATAAAACATATTAATCGATTACATATGATAAATAATCGATTATTAGGCGCATTTAATTGATTACTGGCAGTTAGAAATGTTTGTTATAAATAGAACTCATTCTGTGCTTGATGAGCAACTTGTCAATTTCGAATTCTGAGCTAACATAAAGCATTCTAAATAGTTTCTTGGGGTTTTCTGGGTTCTGGGTGTTCTTGCTTACATCAAAATACATATGGGTTATTGATTGTGTCTTGAAGCAAGAAAGTTCTTGTCAAAGCTTAAGGAATGTGCTTTTCTGAGTCTTGTGTTGATTCTTAGACCTGATTCACTCATTCATATGCATCATTATTCATTGGATCATCAGGTGATATCTTTCCTTAGCTTTGAACGTGTACTCTGTTTTTATTTGTAATTGAATTTCTATTGTAATTAAGGTTCATGCATGTAATCTAGAGGAAGGGTTTCTCTAGGGGTGTGCTGAGTGGATTCTCAGTGGGTTGATCTCTAAGAACCTAATAGTGTTTTAGGTTTCTGAACTTTATCTAGGGTTGATAAAGAGAGATTTGTGTAATTACTTGTAAGACAGAAAATTGCAATAGTGGAACTTCATTCTAGTGTTGAATGGAAGAAAACTGGATGTAGCTTCATAGTGTTTGAAGTGAACCAGTATAAATCTCTTGAGTCTTGTGATTAAATTCGTGCTTGCTTATTTTCTATATATATTAATTGAATTGTCTTGTTTATCAATTTAACTTTGAACAATTGCATGCCTTGGGTTGAGCTTGAGATTGAATAAGTATTTTTGGTTTCAAAGTGATAAAGATCCTAAAAGAAAACTCTGATTTTGTTAAAAGAATTTTAATTTACCAAGCCTAACCAATTCACTCTCCCTCTTGGTTAAGTGTGAAGTGTTCCTATCTTTTGCATTTCTTTCTTCTCTTCCTTGCTCACAGGTATCTTGACTACTTGTTCTTCAGAAATTGGAACAGTTTCTTCTTCAATTGTCTTAGGTATCTCTGGAGATTTCGTTTCAAGTCCACTTCTGGTGGTGATCGCCTTCACTTGTTCCCTTAGGTTGATAACAGTGTCCCTAGGGAATTGTCCTTGAGACCTCTCAGTCAATTTCTTAGCCAACTGACCAATTTGATTTTCAAGATTTCTGATAGAAGCATCTTGATTCTTGTGATGGGCTTGGGTCTCACTGATGAAAGCATTAGTCTCCTTGATGAAAGAATTAGTAACCTGAATGTGCTCAGTTGTAGTCTTAGATAGCTGCAACATAGCCTTCTCTAGTTCTGATAGCTCCTTAGGTGGAATGGGTGGAGGCTACAAGTAATTATTGGATTTGTAATCCAAACCTCCTCCATGAATTCTTCTTTGAAAATTGTTACCCGGAGCATAATTCGAAGTCCTCTGGAAGTTAGAATGGTTTCTCTGATCATACCATACTCCGTTAACTTGCACTGGGTCAGCTCCTACTAAGGTAAGACACTCATTGGATTCATGATCTCCCTGGCAGTACTCACAAATAGGTAGTTGTGCTCTGATAGTTGAAGCTTGAACTGAAGAACCTTGCATCTTGTCAATTTTCTCATTCAGCCTTGCTAATTGCTGTGATAGAAGCTTCTGCTCAGCCAGCATTGCATCACTGCTTCCTAGTTGAATAACTTCCCTCTTTGGTTGGGTTGCGATGCTCTCATTTTCATTGTGAGCCAGTGAATCAATTAATTCATATGTCTGAGTACCTATCTTTGATCTAATCAAACCTCCAGCTGCTACGTTCACAATAAGTCTTGATTCTGGAGTCATCCCATTAAAAAATATACATACTTTCTTTCCCACAGTCGTATCATACTATGGACACTTTTTGATCAATTCCTGGAACCTATTCCAAGCTGCACATAAACTTTCTCTCTCAATCTGAGTGAAATTGGTAATCTCGTTCACCAACCTGTTATATTTCTCTATAGAAAAGTATTGAGAGAAAAATTTAGTAACCAGTTCTTCCCACGTACTGATGCTGTTAGGAGTTTATTTGTCTAACCAATGAAGTGTTTTTCCCTTAACAGCAAAGGGAAATAATCGTAGTCTCACAGCATCATCTGATATGCCCTGGTGTCTGATTGTATCGCAAATCCTCAGAAATCTGTTAATGAAATTGTGCGGATCTTCATCATCCTCTCCACCAAATTGACTTCTTTCCACCAAAGTAATTAATGATGGATTGATATCAAATTTGTTAGCCTCAATTGGTGGTCGGACTATACTAGGATTGGGTCTTGTGAATAATGGAGCAAGGATATCCTCCATTAATTCCTCCCCTTGTACTGGTGGTCTTTCAGCCATCCTTGGTTCTAATTCACTGTTTGAATTAAATTTTTCTCTCTCTCATCTCTGTTTGGCTAGTCTTCTATTTCTTCTCACAGTCTTTTCTATCTCAGGATCAAACTGTAAATCTTCAGGTCCAACTAAATTGAGCATAAACTAAAGAAAATAGATCAGTAAAACAAAAATCCAATATTAAAGAAAAAAATTACAAGAAAATTAGCCAAATCAATCCCCGGCAATGGCGCCAAAAACTTGTTGCGACACGGCAAGTGCACTGCTCGTTCATGTAATAAAATGATAAGTAGAATATCGTTCCCACGAGGATTGAAGCACTAAAATTAATTGTAATATATGATTCTTAATATTGGAAAAGGAATAATAATGTTGAGAGAATTTGACTGTGATTGTGTTTAATTGCATTAAATAAAAGAACTCTAAAAACAATGTAAATTGAATGTTACGCAAGAATTAAGAATAATTATGGTTAAGCACAATCACCACAGTTCCCTCTATGTAATTGAATTGATAATTTAACTCTATTTAATATAATTATTCAGATATATGTTTTCTAATGTAGTTAAACCCTGATTCCTCGGTCATTTAACCCTTTAACCTAATTTAAGAACCCTAATCCCTTAGTAATTCCTTTTAGATTAAGCATGAACATAGTAATAATCTGCAATCCTTTATCCCTATCCCTAGGTAATATCGCAACCGTTACTCTACTGCGTTCAGAAACTAAAACCCCAATATTCCTATTGTGAATTATAGCCCTAAGTAACCTAATAGATTGATCAAGTCTAATTAGATATAATAATGGAAGAATAAAGTAGAGTAAAATAATGATAAGAAACTTTATTAACTTCAATTCAATAAACACAGAGTTTACTTTGGCTTTTGGCTAAACCATAATTACAAAGGAACTAGCCAGACATGATTATGTCTGGCCTAATACATTGTAAAGAAGGAAGAAGAGAAAGAAACTAAGGTATGAAGAGCCACAAACCCTTCAATCTTGCCTCCTTCTTGATCTTATTGCTCCTTGGCCTTGATGCTTTTCTCCTTTGCTCTTGCCTCTTCTTTTTTTGTTCTAAACTGTCTATTGATCCCCTAATGCATCCTACTTAAATTCTATTTATACCTAGGTCATAAAACCCTAAAAACCCATCATTCTTATGTTATCTTTAAGCTAATTCAGAAATCCCGTGACGTCCGCGTGACTGGCGCGAGGTTTAGTGCAACTAGCGCGAGTCTCTAGTGAGTATGGCGCGACTAGCGCGAGATTGGCGCGGATAACGTGAACCTCCAGTGAATCTGGTGCGATTAGCGTGGTCCTAGCACGGTTAGCACGAGATCTCAGATTCAGTTGGCTCTTATTTTGCTTCTTTTCTTGCTTTTCTTGATCCTAAACATCAAAATAGCATAGAATCAATGATAAACATAAAACTAACGAATTTTATACTTATTCTAAAATTTATTTACAATATTCTTCCTATTTTCCTAATAAAATTAAACTAAAAACTATATATGCTAACAACATATTAATTCCTGTGCATGACAGAGTGACCCTGACAAGCTACTGAATTATCTGACCACAGGGATGGCTCATTTCCGGGATGGTACCACATTGCATAATGAGAATTGAGTTAGGAGAGTGCATCATGCTAGATTTTATGAGTTGATTTATGAAACAGTTGTGGATGTCTGTATATGTTGGTGTTTGATGAATGCTTGGAATGTTGCATTCATATGTTGATGACCGTGTTGCTTCTTGACCGGGTTGTGCTCCTTTCCTGTTGTATTTATTGTTGTTATTTAATATGATGAACTCACCTTGTTTGTTGTACCTTGTGGTTTGGTACCTGTGATGATCGCGAACCGAGTTCATGTGAGTAGATGGGCAGCAATAGGTGCTATTAGGGGAAGACCGGGTTGTTTAGAGCCGCCGTGTTTTGCCAGGATGTCAATGGACCTGACCCCGGGCAGGAGTTGCATTTTGCTAGATGTACCCCTTATTTTAATGGATGCACTCCTTATTTTGCTAATCACACCCCTGACTTCTATTTCTCTTTTACTTCTCTTTTCACTGTAAAACACTTGATGTATATTCTTTTTGAGACATAATCTTTGTACTTTTAATTAAATTATGTTTTGTAAGTGCGTACATATATTTGAAATGTTCTGTGGGTACCTTGATCTACGTGTATATTCTATGATGATGGTTGTTATATGCTCGCAACAAATTTATCACCATTTTCACAAGTAACCAAAGGGGTGTTCTTTTCTTTAAATAATGAATTTATGTCATGATTATGAGTTAGTAATACAATAGCGGCGTGGCGGGTCATTACAAAGAGGCTGTTGAGTAATCAGTTTCCCTATGCTGTCATGATCTCGAGGTTTATTGACTACTTTGAGATTGATGTGACTAATGAGATTGTAGACAACACCACCAACATTACCAACCTCATCTCTGTAAAGCATCTCACTAAGCTGGGATTGATGAAAACCCCAAATGGATGGACCATGGCTGGAGCTCAAGCTCCTCAAGGAGTTGCTGATGAGGATCAAGAAGCTAATGAGGAAGAAGATGTTGAAGCTAGACCTGCTGAGTAGCAATGGAGTCCTTTTCAATCTCTCATGATTCAAAAGATGGATGTTATGATAGTTGTGCATCATGAACATTCAGCTGATGTTCATTCCTCTCTTGAAGACATTACCTCTAGGCTAAGCAACATAGAGACTAGGATGAGTCTCAAGAACTTTGATGATCTTTAGTGTTGCGAGTTCGGCAAGTGTACCGTTTGTTTCAAGTAATAAAGTGAATAAGCAGAATATCGTCTCCACAGGGATTGAATGCAATCGTATATAACTTAAGGTCTTAGAAATTGGAAGACAAATAATAAGTTGAGAGAGTTGGTTGATTTGTAATTGAGTGTTGTAATTTAAATGACATAAATTTAACAAGAACGTAAGCGAATGTAATTAGAGTTTACCGCAGTAATGAGAGATGATTGTAGTTAAGCGCAATCCCCTATGATTCCTTCCTACTATGTTCGATTAATTAGTAACTTGAACTAATCTTAATTACTCAGCTATTGTGTTCTCCTGTGATTAGCTAAACCCTAATCCCTTAGTAGTTTAACCTTTTGATGAAATTAAGAACCCTAATCCCTTAGTGATTCCCTCTTAAACCAAGCATTAAGCAAACACAAACTGAAAGTGCTGCAACTACACATCCCTATCCCTAGGCAATGTATGAATTGTTGTTTACTCATTTCAGAAATTAGAATCCCAATATCCTTATTGCGAACCCTAACCCTAAGCCTCTTAAGAGAATGGCCAGTCCAATTAAGAATTATGCAGTGAATAGCAGAATAGAACAAAGCAATTATGATAATCTTATTAAAACCAATCAACACATAGAGGAACTCTTCATAGGTTCATGGCTCAACCACAATACAGAAATTAGCCAAGCATACTCAGAGTTAACAATACTTTCATGACTAACATACCAGAAGAAAAGAAAGGATTACACAGGGTGTTATTCTACAGACTTCCAATCTTCTCCCAAGGTGCTTCAATGGCTTCTTCCTTAGCAATCTCTCTAGAACTCCAGTCCAAAGCTCCTTCTTTGTGACCCAGAGGCTTCCTTTTATGCCCCAAAACATCCTAGGTCTAATTCCAGTAACCCAGTACTATTCCCTCCCCTGAATCAATTTAAATCCTTTTAATTTGGGAAACAGCGAGCTTCTCACGCGATTCGCGTGAAGTCCCACGCTAATCGCGTGAGTTGGTCGAGTTGAATGGGTTGCTCTGGTCTTCTGGCACTGATCGCGTGGATGTTCACGCTAATTGCGTGATGTGTTCGAACTAAATGTTTGAGTTTGATAGACTGGCACGACTCGCGTAGGTGATGGCGTTGATCGCGTGAGTCATTCGAACTGAGGGGCTGTGTTTCATCATCTGACGCTAATCGCGTGAGTGTTGGCGCGACTCGCGTGGGAGCTTCGAGAGCATTGGCTTGTTCTTTTGTAGCTTCTTTTCCTCTCTTGTTGGTTCCTAAATGATAAAATAACTAAGAAACTTGATAAATATGCAATTTAAGTAATAATTCACTAATTCCTAAACTAATTTACTAATTCTTAAACAATTTATTAATTAATTAAGCCTAAAAACTACTATATGCTAGAAGCATATCAAATAATTCCCAGATTTATATATTGTTGTCCTCAGCAATAAATAGAGTTTCTATTTGGAAAGCAAGTTTCAACAATCAGGCATAAATTCACAATCAACATTCTTAGAATCACAATGCTAAGTATACTTAATTTCACATCAAGGTTTCAATAATACTTTCAAATCCATCAACTGCAAAAGTTTCACTTGAGTCTTCCTTACCAAGATATGTGTATTTCACTCATCAGTCAAGTGTATAGGGTTTATTATACTCACTCAATCCATCACAGTGATAGCACTACCATAAGCTTGATCATATTCTCGAGTTCCTGAAATTAAGAAACATGAATGCATGCACAACTGATCAAAAGGTCTTTATAGGGTTATAACTTGGCCTGGCTCAAAGGTAGGGATCTTTTTGGATAGTGACTACAATTGAGATTGGATTTTTGTTAGAATTAGCCAATTCCACTTAGCAGTATATTATTCTTTATTCTTTGATTTTCTTCTGCAGAACACTTGTGATAAGAGGTACCGCAGTGAATAGATGTATTTAGATCCACCAGCTGGTATTTCAGACTTGTTATTTCCCACTGGATTTTTCACTAGATTTGGATTTTGCCAGCTCTGTTTTGTTGGCACTTTCACTTTTCCACCAGAATTGTCTTCTTGGGTAACTTTGTCTTTCCTCTTACCTTTCCTTGTTTCCCTTTTATTCCATGGTTTTGTTCTAATTCTTTCTTTTCCAATCTCAGGTAGGGTGGTCAAGGATTATGTTTCAAACATTCAGGTGTATGAATGAAAAGGCTTAGACTCAAAAGAGGTGACAATGGAAAATTGAAGGTGAGTCAATTTGGCCCTGGCTTAGAAGAAGAACTGCCTTAACCATATCATATTATACATGCATTCAGAGAAACAAATCAAGTTCTAGAGTACTTACCAAGGTCAGGCCTCTCTGAAAAAATTTCGTACTGTATGGCTCAATCCTCATGGGTTATGGACTCAAGTTCGCCTCTGTCAACTTCATATCAAGCGTCATTTCAACTTTAACATGAATATCAATATACAAATAATCGTAATTCAATCATGCTTCATGCAAGTAATGCCATATTTCATTTCACGCAAGCTTCCTAACAGAAAATTCTAATTCATTACTGAATTCACAATTTGTCGTCTGAGATATATAAAATAAGCTTCTGCATGTTTTATTCAAAATTTTAAATTCTTATAATTTAAGCAGAATATATCAATTTCTGATTTTGTCGTCTTTTTTTTTTTTGAATGTGATTCGTCAAATAAATATTGCGTAGGCGCCCATTCCCAGATTTAGAAAATTGTTGTCCCGAGCAACAACTAACAAGGATCGTGTGCTCACTCACGTAATTATTTGAAGAATCGCAACTAAAATGAAATATTGACATCCACAACAATTTATTTATGCATCAAAATCACAAATGTATATAAATGGATAAGTATATACTGTAATCATGTAAATGGAAAAAGGAAACAAAAATAGAAATAACAAAGAAAACAAAAATAGTCCTGTAATCACTCCGCAGCCGCTGGTGTAATGTCCTCAGTAGCCTGAGATGCTGCTGGCTCTGTAAGGCTGGGTGAAACAGGAGGGATCTATGCTGCTAGTGGTGGTGTGGAAGCCACAGGTGGCTGAGAAGAAGATGGAGCAGCCGGGGTGAAATGGTACTGGTATGAGGAGAAGTCGATGCCTCGCTCTCTGCACAAGTCCTCTGTCAGCCGGACGTGATACTCTAGTAATCGAGTCTGATGCTCCATCATCGCTCTCAGCGAAGGCTGATGCTGGAAATCATCCTCTGGAATGAACAGCGGCTGTGTGGACTGCTGAGACATCGGAGTGGGGGGTGGCTCCTGCTGGGTAGGGGCCTCTGGGACTGGGGCTGGAGAAGACTGAGGTACTGGTGCCCCACGAGGACTACGAGCTGCTAGTTCCTCGGGGGTGAGCTTCGAAGCTCAGATCAGCTGCTCTTGTGCCGCACTCTCCATCGCATCTGTGTAAGTCTTGCTGGTCATGATGGAGGCTGTCCGTAGATCCATGGGCTCGTCGTCTGGGATCTGAACCCCAGCACGACGACAAAGGTGAAGAATAAGGGAAGGGTGAGCGAGCCAGGACTTACTACTGGCGTCCTAGATCATGTGGAGAATCCTTTTATAAAGGATATAGGAGATGTTAAGGTTCTCCTCTCCACGTAAAATATATAAGAGCGTCGCTCGCTCGAGGTTCACATCAGTCATATTCGTAGAAGGGATGACTGTGTGGTTAATAAACTGGTGCCAGAAAGCTGCATCTCTAACGAGATCATGCTTCCTCAGCTTTTCTGGCACGTAATTGAGACCCGGTTTGGTCTTCCAAGCCGTGTATTGTCCTGTAATCCCGCAGCGGATCTGATTAGCTTGCTGGGGCATCTCCTCCCGGTACAGCTTCGTGAATATATCTGGCTGCATGCTGAGGAAGAGGTGGCTGAAGGCGCAGCGGGAGAATGGGTAGTAGGCGGTGTCTAGGAATTTCTCTATGGTGTCATCATCAAAAGGGACCCGGACACCCCTAACCCAGTTGGCCTTCCTCTCTGATACCATCGCTGGGTCGACGTTGGCCAAAAACTCCTTCAGAATGGTGCTGGAGGTTGGCTCGACGAAACTCACTAGGCGCTCCCATCGCCGTCTGGTGATGACCTCTCAGACCGGAGAGTCCTCTGGGAGTGCTTCCCACATGATCCGCTTCTCCGGAATGACTTTCTTGGGTAAATACCAAGAGTCAAACCACTCCTGGCACTCAGTGGATCGGAAGCGGGCCTCGTCAAATGAAGCAACCTGAGCCCTCTTGCTGCTTGAGGACTCATGTGCTTTCCTCTTCCTTTTCACTATCTGCTTGCCCTGAAAATCAGAAAATGTCAAAGATACAGTTATAATGGTTTCTAATGATTCTAATTCCCAGATTTTAGTCTCCATAAGTCATTGGCATATCAATCAGAGCTAACAATTCAAGGGCAATATGGAATTAATTAAATTTGGATCCAATCAATAAAGCTTATCTAGAATGCATAAGGGCAATATCAAGCATGAGATTCAATTAAAGGTGGAACAATATTAAGTTGTTCACAATGCGGATTATCACCAATTAAATTGTCAATCAATTAGGCACAACACAAATATTTAGCAGCAGAATAGTTGTTTCAGTTTCACCAGCTCATGGTTCGCATTCCCAGTCAATATGCAAATAGGATAGGCATTCTAGATTTAAGCACAAAGTCCCAGATTTGATTTATCAAAACAAAACACAGACAACTAAGTTAACTGAACAATCCCAATTCAATACTCACCAAGCATGGGTTCAGTTCAATCAGATTTAGAATAATCAATATGCAATCAATTCCAAAATTTTGCTTTAAGCATACAAGCATCAATGATCATGTCAAGCAACGTTGAATCAAGTGACACCTCAGATTATGACCACTCAGAATTTTCAAGGTAGTATAACATTCATGTAAGCAATAACCAGTGTTTGAAAAAGAACAGCATTTACCAAGCACATGTAATTACATGCACAATCAAATGGCTAAAATTTTGTGGTTTAGATCAATCTCAATCAAACATCTTCAGTCTCAGTCTCAATCAAACAGTAAATGCAGCAAAGGAATCAATAATTCCCAGATTTGCTTGAAAGCAGTAAACAAAACACAATCAAACTCCTAAGTTTACTTTCAATTTGATTTAGGATTACTAATGAACCAAACAATATCAATGTGGGATTCAGATATACATTCACCATGTGTCCTTCTAAGTATGGTAATGATTCATTTCAATCAACACTTATTAATCAATGTTGTTATCAACATAATTAGGGTTTACAATTGGAATCAGCATTAAACATCACTAAGCAAGGCATACATAACCTATCAAGCATCTAATCAGGCCCTAACTACTAACTTAGGTTTTAGAAATTCAAATCAAACAAGCTTAGGCAAGGTGGTGCGACTCGCGCCATATTTCGCGCTAATCGCGTGAGGTCGCGATTCTGCCATGGATGTTCTGCAACTACAGTGTCCAAACCTCATCCCCTTATGCTTTCTATGTGCAATGTACATTCATAGGTTGGAAATACTAACCTTGTCACTGTTGCGACCACGGCAAGTGCACCGATCATTCCAAGTAATAAAGTGATAAGAAAGTATCATCTCCACGAGGATTGAGGCACTAATATCAATTGTAATTTATAATTCTTAATATTGGAGAAGGAATGAAATTGTTGAAAGAATTGAATTATATTTTGAATTTAATGATTGTAAATAACAAAATATTAAAATGATGTAATTTAAATGTTGATCAAGACTTAAGAATAATTATGGCAAAGCACAATCACCGCAGTGCACTCTATGTAATTGAATTGATAATTTAACTCTTTTAATGTAATTATTCAGATTTATGCTTTTCTAATATAGCTAAACCCTGATTCCTTGGTCATTTAACCCTTTAACCTAAGTTAAGAATCCTAATCCCTTAGTAATTCCCTTTAGATTAAGCATGAAGATTGCATAACAAGAATCTGCAGTCCTTTATCCCTATCCCTAGGTAATATCGCAACTGTCACTCTACTGCGTTCAGAAACTAAAATCCCAATATTCCTATTGCGAATTATAGCCCTAAGTAATCTAATAGATTGATCAGGTCTAATTAGATATAAGAATGGAAGAATAAAGTAGAGTAAAACAATTATAAGAAACTTTATTAAACCCAATTCAAGAAACCCAGAGTTCACATTGGCTTTTGGTTAAACCATAATTACAAAGGATTTAGCCAGACATAATGGTGTCTGGCCTAACACAATGTGAAGAAAGTAGAAAAGGAAGAGGCTAATGTATGCAGAGTCACAAACCCCTCAATCTTGCCTCCTTCTTGTTCTTCTTGCTTCTTCTGGATTTTCAATCTTTTTCCTTTGCTCTTCTCCCTTTCTCTCCGTTTTTCTGTGTCTTATTGATACCTAATGTGTCCTACCTAGGTTCTATTTATACCTAGGTTATAAAACCCTAAAAACCCATCATTCTTATGTTATCTTTTAGCTAATTCTGAAATCACGTAGCGCTCACACGACTGGCGCGAGATCTGGCGCGAGCCTCCAGTACTTCTGGTGCGAATGGCGCGAGTTTGGCGCGACTAGCACGAGACTCCAGTGCTTCTGGCGCGAATGGCGTGGCCCTGGCGCGGTTAGCGTGAAGTCTCAGCCTCAGTTGACTCTTTCTTTTGCTTCTTTTCTTGCTTTTCTTGACTCTAAACATCAAAATAGCATATAATCAATGATAAACATAAAAGTAATGAATTCTACACTTATTCTCACATTTATTCACTTTATTCTTCATAGTTTCCTAATAAAACTATCCTAAAAACTATATATCCTAACAGCATATCAGTCACCTGCCATGGATGTGCTGAGATCGAAGAAACACGAAATGCCCCACAAATTGGAATGTTCTCCAAGGATGGGAGATTGAAGTGCAGGGTTTGGGGATTGAGAACCCTAGACTGAGGTTTAAATCTTGGTGTAAGCTGAGGGTTGAGCGGAAATTGGGTGATTGTAGGAGGGTTAGTAAGGATTGGGAGAAGAATTAGGAGTGAGGCGCGTTTTTGCTCTGAATGCCTTATTTAAAAACTGAATTGTCGCATCCACGCGGATCGCGCCACATGCGGCGCTGATCGCGTGGGTTTAAATGAAACAAGAAATGGGCTCGAACTCATGGCGCGAGTAGCGCCATGTTTCACGCAGATCGCGTGAAATGATGCAGAAGAGTCACTGGTTTTGGTCAACTGGCGCGGTTCATGCCACATCTCACGCAGTTAGCGTGACAACTTGAATTAAGACCCCCAGTTTCGACTAGCTGGCGCGAGTAGCGCGGGAACTCACGCGAATCGTGAGATGACCCAAAAATGAACTTTAGGTTCGAATGGATGACGCGATTTGCGTCACTGTTCACGCGATTAGCATGAAATCTTCAAGTCTGTTGCCTGAGTTCGAATGACTGACGCGATTCGCGTGGTAGTTCACGCTATCAGCGTCATCAATGGAGTAATGACCTTTGAGTTCGCCCAGGTGGTGCGGTTAGCGCGAGATGTCATGCGATCAGCGTGCGAATCTGTAAATTGGCTAGGTTGATTCGAACAAGTGGCGCGATTCGCGCCATAATCCACGCGATTAGCGTGAGTTATTCGAATGCTCTTAAATTCTTTTTAGCTGCTTTTTGCCAACTTAACATTCTTAAGTAAACTAATTATGCACCAATGAACACTTAATTCTAAATATTAACCAATTAAATCAAAAATAACTACGTATACTTAGGTATCAACTACTAACTAAATTAGAGGTATGCAGAATTTGAAAATAACAACATGAAATGCTTGGATTGCCTTCCAAGTAGCGCTTGTTTAACGTCGTGAGCTTGACGGAAATTTGTTACTCATCTAATGTTCTTAGTGGAACAGAAACTGCATTCCTATCCACTTCGCCTCCAAAATAAGGCTTCAATCTACACCCATTCACTTTGAATGGCCTATCATTATCCAGAGGAGAAATCTCCACTGTGCCATAGGGATAAACCTTACACACTAAGAATGGACCAGACCATCGAGATTTTAACTTACCTGGAAAAAGTCTCAGGCGAGAATTATAAAGCAAAACCTGTTGTCCCGGTTCAAATTCTTTTAGACGAATCTTGTTGTCATGCCATTTCTTTGTTTTCTCTTTGTAAATCTTAGCATTCTCATATGCAGCTAACCTGAACTCATCTAACTCATTTAATTGCAACAAATGTTTCTCATTAGATTTAGAGAGTTCAAAGTTCAAGAATTTAGTTGCCCACAATGCTTTATGTTCTAACTTAATTGGAAGATGGCAAGACTTACCGTACATAAGTTGAAATGGAGACATACCTATGGGTGTCTTAAATGCAGTTCGATATGCCCACAATGCTTCATCAAGTTTCTTGGACCAATCTTTCCTGAAATTCCCAACAGTTTTTTCTAGAATTCTTTTGAGTTCACGGTTAGAAATTTCTACCTGTCCACTTGTTTGGGGGTGATATGGTGTGGCAACTTTGTGCTTGACTCCATACTTGGCAAGTAAGCTTTCAAAGTATTTGTTGCAAAAATGTGTTCCTCCGTCACTGATTATGGCTCTCGGTACTCCAAAGCGTGTGAATATATTCTTTCGCAGGAACGAAAACACCACTTTTGCATCATTGGTAGGTAAAGCCACAGCCTCAACCCACTTAGACACATAATCTACTGCAACCATAATGTATTGATTGGAATATGATTTAGGGAAAGGTCCCATAAAATCAATTCCCCATACATCGAACAGTTCCACTTCTTGGATATTATTTAGCGGCATTTCATCCCTTCGAGAAATATTTCCCGTCCGTTGACAGCGATCACATTTCTCCACAAATTCTCTTGCATCTTTGAATAATGTTGGCCAATAATAACCGCACTACAAGACTTTTTGTGTTGTTCTATTTCCTCTAAAGTGTCCTCCATAATCCGAGGCATGGCAATGCCAAAGGATTTTAGGTGCCTCGGACTCAGTTACGCATCTGCGAATTACCCCATCAGTGCATTGAAAATAAAGAAAAGGGTTGTCCCATAAATACCTCTTGGAATCATGGAGAAACTTCTTCTTCTGCTGCCAGTTCAATTCTTCAGGTATTACTCCCACAGCCTTGTAATTAGCCATATCCGCAAACCATGGGCTGACTTGGATTGTCATCACTCCTTCGTCAGGAAAAGATTCATTTATCTCTAGCTCCGGACTGTCTTGCAACTTCTTGTCTTGAATCCTTGACAAGTGGTCTGCAACCTTGTTTTCCACTCCAGCCTTGTCTTTAATTTCCAGATCGAATTCCTGAAACAAAAGCATCCAACGCAGCAAACGTGGCTTTGCGTCTTGCTTATTCATTAAAAACTTTAAAGCTGCATGGTCAATGTACACAATAACTTTAGAGCCAATCAAATAAGACCTAAATTTGTCTAAAGCATATACTACAGCTAGCATCTCTTTCTCAGTTGTGGCATAATTGACTTGTGCCTCATTCAAAATTTTACTAGCGTAATATATTACATGCAAGCGCTTTTCTTTCCTTTGTCCTAAAACAGCACCTATTGCATAGGCACTAGCATCACACATAAGTTCAAATGGTAAAGTCCAATCAGGAGCAATTAAAATAGGTGCAGTGGTAAGTTTCTTTTTCAGGATGTTAAATGCATCTAAACAAGCTTGGTCAAAACAAAATTCTACTCCCTTTTCAGTCAATTTGCTGATAGGTTTCGCAATTTTAGAGAAGTCCTGGATGAATCTCCTATAAAAACCTGCATGTCCTAGAAAACTTCTCACACCATTAACATTAATAGGGGGAGTTAATTTATCAATTACTAACAACTTAGCTCTATCAACCTCTATGCCCATCTCAGAAACTTTATGTCCTAAGACAATTCCTTCTCTTTCCATGAAATGACATTTTTCCCAATTTAGAACTAAATTTGTCTCTTGACATCTTTTTAAAACCTTTGCTAAGTTATCTAAACATGAATTAAAACAAGAGCCAAAAACAGAAAAGTCATCCATGAATACTTCTAAACCTTTCTCAACCATGTCAGAAAAATAGAAAGCATGCACCTTTGAAATGTTGCAGGCGCATTGCATAGTCTGAAAGGCATTCTTCTATATGCAAAGACTCCAAAGGGACAAGTGAAGGTTGTGGTTGCCTCACTGGTTTCATATCATCTTCCATAAGAATTTTATGAGAACAAAAGGAAAGATTAATACCTTTGAAATCGGATATGGACCAGCCTATGGCGGTTTTGTGTTCCTTGAGCACCTTCAACAGTTGTTCTTCTTCATAAAACTCCAGCCCTTTGTTGATAATAACTGGATATGTTTCTCCTTCACCTAGGAACACATACTTCAAGGTTTCTGGTAATTCTTTCAGCTCCACTTTTGGTGCTCCAACTGGGATGTCATCTTCTTTCTTTTCCAACACCTCCATGGCTATTTCTGACTCTTCTTGTGTGGTTTCTTGGCTTCTAATCTCCAGCACCTCTTCAAGTTCTTCTTCTTCTGTAATTTGACCTGCACTAATCACATTATCCAAAACATCTAGCCTAAAACAATCATGTTCATCAGATGGATTTTTCATAGCATCGAAAACATTAGACGTAATAGATTCATCATCCATCCTAAGTTCTAATTTACCTTTCTCTACATCTATTAAAGCTCTAGCAGTGGCTGAAAATGATCTACCTAAGAGAAGTGGTATCTCACTTTCACTATCCATGTCCAAAACTATAAAATCTGCAGGGAATATAAATTTATCTACTTTTACCAAAACATCTTCAATCACTCCTGTAGGCTTTCTTAGGGAACGGTCTGCAAGTTGCAAAGAGACTCTTGTAGGTTTTAATTCAGTGATTCCCAAAGACCTGCAAACTGATAATGGCATCAAATTAATACTTGCTCCTAGGTCACATAAAGCTTTTCCTACATTGATGTTCCCTATTGCAATTGGAATATTAAAACTGGCCGGGTCTTTGAGATTTGGTGGCAGCTTTCTTTGTATTATGGCACTGCATTCTTCAGTAAGTGCAATAGTTTCACACTCCTACAATTTATGTTTCCTAGACAACAGTTCTTTCATGAATTTTGCATAATTTGGCATATTAGCTAAAGCTTCAACAAATGGAATGTTAATATGCAGTTTTTTAAACATTTCTAAGAACCTAGCAAACTGTTGCTTTTGTGCTTGTTGCTTGCTTTTCACCGGATAAGGCGGCTTCTCAAAGCGGGAGAAATCCCACACTTTCTTTGACGGTGCAGCAGTTTTCTCTTGCTCGCTTGCGGATGCTTCTACATCTTGTGTTGCCTCTTTTGAGGTGTTCTCCTCTTCAGCTTCTTTTTGACTTACCTTAGGAATTTCCAGAGAAACAAGTGTCTTTCCACTCCTAGTAGTTATTGCTTTCGCATGTTCCCTAGGATTCACAATGGTGTCACTTGGAAACTGTCCTTGAGACCTTTCAACTAATTGTTTTGCCAATTGCCCAATTTGATTTTCAAGATTTCTAATGGAGGCATCTTGGTTTTTATGATGAGCTCTAGTCTCATTAATAAAGGCATTGGTGGCCTGGATGTGCTCATTCGTTGTCTTGGACAGTTGTAACATGGCTTTTTCCAGCTCCGATGGTTCCTTGGGTGGAATAGGTGGAGGCTGCAAATAATTGTTAGATTTATAATCCAAACCACCACCTTGGAATCTCTTTTGGAAATTATTCCCCATAGCATTGTTTTGATTCCTCTGGAAATTTTGTGGAGGCCTTTGATCATACCAAAGTCCATTCACCTGCACAGGGTGAACTCCTACTAATATAGGACATTCATTAGATTCATGCTCACCTTGGCAATACTCACATGTGGTAGGTGGCATTCTGTTGGATGAAACTTGGGCTGCTGATACTTGTAATTTATCAATTTTTGCATTCAAATTGGCTAATTGTTGGGCCAATATTTTTTGTTCAGCCAACATTGCATCATTACTCCCTAGATGAATGACTTCCCTCTTGGGTTGAATCGGAGTGCATTCATTTTCCTCACGGGCTAGAGAGTCAATCAAGTCATATGTTTGAGCTGCAGTTTTTGATCTTATCGAACCACCAGCTGCAACATTAACAATAAGACGTGATTCTGGTATCATACCATTAAAGAAAATGCGTACCTTTTTACCTACAGACATGTTGTACTATGGACACCTCCGAATCAGCTCTTGAAATCTATTCCATGCGGCACACAAAGTTTCCCTCTCATGCTGATTAAAGTTGGTGATCTTATTTACCAATCTATTATATTTATCCATTGAAAAATATTGAGCGAAAACCTTTGCAACTAATTCATCCCAAGTAGTTATACTATTTGAGGTCTGTCTATCTAACCATCTAAGTGCTTTTCCTTTCACAGCAAAAGGAAATGACCTCAATCTTATAGCATCATCCGACACCCCTTGGTGTCTAATAGTATCACATATTCTTAAAAACCTGTCTATAAAATCATGGGGATCTTCATTATCTTCCCCGCCAAACTGACTGCGCTCCACCAATGTAATCAATGAAGGATGAATATCAAAGTGATTTGCTTCTATTGGTGGTCTCACAATACTGGAGTTTGGTCTAGTGAACAATGGAGCCAGAATATCCTCCATTAGTTCATCTTCCAGTCGTGGCTGATTATTTCCTTGGTCAGCCATTGGTGATTCTAATTCAGAGATTGAATCACACTCAGAGTCTTCTACTTCTCTTTCTCTGGCTAGTCTCCTGTTTCTTCTAATAGTTCGTTCTATCTCAGGGTCGTATTGCAAACAATCAGGATTAACTAAACCTCGCATAAACTAAGAAAAGCAGTTTAGTAACAAAAGAAATTCCAATTTCAAGATATAAAGCTAATATAAAATTGGCTATTGCAATCCCCGGCAACGGCGCCAAAAACTTGTTGCGAGTTCGGCAAGTGTACCGTTTGTTTCAAGTAATAAAGTGAATAAGTAGAGTATCGTCTCCACAGGGATTGAATGCAATCGTATATAACTTAAGGTCTTAGAAATTGGAAGACAAATAATAAGTTGAGAGAGTTGGTTGATTTGTAATTGAGTGCTGTAATTTAAATGACAGAAATTTAACATGAACGTAAGCGAATGTAATTAGAGTTTACCGCAGTAATGAGAGATGATTGTAGTTAAGCGCAATCCCCTATCATTCCTTCCTACTATGTTCGATTAATTAGTAACTTGAACTAATCTTAATTACTCAACTATTGTGTTCTCCTGTGATTAGCTAAACCCTAATCCCTTAGTAGTTTAACCTTTTGATGAAATTAAGAACCCTAATCCCTTAGTGATTCCCTCTTAAACCAAGCATTAAGCAAACACAAACTGAAAGTGTTGCAACTACACATCCCTATCCCAATGTATGAATTGTTGTTTTACTCATTTCAGAAATTAGAATCCCAATATCCCTATTGCGAACCCTAACCCTAACCCTCTTAAGAGAATGGCCAGTCCAATTAAGAATTATGCAGTGAATAGTAGAATAGAACAAAGCAATTATGATAATCTTATTAAAACCAATCAACACATAGAGGAACTCTTCATAGGTTCATGGCTCAACCACAATACAGAAATTAGCCAAGCATACTTAGAGTTAACAATACTTTCATGACTAACATACCAGAAGAAAAGAAAGGATTACACAGGGTGTTATTCTGCAGACTTCCAATCTTCTTCCAAGGTGCTTCAATGGCTTCTTCCTTAGCAATCTCTCTAGAACTCCAGTCCAAAGCTCCTTCTTTGTGACCTAGAGGCTTCCTTTTATGCCCCAAAACATCCTAGGTCTAATTCCAGTAACCCAGTACTATTCCCTCCCCTGAATCAATTTAAATCATTTTAATTTGGGAAACAGCGAGCTTCTCACGCTAATCACGTGAGTTGGTCGAGTTGAATGGGCTGCTCTGGTCTTCTGGCGCTAATCGCGTGGATGTTCATGCTAATCGCGTGACGTGTTTGAACTAAATGTTTGAGTTTGATAGACTGGCACGACTCGCGTGGGTGATGGCGCTGATCGCATGAGTCATTCGAACTGAGGGGCTGTGTTTCATCATCTGACGCTAATCGCGTGAGTGTTGGCGCGACTCGCGTGGGAGCTTTGAGAGCATTGGCTTGTTCTTTTGTAGCTTATTTTCCTCTCTTGTTGGTTCCTAAATGATAAAATAACTAAGAAACTTGATAAATATGCAATTTAAGTAATAATTCACTAATTCCTAAACTAATTTACTAATTCTTAAACAATTTATTAATTAATTAAGCCTAAAAACTACTATATGCTAGAAGCATATCATTTAGCTTAGTAGTTGTCTTGTTTAGTTTTTGGTTGTGTTATTAATCAATAAAATTGCTTGTATGTTTTTCTAATCTTCCTTTTCTTATTTCACTATTGTTGGAATATTTTGCCTTTGATAAGCCCAAAAGGGGAGAAAAATGAACATATGCAGGGTGCGGGGAGAGTAAGAGAAAATAAAGGGAGAAAAATAAATGAATAGTTGCTTTGATTAAACTGAACATAAATGACATGAAATTACATAAGAGAGGGGGAGCAATAAAAATGTTTATGATGTATAGAGTTTATGCAAGGAATACTTGACACTTGGTTTTGGCTAGAAGTAGATTCTTTTTTAGGTTTCAAGTAAAAGCTCCTGGAAACTCTCTCCTAAAAGAACACTAAGGATCAAGATGTTCAATTGAAGTTTGGCATCATCAAAGCCAAAAATGGGGAGATTGTTAGACTCAGGGAGAGCTAAAGAGAATCAAGAAGCTGAGGTTCGTATACTATGAAATGTTTAGGCTTTTACATGCCAATTCAATTGAATGGCCTATATAATTTGTGTATGTCTAAGATAAGCCATTTTATGATCCATTGCAAAAAAACTCATTCATGTTTTCATCAAAAGCTTTTTGAAACACAAGGTTTTCATGAATGCATAAAAATTCAAGTGTTCAATGTTTCAAGTTTTGGAAAAATATTTTCTCAATGGTTTAATCGATCACCAGTCTGTGGTAATCTAGTACTTGAGAACTAAGAACATTTTAATCGATTACGAGTTTGTGGTAATCAATTACACATTACAAAATCACTGAATGGATTTCCTGTGATAATTGATTGCAGCATGGTGGTAATTGATTACTTGGCAATGATTTTGAATAAGACTTTTGTTAGAGTCATGGGGAGCTCAAGCAGATGAGTCTCTTAGGTAGTAAAGTGTTTAGGCTTTTTGCATGTCAATTCAATTGATTGGTAGTTGTAATTTGAGTATGTCTAAGATGAGACTTCCTATGATCCATTGCATAAAGCTCATTCATATTTTTGCATTCATGTTTTCATAAAAGCATACGTTTTGTGAAAAAGCTTTTCTGAAATATAAAGTTTTCATGATTGCATAGAAAGTCAAATGTTCCATGTTTAAGTTTTGGAAAAACAAATTCTCACTGGTTTAATTGATTACTAGCAAGTGGTAATCTATTACTTGAGTTTTAAAGAACATTTTAATCGATTACAAGAGTATGGTAATCGATTACACTACACAAAATCACATAATGGACTTTCTGTGATAATCGATTATGATATGGTAGTAATCGATTACTTGGCGCGTTTTCAAACAAAGACTTACTGTGATAATCAATTACATTGCGAAATAATCAAGTACATTGTTCATAAGTCTTTTTCAGAAAGTTCAAGAACACTTTAGGTTGAGTATAAACAATTAAGCTTGGGTATAAACAAATAACTTTGCAAAGCAAAGCATAAACTTTCTAAGTTCTGGTGTTTGGTTGTCCAATGGTTTTGACAGATTTTTAGCACTTGAGAAAATTGATTGTACTCTTATATTTTATGTTGAGCTTTGATACTCCTTTTATAGGCTTCAGTGAAATATCTATTACGATGTTAGAGCCTTATTTTGATAAGATTTTTGTCTCTCAACTATCATTCTTGCTACGTGCTAATGTAAGGAGGAGAGAGAAAAGGGACAAGAGGTACAATTGTTTTTTCCTCAAACATGTTAACTGCATCCACTAATTTACTATTGTGGTTCTACTAGTGTTATCCTTCTTTTTTGTATATGAGAACACACAAATTGAAATTCAATTTTTAGTGAAATTTGGAATCAATCCATCAAGAAGGAAAATTAAAATATAGAATATTCTAGTACATGAATCATCCTTGAGATGCTCCATCGTACAAAATGTAAAGCATTTTGGTAATTTAGTTATTGTCCTTTTGGATGCGTAAAACATACAATATTTTGGTACTAGTTTTACAAATGGTTTGGACACTTGTTTTATTATAGCATATTGGACATTGAATATATCATTATTGAAAACAAGTTTTAGTTATATGGATGCTTGGATAATGTTAACACATAAGCTCAAAATGCTACCAAATAAGGATTGGACGATGTATTCTGGTAACATTTAAGTAAATCCTTTAGCCCATTTAAAATTAAATACTTTTGTTATCATAAAAATCCATAAGAATTGAGGGACTTGACTTTGTCCAATGTCTCAGGTTCTATCAAAATTTGGGTTACTTTTATTTTCTATTCTCCAAATTTAATTTTGTTTTCCCCCTCAATTTTAAATAATGTTCTTTTTAGTCTCCACTAACTGGTTTTTTTACAGTTCGGATAAACAATTCATGGTGTGTAGGATGGACTAAAAAGAGTATTTTTTTTTTAATTTGGAGAATAGAAAATAAAAGTAACCCAAAATTCAGGGACTAAAAAAATGAGTCTAAATTTGGAGGATGCAAAATAAAAGTGACCTAAATTTGAGGGACCAAAAACATATTTAAGTTTTTTTAATGATATCACTCCATGAAGAATTAATAATACATAATAAGTATGTAACGCCTCAATTTACCATCTTATTATTATTGATTTTTAATGAAAATTCTTTTCAACTTACTTAAGAGTATCCAGTTGTATATAACAAAATTTTGTCAATAACTGATACTCCAAGAAAATTTCATTACTGAGTAATATTTATAGATCTGAAGTAACATATAATAAGATTACAAATCGACACTGGTTCTATTACATATTACAAATAACTGGAATACTCTATAACAAAAGAAATACATATTCAAACAACACATTTTCAAACAAAATCCTCTTCTTGTAGACAGTTAGTAGTCTCTCTTTGCTGTTCATCTGCTCGCCCGAATAAAATCGAGGCCATAGCAGGTGTCAACCACAGACACAAAGCACAGGATAAGTTTATGATAAACATAATTTAAGCAACAAAATATATTCAATATGCAGATATTCATAACAACATCCTCAAAGATGCATGATTCTCTTAGACTCTTATCATTATGCATGATTCTTCTTAAACTTTTCAATATTTGGTACCAATTGTCAAGATAGCCCCATCCTAGTGGTCCAGAACTTATCCGACCAATCAGGGTCTCCCGGTGTTGCACAAGTTCTCACCCACACTTCATGTGATCATCATGGGTGGCGTGATGCCCCACCGCAAGAGTCACCCCCTAGCTCAGACTTTTCTTGTCTGAACGCACGGATTCAGTTCTTGTAACTATCTGACACACCTCCTCTCTGAGGCACACCTCCACTCTGAGACAACTCTTATACACACCTCCACTTTGAGGCAACTCTTATGCACATGAGACACATGAAACTGATTCACTTAACGCATAACTCTTTTCATTTTATCAACTTATATTTATTTTCAACATCAGTCTTCAATCACTGTCTCATATACTTTACTCAGAAATTCAACATAAATCAAGTACAGAACTCAGCTTGATACTCATGTACAGAAACTCAACATATCATTCATGTACAAGAGATTCATATAAACACTCAGCAACACATAAAACTTCATTCAAGCACTCAATCATGTAACTATAACTCAAGTCCAACAATTTCTTAGATACAAGTCATACTACATAGAACTTCAAGCACTTATTCAAACACAAGCAACCCTTAAACTATCTTTATCATAAAACTTCCCCTTACATACCTTATAACCTCTTAATAAGCTTGTCTTTCTCTTCTTAAAGGTACTAGCTTTACACGTGATTCTTCAAAGAAGTGGTGTCTCTTTATACTTTGAAAATGAAAGGATGAAAGTGAAATGAAAGAGATGGAGGAAGAGAGATTCACGTGGAATAGGTAGAAGAATGGAGTCTTGAATGTGACTTCCACTTAAAGCCTTCCTCCCTTTATATAGAGTTTGGAAAATAATAAAATATTCAAGGACATTTCTACCCTTTCTAGCTAGTTACTCTCATTTGGTTTCATTAGAACTTAGTTTTATCTCATTCCATTACATTCTAACTAAGCTCATAATTACTCTTGCTAAATATCTTCCAACTTTACAAAAATCTTCTAAGCCATGATGACTTGCTTCCAAGTGTCCCTCTATTTGGCAAGTTCCTGAATCTTCTCCATTGTTCTCCATCTTTCACGTGAACATCAAGGAAATAAGAGAAGATTTTTCTTCTCTTCATGCCATCTTGTACACATGTATTTCAAGGTTATGATGGCTTTCTTATTCCTATATTAATAGTAAGTTACAAGTGGCTAGATATTTCTTAAGCCTTCATGATTGTATCTTATCATTTTAATTTATGAATCTTAAGGTATTTTTCTACTTATCATGACTTAACAATTTAAATATGACAAATCACCTCATTCCTCTTTTTTCTCTACTTCACGTGAATGCCATAGCCAAGGGGAATATTTTTATCTTCCTTTTCTCCTTCTATTCCATGTTTTATTTCCTTAAGGAGGAGAA
>CM023959.1:11613561-11653867 GCA_013407115.1 Glycine latifolia
ACTTCCTTGTAATAAGGACTTTTATTATTCTTTGAAGATATTTACATAATTTCATGATCTCAATGATAGATTTACACGGGCATTATATTCTCGGCTTACAAAATCAATTAATGAGAAACACATGAATAGAAACTTCAAATATTGCTTCATGATCTCCATGAAAGATTTACACGGGTACCAGCATATCGGATCCCAGCTTATAAAATCAATTAAGGAGAAACACATGAATTTTTATTGCGGCTAGGAACTTCTAGCTATAATAGATTTTCAACTTGTCAGCATTCCAAGTGCGCTTTACGTTCTTTCCTTCAAGAGTTTCTAGTGTGTACGCTCCCTGCCCAAGATTTTGCGTGATTCGATATGGTCCTTCCTAGTTGGATGATAGCTTTCCATCTCAGGCATTCTTATTCCCAATATCAGCTCATTGTAATACAAGGTTGCCTTTTTCAAAAGATCTCGGTCTGACCTTTTTATAAAATTTGCTGGCTGTTATACGTTTCAAGTGGAGATCTCGGTGGTGGGCCGTATTCCGAACTTCTTCAATCAGGTCCAGCTCAGTGGCTAACACTACATTATTGTCCTCCCCTATGAGAGACATATGTTGCCTTCTCCATGATGGTTGACCGATTTTCCATGGGTATTATTGCTTCGCAACCGTACGTCATTCTGAAATGAGTCTCTTGAGTAGCCGTTTAGACCGTGGTTTTATAACCCCATAAAACATAATAAAGTTGCTCGACCCAGTTTGGACTGATTTCCTGCATTCGCTTTTTTAGCCCATCTAGAATGACTTTATTGGCTGCTTCAGCCTGACCATTGAACTGCGGGTGTTCTACAGATGCGAAATGGTGCTTTATATGGAAACCAGTCATCATCTCTTGGAATTTCTTATCCGTAAATTGCATTCCATTATCTGTAATGACTTCCGCTGGAATCCCAAATCTTGATATTATGATGCGTTCGAAAAACTTTTACACTCGTGCCGAGGTGATGGTAGCTCGGCTTGATCCACTTTGTAAAGTAGTCGACGGCTACTATCAGCCATTTCATTTGACCCTCTGTTGCCTTGAATGGTCCTAAAAGGTCCATTCCCCACTTGTAAAAAGGCCACGGTGCCTTGATCGAAGTTAACTCGATTGGTGGAGACCATAGTATCCTCGCATGCTTTTGGCAGCTGTCACACTTCTTTACATGTCCTGCTGCGTTCGCCTTCATTGTTGGCCAGAGGTATCCGGCACGAAGGGCTTTTAATGCTAAAGCTCTTGCACCCATATGCTGGCCATTAATGCCTTCGTGTATTTTCGTAAGTACGTATTTGGCTTGGTCCGGGTTTAGGCATAATAGCATCGGAGTATGAAGGCCTCTGCAGGATAATTCGCCATCAACTATTGTGTACATGACAGCATCTCGAGTTAGCTTTCTCGCTTCTATTCCATCATCTGGTATTATCCCTTGTTCTAAATAATTGATGATAGGCCTCCTCCAATCCTCGGCCACCGAGATCACCATGACGCATGCGGGTTGGGCGACTTCTTGTTGGATGACCGTTCGGTGGCTGCCTGTACCTTCCGTGCTTGCCAGTTTCGACAATATGTCAGCTCAGGCATTTTCTTCCCTCGGGATATGGGCAATTATGACTTCATCAAATTCTGCTATTATTTCCTTCGCTTTAGCCAGATATTTGGCTAACAAAGGCCCCTTAGTTTGATATCTTCCTTCAATTTGTGCTAAAACGAGCTCTGAGTCGGTGAAAATGTTAACTTTCAGTGCTCCCTGTTCTCTGATCTGCTTCAGCCCGGCGATCAACGCTTCATATTCTGCTTGATTATTAGATGTTGGGAAATTAAGCTGTAATGAATGTTCGAGTGACACCCCCTCAGGATTCTCAATGATGACTCCGACTCCACTTCCCTTGGAATTGGACGAGTCATCAACATATAATTTCCACACTGGATTTTCCTGCTGGTTTGAAGACGTCGGGGTTAGCTCCACTACGAAATCGGCTAAGGCTTGAGACTTGATGGCATGCCGGGCTTCATATTTGATATCAAACTCGGATAGTTGGATGGCCCAATTCATCAACCTTCCAGCTAAATATGGCTTGTGTAATACTTGCCGGATAGGTTGATTTGTTCTAACAACAATGGTGTGGCTTTAGAAGTATGGATGAAGCCTTTTCGCCGTTGTAAGGAGAGCGAAAGTCACTTTTTCGAGCTTCTGGTATCGTAACTCCGAGTTCTTGAGGGCTCGGCTCACAAAATAGACTGGCAATTGAGACTTGTCAACTTCTCTGACTAATACGGCGCTTATGGCTTCTTCTCCGACTGAGAGATATAAAATCAATGTCTCTCTGGGATCTGGTTTTGAAAGCACTGGAGGCGAGGCCAAACATCTTTTTATCTCGTGGAAGGCTGCTTCGCATGCCGGGTTCCATCCCATGGTAGCTTCCTTTTTTAACAATTTGAAAAAAGGAAGTGCCTTTTCTGCAGATTTTGGGAGAAACCGTGTTAGAGCGGCCATTCTTCCCGTCAGCTGTTGGACTTCTCGCTTGTTGGATGGGAACTGCATGTCCAAGACGGCTTTACACTTGTTTGGATTTGCTTCTATTCCCCTGTGAGTGAGCATGAATCCTAGAAACTTCCCGGCCTTTACTCCAAAAGCGCACTTCAGCGGATTTAAGTGTATGTTGTGCTACCTCAGTTTATGGAAGGTTTCTTCTAGATCCCGGATATGATTCCCCGTCGCAGCTGTTTTAGTTATCATGTCTTCTATATATACTTCAATATTGCGTCTAAGCTGATTGGCAAAGACTTTGTTCATCATCCATTGATAAGTAGCCCCGACATTCTTCACACCGAAAGGCATTACATTGTAGCAATAATTTGCTTCAACACCTTAGAACGTCGTCTTTTCTTGATCATCCGAGTACATGGGGATCTGATTATATCTGGAGTAAGTGTCCATGAATGATAGTAGTTGGAAACCGGCGAAGTTATCTACAAGTTGGTTGATACTCGGCATTGGGTATGAGTCCTTGGGGCAAACTTTGTTTAAATCCGTGTAATCAACACAGGCTCGCCATTTGCCATTAGACTTTTTCACCATTACCACATTGGAGAGCCACGTGGTGTACTGTATTTCTCTTATAAACCCGGCTTCCAACAGCTCCTTAATATGCTTCTCCAAAGCTTGCATTCTTTCTGGGCCGAGGTTCCTATTCTTCTGGGCCACTGGTTTGGAACCGGGGTACATAACTAGTTTGTGGCAGCCGAAGGTAGGCTTTATTCCGGGGATCTCGGAGGCTTTCCAAGCAAACACGTCTTGGTTTTCTCGGAGGCATTTGATCACTTTGCCTTTGGTTCCTGGATCGGTCTGCTTGCCTATCTTTGTGACTTGCTTTGGGAAACTTCTAATTTGGACATCTTCAAGCTCATCCATAGGTTCTGGCCTCCATTCTTCAACATCCCGCATATCTAACTCCACCAGGTTCACCGGATTTCGGAATGAACATTTCTCGGTCTTTTCGACCCGATCTCCTTGCCTTATCCGAGGTGGTGAGGAGGGACCACCCTTGCTTTCTCTTACCGCATTGTAATAACATTGCCTGGACTCCTTTTGATCTCCACATATGGTGATGACTTGGCCGTTGGTTCCAACCATCTTCATCTTCTGATGTTTGATGGACATCAATATGTCCCACTTATGAAGAGTTGGTCTGCCCAAAATGATATTGTACAGTGAAGAGAACTCGGTGACAGTGAATGTGACTCTTTTTGACTTAAAACCCTCATTCATTCCTAGTGTGAGTCGAAGGTCAATGGAACCTTTGAGGTCGGTGCTTCCACCATTAAAACCTATCAACATGGTTTTGCACGGTTTCAAGTCTTCTTCGTCCAAGTTCATCTTTTTGAATGCGCTCCAAGAAATGATATCGGCTGAGCTACCATTGTCAACAAATATTCTTTTAACGCGGCAATTAGCTACCGTCCTCGTTATTACGAGACCGTCTTCATGGCTGGGAACCACCCCTTTCATGTCTTCCTCGGTAAAATAAATCAGCGGGGGTGTGGTTTTCTTACTGTTTTCCTTGAATTTCGGTTCGCTCTCACCGACATGACTTCTTTGAGATATTTCCTTCGTTGGTTAGCAGTGTCGCCTCCTCCTCCCATGGCTCCTGAAATCACGTTGCATTCAAATTCGGGTTCCGGGAAATCGTCATCCTTCTTGTTCTTCTTTTCATCTCTGCCTTTGTGTTTGTGTTAAAGGCCTTTTTGCTTGCCTTGTTGCCCCTGGGTCTTGATGACATACTGTCGCAGTTTACCTTCACGGATAAACTTTTCTATTGCATCCCGGAGGTCCCAACATTGATCAGTCGTATGACCCGGTCCGTTGTGAAATTCGCAGAATCGAGAGTAGTCTAGTCCCTCCTTTTTGAAAACTGGACGAGGTCGATCTACTTTCCTCATTTCCGTTAAGGCAACTTCTCTCCATATCTGGGCCCAGGAAGTATTCAATGGAGCGTATTTGTCGAACTTAGTTTCATACTTCCTAGGCATGAAACCGGGATCAGGAACATTTCTCGGAGGTCTGCCGAGGTGGATATTCGTATGATGTCGACTGGTATGTGCGTTTTCCTGATGTCAATTCCTCGGTGGGGAAGGCTTTCTTCTTTCTTTAGGAGCCGAGTTAGCAATCTCCATCTGCTCCAACTCCAAATACTTTTTTGATCGCATCCTGAATTCCACGAGGGATTTTACAGGATCTTTGTAAATCGACTTGGCTAAACTGGATGATCCATTGAGCCCGACGGATATGAGATGAACGTGTACTCTCTCTTCCAGACCTTGGACTTGTAAGGAAGCTTCCTTGAAGCGATCCAGATAACTTTGTAAAGTTTCTCCAGGTTGTTGGCATATCTTTACCAGAGCGAACTCAGACTTAGGCTGTTTCTTGCTGGTCGCAAAATTCAACAAAAATTTTTGTCAGAAATCTTCAAAATTTTGAATAGACCGAGGTGGCAGAGTGTGAAACCATGTTTGCGCAGCTCCAGTTAAAGTGGTAACAAAAATCCAAGAGATTATTGGCTCATCAATACCCCTAATGCACATTTGCATATCGAATTCATCAATGTGCACTTGGGGATCTTGGCTCCCATCGTATTTTGATAAGAATGATCCGTCAAAATCTTCTAGAAATTAAACATCCACTATTTCATCCACGAATGGGCTGTTATTCTGCTGACCCCGACGGTATTTCCTTCGGTAAGTGCCATCTTCTCTCTTGGGCCGGGGTATGACTTCTGCTGCCGGGCCCTCTACTGCAATACGATTTGGCATCTCGGTTGGAGAGATGCGAAATCCTTGGTCGTTACGTGGCTGGGGATGAGACAATCCTTCCGGCTTGAAATGGCTGACCGATCTCGAGTTCCCGACCTCAACAATGGGAACCGAAGTCGCTTGACCGCGCCTTCCTGATATAGGGTTAGGTTGTCTGTGATTCTCTTCTACTGGATTCTCATACTTCTAATCTGTTGCTCTATCTGCTGGATGCGGCGGTTTCATCATGTCTCCATTTGGCATTACGCTCGTCCAATTGTGCGATCAGGTTTTGGACGTCCTCCTATCGTTGAAGCGCATATCGTTTCTCTAGATTCTCAATCCGGGATAGAATTGAGTCCAGGGCATTATGGATAAAGCGCTGCGTTGTCTCTGGTGCTGCTTCACCAGTTGGTGGTGGATTGATAGGCAAATGCAATGCTGGTAAGGTTGGGGATGAAGCGGTATCTGAAACAACATCTTCTACCACCACGTTCTCCTGAATCATGTTTCTTGGTGGTTCGTCTCGTCCTTCGATTTGGTGGCTTCTTGTATTAACCATTGTGATTTTATAGGAATCGAAGTTTATCGGTCCCCACAGACGGCGCCAATGTTTTGTTCAAGATGAACAGGAATGTCCAACAGAGGTTGTTGGATAATCAATATGGGATTAGACTCTCTCTCTCTCTAAGGATGCTTATGGTGATGAAAACACCTCAGGGAAGATAATCACAGAACTCCGGTGAATACACGACACAATTGGTGTGCAGTGTGTGCTCTATGTATATGGAAAAGAGAGAGTAAGAATGTGTGTATTTTTCTTCATGGATGATACTCCTATTTATAGGACGATGAACATTGACCTGGGTACCGGTGGGCTGGTGGTTAAGGCCCGTGATCTTTAGCCGAGATCTTCGGTTAACTGAATAACTTAGTGGTGGTTATGATATTGTTATATCTTTTTCTATTCTCTGGTGATTACGATATTAGGTTACTAAGAAGTTGGAACTGATTTTGTTTTACTGGGCCTTTTTTTATTTTGGGCCAAGGCCAAGGGGAATTACCGTAACAATATTATATATTGAGTAGAGTGCTAATAAATTCGCCATTGAATGTGCTACATAGGTTATTTCATTAACGGTAATAGATAGAAGTTAATAGATGAATAAATTTATTATAATTTTTTCACTTTTAGATACAAAAATTTGACTTTGTATTTTTTGGAGATGAATTTAAGAGTGTTATACACATTAAATGACGAAAATGACTATTTATAATTGGTTGAATGTTTTGTATTTAGGCTTCACGTGCCTATAAATTAAACCAGTGAACCGTGAACATTTTTTGGCAGTTGAAAACACTGTTTGGCTATAATGCTAATCCTAACACTATAATTGCAAGGCATTGCTGAAAGCTAAAACTCAAACAGCGCACTTCCGTGACTCTTTGTTAAGCGCTTCGTTTCAGAAACAAAAACAAAGCTCTTCGATCTTCGTATTCCTTGGATCGAAGCTTTTGTTCCAATCATCTCTCTCTTCATTCAACCTTCACCGCCACCAACTACTACAACCCCTTTTCCACTCAAAAATCTCGTTCTAGGGTTCTCACGACTTTAAATATCTCAATCTTTTTACTTTCATGCTTCGATCGTGATTTCCGTTTCCGTAATTATAATTACGAGTTAAATCAGATTATTTGATTTTCGTTCATTCTCTCTCTCTTCAAGGATTCTGGATCAGTCCGTGATCAATAAAAATGGATTTGGTGTCTGGTTACAAGGTAATTTAGCTCCTTATATGTCGTGTTTCTGATTGTGTGGATATGTAACTCGATTTAGTGATAAATTATTGTAGGAATTTTGTGTAATTGAACTCTTATTCGTTGTAGCTTTTACATTATTGCTAGTCAACGCCCAAATAATCTAGTATTGAGTGTTTTTTTTTTTTTTTTTTTGTAAGATTTCAATGCTGGGCTTGTTGAGAAATGAAGAACATTTTATGATGTTTATTTTTAGTAGTAACAGTTGGTTGTGGTTTTACACGAGTTATCTGTGTAGTCTGATGAAGTTAATTTGTAAATTGCTAGCTTAAGTTATTAATTCTCAGTGCTTGCATTTGGTAGTGACTAGTGAGGAATTTGATATTATATATGTCAATTTTATTTTATCCGAGTTTGTGCTCGTGTAAATTAATTTCTTAATTCCGGTGCAGGGCGTTTTTGGGCTTGTTTTTGGGAATGAGAATTCTTCAAATGAAGATAGGTAAAATGGTTTTAATATTCATGAGGTTCATTCTAATTGTTTGATATGTCCTTGTACAGTCCTCTTCCTGATTCTTTGGAAACTTCCTGTTTGCTATTTATGTAATGTTTATTTTCCCTGTCTCTATTTTGTCGTCAGTTTAGTTTTGTCCATTTTGCAACAGCTTCTGCTTAGAATACAGGTTACTGGAGAATATTCTCCTTTTCTGTTAATTTATTATATTTATACAAAGTGTTTCTGGATTTAGTTACTTATGCTGTGCCCCAAATAATTGAAATGAAAGTTGCATTGTTCAAAATTTCAGTTGGCTGAAATTTAGAAGCTTCTGTTATAAAGTTATCCAAAAGCACAATGTGTGCTTTCCTAAGTATGACCCTTCTTATCCTAAAAATATTTCCAATATATTATGAAAACTATGACCTGATTTATCACATGTTTGTGTATGACTAAGAACACTTGTGTAATTTGATCTCAGAATTACCACTCTTTTATTCCTACTTTGCTCATTGTCATGCTCTACTTTTGCCTTTAAAATAATTTCTAGAAATATGTATTCATTGAAGAATGCCTTTATTGGTATAGATTTTATCACTTAAGAATAAGAATTTGCTGCTTAGTATTCTAAGTTAGCTTGAACTTGTATTTGTTAGATTTGCTATTTAGCTTCTTGAAAATTTAAGAATGCTAATGGGGTCTTCGGGTCTTCTATATCTGAACTATTAATGATTAACAGTGTGTTCTTAGAAAAAACTTCTGCCGCTGCTTGCTGTTGTCTTCCTGTTGATCTATTTGAAATCAATTTTATGACATGTTGATTTCCATCTGACTATATTTATTTGAAGACCAATTTTTATTATGTTTATTTATATTTTTTTTCTATCATTCCAGTGTGGGGATTTCATTTATTTTATTTTAACCATTGATTGTTTAATTTAACTTCTACATTTCATACATCTGTGGCATTACCCAAGATATTATGGATTATCTTCTACTTTTGCCATATTTGATAATCCTGCTGTTTGGTGTGCCTTAATAGTTATGTTGAACGCTTACTTGATCGGATAAGCAATGGTAAACTGGCAGAGGACAGAAGAAATGCGATTATTGAGCTTCAGGCTATTGTATCAGAAAGTCAAGCTGCCCAGTTAGCATTTGGGGCAATGGGTATATAGATCCCATCTCCAATAAATTATCTTTCTTTCTCGTTTTTTGTAACATGTTTAATACATCTTTGCAGGCTTTCCTGTATTGCTAAGCGTCTTAAGGGAAGAACGTGATGATGTTGAGATGGTGACAAAACTATCTTTCTTTTCATGTAGCCTTCTGTTACTTTGTTTGCATTAATGAAGGTTTCTGATAATCTAGTTCATTATTGAAAGTTAATAACTTAAAAATTATGTAAGTAAACCGAGTGATTGATCAATGGTTCAATTATTAGGTTCATAACCTAATTCACCATGCTAAATCCCATTACCTTGTCCTGTGTCAAATGGATATTATGCCCAAATTTTACATCCATCTGTCATATGCAGAGAAATTTCTTGACACACAGTTAATATCAGAGTTTCCTGTGTTTAACTTGGGGTTTTCACACTTAAAATCTAACATTTTAAAAATTTGAAATTTATTGTGATAGTTATTTTATTTTATTCAGACTTGCATGGTTTCTTAAATATTGTCTTCTACGCAGGCCTTGAGTTTACTTTCATGGAATTTGTTATATAAGAAATGCTAAATCTCCAGTGTAGAACAACAATCATTGACTTATTATGTTGGAGTATCATGTGCTGGTTTTGTTAATCCCATTCCCATTTATTTAATGGATAAGGTTCTGTTAATTAGTACAAACTTGGTGCAGTTACCTATTTTTTCCTTTTAACTACCATGGATTTCTTATATGGATTCCTCCCCTAAGAGGTATGCCTTTTTGTTTTTAATATATCTATTTCACTTGGACGATTTGGTGGCATAGAAATAGAATTATTTTTCACAATGACAACTTTAATCAAAGTAAACTGATAGAGGACGCTCTCTTCAGTTGCTGGTCTTGGCTTAGGAATTTGGAGAAAGGTTTTGATGAACCTTTCCATTTCTGGTCTAGCAATCTGGGGATAGCTTTTGTAACTAGGAGAAGGGATACTTGTTAATATCATATTTTTGTTTATCTCAATTGGGGAGTTTTATGGCCCTCTAATCCACGTACGTGTCACATGTATTATGGTGCCATAGGACTACTGTTTTGAGTTTAGGGGTAGTGATATGGCACTCCTTGTACTGTATCCTTCCTTCATATTTTATATATATTACTTTATCTTTGCTGATCAAAAAAAAAATATATCTATCAAGTATGAGTTAATTGGAAATTATAACGATGCAGGTTCGTGGTGCCCTAGAAACTCTTGTAAGTGCATTGACTCCTATCAACCATGCAAAAGGGTCAAGCAATGAAGTTCAACCAGCTTTGATGAACACTGATTTGCTTTCCGGAGAAGCAGAAAGTATCTCTCTTCTTTTAAGTTTGCTGGTAAGAAACTTTTTTATTCAAATAATGGAAGGTGTACTCAATTATTTCACTAGAGGTTTTGTTAGCTTCTGGGGCAATGCATATATCTATTTTCTAATAATTTTTCTTAGTAATTTTTCCTTTTCTGTACTTTCACAGACAGAAGATGATTTTTATGTACGATATTACACTCTGCAACTATTGACTGCCCTTCTCACTAATTCTCCTCAGCGGTATTAATTTTATTGGCTTCCATTTTTTATTTGAAGCATGTAACTATTAAATCATCTAGCTTGGAAAGCACACTTGCTAAGTTCCTCTTCAGGTTACAGGAAGCTATTTTGACCATCCCTCGTGGTATAACTCGGCTAATGGACATGCTTATGGATCGTGAGGTACAAAACTTCAAACTCAAAAATTTTGGACTCATAGCAACCTTATTAAATTTAATTGTTGTGTCTCATGCATAGTTATCAATCCTGGATAGCGGAGCGGAGCGGCCGCCCTCAAAAACTGGGATAGCGGTAGCGGGATGACCGCTATTCTAATGTTTTTATATATGTATTAAAAAATTTATAATATAAATATATAAGCTGAAAAAGAGAAATATAACTAAAAATTCATGCACTAATTATCATTAACAATAAAAACTCTTAAGTCAAAGAAACAATTCTACAAAGTAAGTCTTGAACCCTCTAAAGCCAAATGTAATTAAAGTTCTAGAAATTAAAATTCAAAATAGATTAAATGAATTTTATAAATTTGACTTTTTAATTAAATGAATTTTAAAAGTATGATTTATGATAAAATAGTTTTGTATAAAACAAATGTCTATATTAATTAAATTTAGAGATATGTTAACAACGTATTATTTGTAATTAACTGAAATTTATTAAAAATTATAATATTAAAATAATGTGTTAAAAAATACATTGTTAACACTACTCTCAAATTTAATATATAATTTACATACAATCATATTAAATGATAGTCAGCTACAGTGAAATAAATTTAGTAATTTAAATTCGGAAAATTGGACTCAAATATGTCACTACCGCCGCCACTTAACTCATGTAAGTTGGAGTACTTAGATTAGTTCTTCACCAAATAAGAAAAGTCAAAATGAGACACCGCGGCGACGCAGAGCCACCGCCGCAACACCAATCTTCACTGTCAAATTCACTTCCTCATCGAAAGAAGAAGCGCAAGCGTAGAGCCACTGCCGGTTCCACTTCTGTTTCCTCCGAAACCAGCTACGCCAATGGCCCTGACCAGCTCAACTCTCACATGCATCACGCTACTGTTGCACAAGGGAACGAAGGTAGCACGAGACGCCGCTGGCCGGAGCAGGTAGAGTAGGGAACGACGGTCGCAGAAGACGTCGGAGAAGGTCGCGCGCAGGGAACCGCGGTCGCACGAGCCCTCTTTAATGACTAAAATGTGAGGGCCTTTCACTCACACACGATTCACGGCCGCGTCACCGTGATAGCGGGCGTGACGCCACCCTTCCTGTCGCGGGCGCAACAGCCGCTCCTCTGAAATGCACCGCTACTCTTCACCTTGTAGCGGCACATGCCCGCCCCGCTCCGCTCCGCCGCAATCGCGGCTGCGACGTCCGCTATTGATAACATAGGTCTCATGTATACACAAAATATACCTGGTTAAACTTTGGCACTTTTGTTGGATCAGATGATCAAACTTTAATAATTAGTTATGTACAATCTATTTGTTCAGAATCTTGAATGTTTATTATTGGAAATATTATGATATGTTTTGCTTATTGGTCCCCTTTTTGGGCAAAAGTTTGGAAGCTGCCAATTGTATTTGAGAATGCTGTTATTGACACAGAAAATGACTAAGGTTTATCTTACAGGTAATAAGGAATGAAGCATTGTTACTTCTTACTCACCTGACCTGTGAAGCTGAGGTAACCTATTTGATCTAATGCTCACTCCCTTCAATTTCTATCTTTTAGATTCTTTTTATTGGATGCTAAAGTTAATTATAATCTATTTATTCTGATGAGGGCAGGAGATTCAAAAAATCGTTGTCTTTGAAGGCGCATTTGAGAAGATTTTCAGTATCATCAAAGAGGAGGGAGGTTCAGATGGCGGTGTGGTTGTACAGGTGAGTACATAGTTTCCTTTCACAGTAGTTTATTTAACTTACATAAGTTTGCGTATGAACTGCATGATGTAAGATATTAAATCCATAATCTATTAAAGCCTTTTTGGTCTAGCTGGACCATACGAATTTTAAGCTTCCTGTGGTTATGAACCTTTACATATATATGTTAATGGAAAGTTATTCATGGCTTCTAGACTCTAGTTTTGCTGTCCATTTATTATGTTATGAATCAATATGCACACAAGCATGCTCATAGTCATTTTATTTTTCCATTCACTAGATTTATATTTTATTATTTTGTCATATTACAGTAGATATTGAAAATTTCCTTTTTATCATTGTTGACCAAAACTTTCTTATCTAAATCCTATTTTTTTGTGAGCATCATAGATCTATAATTATATTTTTGGTCTAGATACTAACTCATGTTACTGTGCAGGACTGTCTTGAATTGTTGAACAATTTGCTTCGTAAGAATGCATCCAATCAGGTTTGTTGACTCTGTTTGTTTACTAAGTTCTCATCCTGGTGTTGATTTCAACTTTGTATGATTTAGGTACTGCTAAGAGAGACTATAGGACTTGATTCATTGATATCAATTTTGAAGCTGAGAGGAAGTGGTTATACTTTTACTCAACAAAAGGTTAGATTCTCTCTTTTTTATGATTTTAGATTATACCATTGCTAAATCTATATACCTGACTTTTTTGTCATTGTTCTAAACACCATGCCAGTAGACAATCAATCTACTCAGTGCTTTAGAAACCATTAATTTGTTAATAAAGGTAGGTTCTGATACTGATCCTGGGAAAGATCTGAATAAACAGACAACCAAGAGAGCTCTGATTCAGGTTTGTCTAGATCTTGTCCTTAATGATGATTGCATAAAATATCGATCTGCTGATCTTATTCTACTGTTTATTTGGAATTGGTTGTAGAAAAAGCTATTGGATTATTTGTTAATGTTAAGTGTTGAAAGCCAATGGGCACCTGTTGCTGTTCGCTGTGCGGTAAGATTGCTTTCCTATTTCTCTACCCACTTATTGTATGCAAGCTCAACACAAGTACAATAGCATGACTTAAAATAAATTGTTTTGCCACCAACACCTCCTTCCCTTCCCTCTCCCCAATATTGACAGTATAGCTTGCTACTTTAGCTTCACTGATCTAAATGGATCTGAACAATTTGACATTGAACATTTCTGCTTAAACTCAAATATTGTATTAATTGATTATTCTTGTTGTCATCCTTCCTGTTTCAATTTCTTTCCATATTGTTGATGAATCTGTTTGATGTGCATAACTGCTTATAAAATTTTAGACTCTTGCACATATTACACATACACACAACACAAGGATTGATAATTTTTGGCAACATAGTTGTTACTTGTTAGTATTGTATGGTAAACCGAAGTTAAACTTTCTCTCTTACAGAATATCATATGGCTTGTATATATATATTTTTTTAATCAGCAAAAGTAAATATATATATATATATATATATATATATATATATATATATATATATGAGAATGCCAAAGAACTGGCTGGGCAATAGGCTCACCCCCAAAACATCAAATTACAGCTGTATATGTTATCCCCTCCCCTGAATACGGAAACCATCCCTAATATTACTAGACCAGTAGTGAAAAGGAATGTCAAAACCCTTCTCCATATTTCTTAGCCATGACCAGCAAAAAAACAGAGCATCCTCCATCAGCTTTTGGGCATTAAAACTCTCGCTGTGGAATATAATCCTATTTCTCTGATGCCAAATGCACCAGGTCAGCGCAATCCACCAAGTCTGCCACCTCTGAATTCTGAGACCAGTTGTGTAACAGTAAGAGTGTTGGCAGAAATGTTCTTTAGGGATTATTGAAAACGCCCCTACAAAATTAATCCACGACATGGATTCCCACCATAGTGGCAAAATCCTAATGCAGTTGAAGAATAGATGAGACGCATCTTCCGGATTCCTTCTGCAGAACAGGCACCTGTCATAATTTACTGTCACATTCCTTCTCCTAAGTTTATTCATAGTGGGCAGCCGATCCCTAAACAATCTCCAGGCAAAACATGCAACTTTGTTAGGTATTTTAAGTTTCCATAAATCCCTAAACACCTCCTCCTGATTCTGATTTGGCAGCTGCCTATGAATTAGCTTGTAAGTGCATCCCACTGAATATATCCCACTCAAATCAGCCACCCATCTCCAAGAGTCTAGTTGCTGTACTTGCAGCTGCACATCTTGTGTATCTTCTAGGAATTTTAAAGCCATTTGTATCTCTCCCTCCCTAAGTTCCCTTCTCCAACTAAAATGCCATTCCCAACCTGCTGTTGAAGTTATTCCCATTTGTTGAATGAATTGCTTTTTTGTAAGGATATATGGTACAGTCTTGGGTATTTTTCTTTCAAAGGTCTTCCATCCTCCATCCAACCATCTTCCCAGAAAAGCACCTTTGACCCACAGCCCAAGTTCCATTTGACCCCTTCTTTAAAACATCCCCCCTCTTCATTCGAGTTACAGACTAAGCATAAATCCCTCCACCAGATTGATTCATTAGCGAACCTCCTCGTTTCATCCAGATTTCTCCAAGCTCCATATTTTGACTCTAGAACTTCTGCCCACAATTCATAATGATGGTGAAACAAGTTCTAGTGCCATTTACCAAGCAAGGCAAGCTTGAACTTCACTAAATCCCTAATGCCCAGACCCCCAAGCTCCTTCGGATGGCATATATCTTCCCACCTCACCCAGGCAATCTTATCCTGGTCATCATTTCCTCCCCATAAAAACCTCCTTTGAATCCTCACCAGCTTATCCACCACTTTCTTTGGTACCCTGAAAAAAGAGAAGAAGAAAATAGGGATGGAATTTAGAACAGACTGAATGAGAGTCACCTTTCCCCCGAAAGATAAGTATTTGTGTTTCCAAAGAGCTAATTTTCTCTCACTTCTTCACTAGAGGATCCCATGTTCCACACCACCTTGGGTTTGCCCCTATAGGGACTCCCAAGTAAGAAAAAGGTACTGCCAACACTCTGCAGTTTAGGTACCCGACAGCTCTTGTTGTCCACTGACAATTTTTCCCAAACACCCCGAAGTTGCTCTCGGCAAAATTTATTTTTAGACCAGAAACCAGCTCAAAAGACCTCAACATGACCTTTATAACTCTAACATTATCCTTTATAGTAGCACCAAAAAATATAGTGTCATCAGCATATTGTAGGATGCTAATATCCACTTTTTTCTTCCCAACCTTATATCCTTCATACAGATTTTTGTCCTGAGCTTCCCTCATCAAACCTGATAATCCCTCAACGACAATATTGAATAATAATGGGGCAAGTGGGTCTCCTTGTCTGAGACCCCTTTGGGGAATGAATTCAGCTGATGGGCTCCCATTGATCAAAATGGAAATGGAGGCTGATTTCAAGCAACCTTGGATCCATGTAATCCACTTAGGATAGAAACCCACCCGTTTCATCATATAAATAAGAAAATCCCAATTTACCGAGTCATATGCCTTTTCATAGTCAACTTTAAAAACAAGGCAGCTTCTATTGTGTCTTTTGGCTTCATCAATTACTTCATTTGCTATAAGCACACTATGTAGCAGATGCCTCCCTTGTAAAAAAGATGATTGGCGATGATCAATGATAATGGGCAACACCTTCTTCAGCCTTGTGGCCAAAACTTTGGCCACAATTTTATAGATGCAGCCTATTAGAGAAATAGGCCTATATTCATTCAGAGATTGGGGGTCATTGACCTTGGGGATTAAAGCTAGAAAAGATGCATTGCCGCCCTTCGGAAAAATTCCATTAACATAAAATTCGTCCAAGAAGCGCAACAAATCAGGTTTGATAACCTCCCAGAATTCTTTAATGAATTTAAAATTTAGTCCATCCGGTCCAGGGCTTTTGTCATTACCACAATCAAACAGCATCCTTCACTTCTCTCTCAGTAAAACACTCCACAAGGAGGTTATTATGGTGCTGCTCCAGTGCTTTAAAATTGACCCCATCTAGCTTAGGCCTATCCCTCACATTCTCTTCAAATCTTCTCTTGAAAAATAAACTGATTTCCTCTTTGACCCTTGTAGGTTCCTCAAGCCAATTTCCATCCACCAACACACCTTGAATTGAATTATTCCTACGCTTCCAATTTACTATCCTATGGAAAAAGCTGGAGTTGCAATCCCCCTCTTTAATCCATCTAGTCCTTGCTTTCTGCCTTAACATTGAAGCGTTTGATTGAGCTGCAATCCACAGGTCCTCCTGTAATTGTTGTCTCTGTTTTATTTCTGCTACAGACAGCTGTCTCTCATCACCCTCCTTTTCCAGCTTGTTCAGTTCCAAGTCCACTCTTTTAATATTTTTCTGAATATCTCCAAACTGAGATTTATTCCAGGATTTCAACTTCTGTTTCGGGTTTTTGATTTTCTCTTTTAAAGCATATCATCCCCAACCATAAACCATGTTAGTATTCCAGCTATCGCGAACCAGCTTCCTGAAAGATTTATCTTCAAATCAGCAGTCCAGAATCTGAAAAGGTTTGGTGCCCCAGTCCACAGACGATGATGACAGCAATATAGGGCAGTGATCAGAGAAATTACGGTCCAATATTAACTGCGAGGTACCTTGCCATTTGGCTAGCCATTCATCAGATACAAGAGCTCTGTCCAGCCTGCTTTTTGCAGTTCCATTCGGTCTATACCAGGTGAATTTCCTCCCAACACAAGGCACATCTTCAACCTCTAAATCAGCAACCCACTCATTGAATTCCTTCATAATATTTTCATCTTGAGATCTATGACAAATACCCACTCTTTCAGAAGATATTCTCATGTTGTTAAAGTCACCTATTATACACCATAGGCCTCCCATATTTGCAAGTCTCAGCTGCCTGATTTCATCCCATAGTCTTCTTTTCAAAGCTGTCTCACATGGTGAGTATAAGTTTATAATGACTACTTTGCCACCATCAGCAGTTCATATTCCTTCCAAATAAATGAAGCCACTCCCTAACACCTTCTTCTCGACTTTAAATGTCTCCTTATTCCAGATGCAAAGAAGTCTACCAGCTCTATTGCATGCTGGCTGGAATTCCCAACTCACATCATAATCTCCCCATAGAGCATGGCAAATCTTTTTGTCAATAACTTCCTTCTTGGTCTCTTGTACACATATCATATCCACCCTTTCTTTATTTACCAGTCTCCTTATAGAAGCCCATTTCACCTCCCTCCCCAACCCCCTTATGTTATATGATAAGATCTTCATTAATCACCTTCTCCATTTCCCATCCTCGGCATCACTCCCCTGTCTCTTACTTCCAGTGCTTCCATATTGTTTACCAGTATATCCTTGTTGCCGCAAGTAATACCCAGCAGACCAGCTATTTCCAGATCCCTGGATGCGTCATTTGTCCACTCACCCATAGCAGGGCCAGAATTAATCTTTGAATCTGCTGCCAACTGGACTTCACCATATCTCTCTCCCCAACCAGCAATTTCCTTCAGCCCACTTCCTCCCAATGTATTAGGGGAAACCTCAGGATTGGCTTGGTATACCATAGCTTCCTTGCCTTTGTCATTAATCAGCTGATTTCCTTGTCCAGATTTCATTTCCTTTGTATTTTCTACATTGGGCTCAAAATTCTTCTTGCACCACTTATTTCTTGAATACACCTTCCATTGTGGTGCAGGCCCATTTAGATTATGGCCCAACATCCCATATTGGTCTTGAACCTTTCCAGCATTTTCAGAAGGCCCTGTATTTGTCCAAACAATTTCGTTTCCTGCTACCCCATCAGCTGCCTCCATTTGCTTTAATTCAAAAGTTTGTGACATTTGTGGGTCCACCCCTACCCTTTTTACACCCATCATATCCCTGCCAGTCTTCATCATGCAGGAGTCAACATCAATACCCTGCACTTCTGCTTCCTTATGCTCTCTTACCTACTGGGCCCTATTCTGTACCTCTGCCACTTCAGATATTTTTTGTGCATCAGACTGACGCCCTTGGAAAGTATCACCTACTACACTCTCAAAACTGCAGCTTCCAGCTTGTCCCTGCTGATTACCCAGTGGTTCTTGCAGATTGCTTTGACCAGCGGATATTTGGTTTATCTTCCTGCTCTTACTACATCCACCACTATCTGCAAACACCAACGTATCTGCCACCGGAGTTCCAGCTACAGCCATATCTTCAGACGAACAGCTCCTCTCTAAATAGCTCTCAACAGATGAAATCTCCTCAGAGGAAGCATTGAACCTGCCCCTATTGTATTTGTAGCTGCAAGAGTTGAAACAAGTATCCTCAACTATATTGATGCTGAACTCAATTTCGTTAATGGAAGCCACAACCTTATGGTTGATCATTGGCTGCCATGGAGTTTTAATCAGTACTCGAGCTCTGTCCATACGGTGCAGGTCTTCCGTATTGTCATCCATGTCCACCATATCACCCACCGCTGCAACAATTTTCTTATATTTTCCAGGTCCCAGGCGTGGAGAGGGATAACCCAGCATAGCACCCAAACCAACCTAAAACCATGTCTCAGCTCAGGCCTCCATTTTTCCAGTGTGTGAAACATGGATATTTCGCTACCAAGGGCTGCTTACACATTTTCTCAGCCTGAGAATCGGACAGGCCCATGAGAAGCACTATGTCGCCACCCAAATATTTGGGTTTAATCTCCACTCCTCCATCCCACAGAAATTCGTTTTCCAGCCTATCAAAATCAGAGAGATTCCTTAACCTGCCCACCCAAGATCCACTGCACCACTTTCTATCTTCCATGGGTATAGATAGTTGGATAGACGATTGGGATGGTTTAGACGTCTCCTGCGTTCGTGATCGACGCCCCATCTTCCTTGTTGCATGGCTGGTCCTCATAACTGCGTCCGCATACGATCCCCTTATTGGCTGGCGTTGAGGGACATACTGTGGTTGAACCACATATTTCCGCATCTCCCCGTTCACTGTTGCTTGTTCTGTTCTTACCTCCCCTTCCCCCCTTCTGTATTTGTTTTGTTCTTCAGCTTCCAATCCCTCGCATGCCTAGGGAGGTTAGTAGTTTAAGACCTCCTATGACCAGGTTATCAAGTTGTCTCTCAAGTTTTCCAATGGTATTAACCCCTTTGAAACGAACAAAGCCATATCGTCTTCCACTTCTGTTTCTGTTTTTTGCAATGAAGACCTCACTAACATCACCCCACTTTTTGAACTCAAATCAGAGTTCCTTTTCCCCCACTTCCTCTGGAAAGCGAGTAAAATAGAATGAAGATAGATCTTCCCTCCAGTTTTTTCTCCTTCCTTCCCCTCGACGTACCACTGCCGTTTCCCCTAAGTGTTGGCCGCACCCTCTTCCGGTGTGGTTGTCACGGGATGAAAACCCTGCCCCCTCACTGACACGCTCATACCCCCTGTTTCGGTTTCTAATTCTCACCCACTCTCTGTTTCTCTCAATACCACTCTCTCTCATGACTTTCTCATATGGCTTGTATATAACTAACATGTGCTTGGTGTCATATCATTCTTACCTGTTTGATGGCTGTCAAGCAAACACACCTTTGAATTTTGTTTTTTTTTAGTTGTTGTTTGATAATGTTTTATATTTATAGCTTATTGTAGAAGCTCTTAGAAGCTGTCTTGTAATCTGTCACCATAGGCTAGGCTGTATCCTTCATCATGAACTATTTTTTGTACCATCTGTCAATTCTCATATATATATATATACACACACACGCACATCTCTCAGCAAACTAAGGCTGAGGATCCTTTCTGTGTGCATATTTTCATACATCTCTATGCACTTCCATCTCTATCTATCGCCGGCCAGTGTCGCCCACGATACCTAGATCTAGGTCGTCTCTTTCAGCGCGTCCCAACCTCTTCAAAGTCAAAAACCTCTCCACACGCTCCCACTCACCACTTCTCCACGCATCATTCTCAAGCCCGTGCGTGCCACACACCTGTCTCTGGTCACCAAAACTCCGACGCGACACCTGGGTTTTGGTCCCCGGCCTCTCCCCGCTCAGTTTCAGCCCTCAGATTGTTGTTTTGGTGCCGTTTGGACAGTGGGTCTATACACCTCCATCCCTTGGTCAAGGGCACTATGATCGTTTGGAGAAAGAAGCAAGTAAAATTCCAGCAGAGAGCAGAAATCAGTGGAAGACACTTGACTTCCAACTGTGTGTTGTTTTATGGCAATCAGTAGAACCTGATGTGTTGGAAATACTCAGATCCTTCAAGAATTGTTGTTCCTTATGGAAAAATGCTCGAGATATTTTTGCTAATGACATCTAGAGTTTATTTGATTCAACAAACAGTGCATTTTCTCTCAAACAGACTAACCGCAATATGACCTCCCACATAGCCAAAGCCAAAGCTGCTGTTGAAATTAAAGAAGTTCCTAATACATGACTCTGGATGAAATGAAAAGAAGACTTGATAAGCTGTTCATGGTGGTGATTTTGCGGATCTGCACTCAGATTTTGATCATGTGCGTGACCAAATTATGGCGGGTGAGCAAGTTCCTTCAATGGACAACCTAGTAACTAGGTTTCTTCGTGTTCCTACTTTGGTGAGAGGTGAAAACTCAGTTGTAGCAGCTGAAACTTCAGCAGCACCTGCTGAAACATCAGCCATGGTAGCATCTCGTGGAAAAGGAGGTCGTGGAAATAGAGGAGGATGTGGTAGTAGAGGTGGATGTTCTCGATGTACATATTGCAAAAAGCTTGGTCATACTCAAGAAAGGTGAGAGGTGAACTTTCTTTGTTTTTATCCTTACAGGGTATTCTACATCAATCCACATGTCCACACACACCACAACAAAATGGAATAGCAGAAAGAAAGAATCGACATTTAGTTGAGACTGCACGCTTCTTGATGCTTAATACCAATGTTCCAGTACATCATTGGGGAGATACAATTTTGACTGCCTTTTTTTTAATAAACAAGATGCCTTCTTCTCTTAACAATAAAATTCCTTATTCCATTGTTTTTCCACATGAACTGTTGTATCATGTCACCCTTAAAAGTTTTTGGTTGTACATGTTTTGTTCATAATGTCTCACCAAGATTAGACAAACTTTCTGCAGAGGCTATTAAGTGTGTCCTTTTAGGATATTCTCTCTTCTAGAAAGGTTACAAATGTTACTCTCCACAAACTAAAAAGTGGTACACATATGCTGATCTTACTTTCTTTGAAGAAACTCTTTTTTCTCATAAGTTCTACCTGTTCCATCTTTTGGTCCTATGATACTTCCTACCCAAGACCTTTCTGACCAAGAAGGACATCAGCCTTAGTCTCCTTTTCCTAGTTCAGTTGATAGTGAGATCCTTCCTCCACATCACATCCTAGTGAACCAAGTTCTGATTGGCCCATTGCTATTAGGAAAGGTATTCGATCTACTCATTTTCCAGATCCAGAGAGGTATAGAAGGCTGGTTGGGAAACTCATTTATCTCACAATTACAAGGCCTGATCTGTCATTTGTAGTCAGAGTTGTCAATCAATTTATGCACGATCCTCACATTGACCACTGGAATGCTGTGATTCACATTCTTAGATACATAAAAAAGACTCCAGGACAGGGATTATTGTATAAAGATAATGGAAATACCCAAATTTGTGGGTACTGTGATGCCAATTGGGCTGGTTGTCACAGAGACAGGTGATCCACCATTGGATATTGTGTATCCTTTGGAGGAAATATTGTCTCTTGGAAAAGCAAGAAACAAAGTGTTGTTGCCTGCTCAAGTGCAGAAGCAGAATATAGAGTTATGGCTCTTGTTACTTGTGAAATGTTGTGGATTAAACAACTTCAAGAATTAAAGTTTTGTGATATTCAGCAGATGAAGTTGAATTGTGATAATCAGGCAGCTCTTCACATCGCTTCTAATACTGTATTTCATGAGAACTGAACATAGAGATTGATTGCCATTTTATTCAGGAAAAGCTGCAGTTCAAAGAAATCAGTACTGAATTTATTAACTCCAACAACCAGCTTACAGACATCCTGACAAGTCCTTGAGAGGTCCTCGGATACACTTTATATGTTCCAAGCTTGGAGCACACAATTTTTATGCTCCAGCTTGAGGGGGAGTGTTAGAGTTGTTGTTTGATATTGTTTTATATTTCTAGCTTGTTGTAGTAGCTTGTAGTGTTTTATAGCTTGTAGAAGCTCTTAGAAGCTGTCCTGTAATCTGTCACCATAGGCTAGGCTTTAGCCTTCATCATGAACTATTTTTTGTACTATCTGTCAATTCTCATACATATATATACATGTCTCAGCAAACTAAGGCTAAGGATCCTTTTTGTGTGTATATTTTCATACTCAAACATTTCAAGTGTTTTATTTTATTTTTATTTTTATTTTGTGGACAGATCATGAAAAATAAAAGGGAACCAAGTACAACATGAGACACATATAGGATACAACATGGATATGGGGAGAAAACACATTTTAAAATCATAGGGCACAACACGGCTATAATACAACATAAAATAAATCTAACAACAAAAGCCTTATCCCATTAGATGAATAAAATAGATCTAAAATTAATTTAAAAAATCTTACATCATGATAGAATTCATGTTTTAAAATTGACCATGAGCCATTCTAGATATAATAAAATGCTAAGATTTATCTAGTTGTTTTGGTATTTAAATTTGTATGGGTATAAAAGTTAAAAAATAGTAAAATTAAAATAATTATAAGAATACAGCTAAGTATTTGTTTTTTTGTTACCATGTTATTGGTACGGAGTTTTCACCAACTTTGTTGATGACTAATCTTCATCTGGAAATCTGACTGGCCACCTTTTATGGGGTTCTCCCTTCCCAATCATGTTTTTTTCATCCACAAGGCTCAAATCCGATGACTAAGTATTTTTGTTGTTGTTGTCAAGAAAAAGATCATAAATGTCTGGTGTGCTATTTTACAATGAATTTTGTGTAGCCATGAAGATGTGAGACCCCATAACATGATCATTTGATCAAAGGAGGTCCATATTTAAGTTTTATGTGTAACACATTAAATGTTAATTTGTATTCTTTTCTTAACTTGTGGAGAATGAAAGATTTTTGAGTAATATCTTTTCCATTATGTTAACGTATCATAATAATGGATATGCATCTATTTTCATCTTATGTATATTTTTTATATATCCAATAAATGATACTTGTTCATACAACATACTGACAACTATATTTTTACCATGCTTGGTTTTATTTTCATTGTTTAGCAGAGAGGTTATGTTGCATTTTTTACCCTTCATGTCCCATTTCTTCAAAACTGTCACCAATTATAATGCATTGATTTATTTGCCTATGCACCATCAAAAGCCTTTTCTGACTAGGTGGAGTCAATTACATTACATAGATCAAATGATGCCATAATATCATATCACATTTTTATAGACAAACCATTTATATCTAAATCTTTCTAATGGTTTTACCTTAAGTTTTTCATAGTTCAATAGAACTGGACAGAGATGTAGGATAGAATAGAGAATTTGTATTGCAAATGGGAGCTTCCAACTCCTAATTCTGTTACAAGTGATTTCGAGGATCACTAACCTCCTACAACAAATCTGTAATCCCTTTCCCCAACCCACTAACCAACTATTTATAACTTCCTCTAACCAACAGTTAGTTATAACTAACTAACAATTAGTTATTCTAACTGTCATTTGCTAAAGGGCCCTCCTATTATATACTTTTCCCCACTTTCTACCTCTATCAATACCCCCAGTCTCAAGATGGACCTTGTCCCCAAAGTCCAAGTAAGGGACAACAGCCTGCATGCCTCAGCAAGTTCCTAGCTGTCTTCATGGTGTGGTAAACCCTGCCACTTGATGAGCACCTCTTGTCTACCAGCTTCTGAAATCCTAGTTTGCATTATCTTCTCTGGCTGAACCTGGAGTTCCCAATTCTCATTCAGAGCCAATGGAAGTGGTTGAGGGGAACAAGTGAACATAATAGCCTTCTTGAGCAGTGATACATGGAACATTGGATGTATCCTGCTCCCTTCTGGCAGTTCCAGTTTATAAGCAACTTCTCCTATTTTCTGCAGCACTCTATAGGGTCCATAAAACCGAGGACTCAACTTCTTATTTGGCTTCTTAGCTAAAGATTTCATTCTATAAGGTTGTAACTTCAGAAAAAACCAATTATCTACCTGCAGAGCCAACTCTCTCCTATGCTTATTCGCATATTTTTTCATCTGATCCTGGGCCTTTAGCAGATTGCTCCTCAATTCCTGCAGCAGCTCATCTCCATCCTTACTCAGCTGATTAACTTCCTCTAATCTGGGAAGGAATATCAACTCCCTTAATCAGCAAGGGTGTGTCCTGTCCATACAAGGCTTTAAAAGGAGACATTTTGGCCGAAATATTAAAGTTGGTATTAAACCAAAATTTAGCCCAAGCCAAGTGGTTGGGCCATTGCTTTGGTTTAGACCCAGTTAAACACCTCAAATAGGCTTCCAAACACTTATTAGCCACTTTAGTCTGCCCATCTGTTTATGGATGATAGGCAGTACTGATTTTTAATTGAGTACCTGCTCTTCTGAACTATTCCTTCCAAAAGAGACTCCTGAATAATCTGGCTCTAACCATGCAATTTTAACACTTCTTTGATAAATAACTCAGCATCTTCCTTTGCTGTATAGGGATGACTTAATGCAAAAACATGAGCATACTTAGTCAACCTATCAACCAACACCAATATAGTATCCTTACCTTGAGCCTTTGGTAGGCCTCCAGTAAAATCCATGGAGATATCAGTCCATACTTTAGTTGGAATAGGCAAAGGTTGAAGTAGCCCTGCTGGTGCAAAAGTGCTGGCCTTATTTCTCTGACATACCTCACATTCAGCTACATAATCCCTTATAGTTTTCTTCATTCCTTTCTGTTAGGATATAAAGAGAAGGAAGAGTTAGTTAATATAGTTAGACTACTGATGAGTTAGTTAGTTAGTTAGAGGGGTTTATTTGATATAAATAGAGGGAGAAGGATAGGAGGGGGAGGAGGAGCTTATCATTTGTAGATTGAGCATTAGCTCTTTGTGAAAGGAGAAATCCTTTGTGAAGGGGAAACCCTTGGAGGAGTGTTTTCTCTCCTATTTTCTGTTCTTCTCATCATGTTCAATAAAATTCTTTCTTTTCTTTGCCATTTCAATTTTTGGTTCGTAACAATTGGTCTGACCTGCCGGATCTTTGAGGAAGAGTCAGTGTTAGAGATGGAGGAAGTGCTCCCGGATCTGCAATCGGAGAGCATGGCTTCCGATGACGCAAGACTTATGGCATTAGAGAAATCTCTTGAATCTTTCAAGAAAGAGATCAGTGATGCGTTGGCAAAGATTGCACTCAAATGCAAAGGAATAGAAGATTTATGTGCATCCCTCAGGGAAAAGAAATCCAGATTGGACCTGGAAGATTCGAAAGACAACAATCACACTGATGGAATCAAGGACAACAATACGGGATCTAATGGCGACCGATTATGGTCCAAGAAGCTGCAATTACCAACCTTCGAAGGGGGAGAACCAATTGGTTGGATTGCTGGGGCTGAAAAATTCTGAGGTACAAGAAATTCCTTCATTCCGTAAGCTGCAATATGCATTCATGAGCATGGAGGGTACTGCAACACATTGGCTCTACATTTGGATCCAGAAGAACCCAGATTTAGATTGAGAGTCATTTTCCACAGCTTTGATCAAAAGATTTGGAGATCGCTACGGTAACCACATCTTTGAAAGATTGAGTATCTTGAAGCAAGAAGAGCAAACTGAGATGGAAATCCACATTGAAGAAATGGAGACTTCCACAGTGTTCTTGAAAGAGATGACAAACAATGAATCTGAGCATAAGCAAAGGTTGCAGCCATTGGTGAAGAATCAAGAAGTCAAACAAGAACTCGATGGGTCAATGAAGGTGTTTGTGAGAGAGGCAGCCAATTCTCTTGGGTTGCAGCATCATTCTTGCAATGCCAGCATTTCAGAGTTAAAGCATAAACCACACAAGATATGGAAGAGTCAAGAAATCATTCTTGAAGAGAAAGGGTGAAAGATGAGGAAAGGATGGAGACACATCATGTTGGAGGACAAGATTACAAATAAGCAAAGCATTCAAGAGGAGACCAATGCCCATTCAACCAAACCTCATTCTTTTCAAGATTCAGATTTCCATAAAAAGAATGTTATGATGAAACAAAAATCACTATTGGACCCAAATTCGATCCTGAAGGTGGTTGGAATGTCAATGGCATTGGAATCTTGGAATTTCATCTTGCTAGGTCAGCCTTCAGCATTAAACTTTGTTGCATCTATGGCTGACAGCTTAGCCATGGAGCTAAGAGGGAAGGAACGTATTGAGCCATTCATGCTGATTAAAGTTATATGGAATCCACCCTTGTCCTTCCCACCACCGAAGCCACCGGACCTTAGTTTGCATGCAGGGGCAGTGGGTATTTCCCAGTTAAGCTACAAGGGCTGCAGCTGTCTTCCTGCAATCAGAGAAAACTTGAGGAAGTTTCAGTGTGAAATTCCAGTTTTCAGATTCCAACCTTGCGGACAAGGTTGATTTTTAGGAGGGGTGTATTGTTAGGATATAAAGAGAAAGAAGAGTTAGTTAATATAATTAGACTACTGATGAGTTAGTTAGTTAATTAGAGGGGTTTATTTGATATAAATAGAGGGAGAAGGATAGGAGGGGGAGGAGGAGCTTATCATTTGTAGATTGAGCATTAGCTCTTTGTGAAAGGAGAAATCCTTTGTGAAGGGGAAACCCTTGGAGGAGTGTTTTCTCTCCTATTTTCTGTTCTTCTCATCCTATTCAATAAAATTCTTTCTTTTCTTTGCCATTTCAATTTTTGGTTCGAAACACTTTCCAAAACACTACACTAGCCATTCTTTTAAAGGTTCTAAAAAATCCTTGTGTCCTCCCACAGGGGAGTCATGTAGATCTTTTAAAAGTAGAGGAATTCTAAATGTCTCCACGTTTTAACTGCTAACATCACAGCCATCAACTCTCTCTCATATACTGATTTGAGCTGAGCCCTATCTAAGAGGGCTTTACTCCAGAAGGCTAAAGATTTTTTCTTCCTGTAACAAAACTGCTCCCAAGCCAATACCTGATGCATCAGTTTTTAAGATAAAGTGCTTAGAAAAATCTGGTACCACCAAGGTAGGTAGCTTCTTCATGGCTGCCTTAAGCTGTTCAAAGGAAAATTTTGCCTCTTCATTCCATTGAAAAACATTCTTCTTGAGTAGAGAATTTAAAGGTTCTGCCAGCCTTCCATAATTCTACATAAACCTCCTACAATAACCTGTCAACCCCAAAAAACCTCTTAACCCCTCCCTTCGCATCTTTAAGAATAGGCCATTCAGTCATAGCTACCAGCTTATTTAGGTCAGCCTCCACCCCTCTTCCAGAGATAATATGTTCCAAATAATCCAAAGATTTCTGGCCAAAATTACATTTCTTCTTATTCACCTTTAATTCTTGCTGCTGCAGTACTTGTAGCACTGCTCTCACATGCAGATTGTGGTCATCCAAAGTCTGACTGTATACCAGTATATCATCAAAGAAAACCAAGGCAAATTGTCTCAGAAAGGGTCTGAGTACCTCATTCATGAGTGCCTGAAAGGTGAATGGTGCATTGGTTAACCCAAATGGCATAACCAAGAACTCATAATGACCCTCATGAGTTTTGAAAGCTGTCTTCTGAGCATCCTCTTCCTTCATTCTGATCTGATGATACCCAACCCTTAAATCCAGTTTTGAAAACCATTCAGCCCCTCCAATTTCATCTAATAGTTCCTCTATAATGGGTATGGAAAATTTATCAGGCACTGTGATCTTGTTGAGTGCTCTGTAATCAATACAAAACCTCCAACTCCCATCCTTCTTAACTAAAATTACAGGACTAGCAAAAGGACTAGTACTAGTCCTAATAATTCCCACAGACAACACGTCCCTCACCAATCTTTCAATCTCATCCTTCTCATAATGAGGCTATTTATAGGGCCTCAAATTTGGTATTTGGTTACCTGGTTGAATGGTTATAGCATGATCCTTTTCTCTATGGGAAGGCAATTCTTGAGGTTCTTGAAAAACCTGGTCAAACTGTGCCACTACCTGCCCCACTTAGTCAGAAATGTCTTCTGTCCCCTTTTCTCTGTCTACTATTTTTAGCTATACCCTAAAACCTTGATCAGCTTCCAACAATGTACCTTTAATCAACTTCATACTGATGGCAGCTTTAATCAATTCTGGTTCAGCCCTCAAAGTGATCTTCCTATTCTGTATCTTTATAGCTAAGGTTAATTTTTCGAAGTTAGCCTCAACTTCCCTCAAACCTGCCAACCATTCTACTCATAACACCACATCAGCTCCCCCTAATTCAAACGAATAGCAATCTTGTCTAATTTGTAAATCTTGCAGCTCAATTGGTAAAGATTTACACACTCCTTGACACCTAACCTTATGTCCATCTCCCACTTCTACAGAATAGGTGTTGGTAAGTGTTACCTCCGATTCCAACTCCTTCACTAATTTCATGAAAATGAAATTATGGGTGGCTCCACAATTAATCAACACAACTATCCTTCTGCCTCTGATTTTTCCCCACATTTTGAGAGACTTCTTGGTAGTAAATCCCATACTTATCAATAGCGGCCGCTATCGCGGCGGAGCGGAGCGGCGCGGCCTGGCACTGCTACGGAGGGTAGTGTAGCGGTGCGGTTTGGGATAGCGGTGATTGCGGCCGCGACAGGGGACACGGCGTCGCGCCCGCGATTGCGGTGACGCGGCCGTGATTTCATTTTCTCCCTCTGCGACCTCGAACCTTCTCCTTCCCGTCGGCGAGGCCACTAGGTCCGAGTACGATGCGCAGAAAAATTGTGGAGGCGGAGAAGCTGGCTGATGCCGCGTGCGACGACAAAGACGCGCCGCTCAAATCGAAGCACCGGCATCGCAAAGGCTGAGGAGGCGAAGAAGGTGAAGCCGAAGAAGGTGAAGAAGCCTACGGTGACGGTCGTGGAGGCGGCGGCGAAGATCGACTGTCGCAGAGGCGGCGGCGAAGATCGACGCCGCTGATTTGGGCGCTTTCCTTCCTCATTGCGATATCAGTTTTTTGGTGGGTGCGTGTTTTTTGGTTTGCGGTGGAGAGATGAGAGCTTTCTGTTTCTTTTTCTTTTTTGGTGGGTGCGTCTCTTTACTCTATGACCGTTTTTGTTTTTTTTTTATTTTTATCTTTTTAATTCTGTTTCTTTTTCTTTGTCTTTTTTAATTCTTTTTTTTTTAAAACCAGTTTTAATATTATCTGTTTCCCTTAGTTTTTTATTTCTGGTTTTTTTTTTCTTTCTTAATATCAGATTATTCATTTTCTTTGTTTATTTTGAATTTTAATTTGTGTTTGTCTATTTTAAATTTTAATTTCTAGAACTTTAGTTACATTTGACTTTAGAGGGTTCAAGATTTTGTAGAATTGTTTCTTTGACTTTTATTGACATCTACTATTTTACTTTATATTTTGCTTAAGAGTTTTTATTGTTAATGATAATTAGTGCATGAATTTTTAGTTATATTTCTTTTTTTAGCTTATATATTTATATTATAAATTTTTTAATACATATATAAAAACATTAGAATAGCAGTCATCCTGCTACCGCTATCCCGCTATCCCAGTTTTGAGGGCGGCCGCTCCGCTCCGCTTTTCGGGATTGATAACTATGGTAAATCCTTCAATACCATGCAAGGATAATTGGTGAAATCCCTCAACCTCTTCTTTATCCTCTTCTTGACTTCCTTGAGGATCTCCCTCCTCTTCTTCCATAATCATCAACCTTAGTTGTTTATTCTTACAATCATGAGTGGTGTGATATTTCTCATCACATGTAGCCCTTCCTCATTTTCTCATTCACTTCCATAGGTGACAACCTGTGGAAGGTTCTTCTTCCCTTCCATCCATTATCCCCTGTTCTAACAGCTTGGGAGGGTTCATTGACATTACTACTAGCAGCTGGCTGCCATTCTTTCCCAAATTTCTGATTTGAAAAGCTGGGTTTCTGAATTTGATATCCCTTGCTGTAACCTCTATTCCTATTTCCCAAAACCTGATTTTTTCTTCCACTTGTCGAGTGTTGCTCATGGACTCCATCAGATTTTTAGGATCATGAAGTCTCACCTCTGTGCTGACCTCTTCTTTTAATCCCTTGAGAAAAACCTCCATCAAGAAGGATTCCTCTAACCTCTTCACCATTCCCACACATTTCTCGAACTGGCTGATGAAACCCTGCATAGTTTCTTCCTGTTTCAAAGCCAACAAAGCTTGAAACAGACTCCCAAGATTAGAACTTGGAAATCTTTGGGAGGCTGCCATCTTGAACCCTTCCCACGAATTGTTTGGGTTCCAAGATTCCCACCATTGGAACCAGCCTAAAGCCTCCCCATCCATAGCCACCAGTACTACCTCCAATTTATCCTCCTCTCTTACAGATTGCAGTCGAAAGTACCTCTCAATTTTCGACAACCAACCCAACGGATCTTCACCCCCGAAAATTGGTATTTTGAGGTTCCACCACTGATTTTCTCCCAATGTCGCGCTCCCCTTGTTTCTGTCCAGCAAATCATTCTCCCACGCCGTCGCCAACCTCTGGATCATCCCTTCGATGGACCTTAAATGTGATTCCACAGCATCGCGATTCTCCTCCATCACCTTCTTAATCACTTCCATTCTCGCCTCCATTATGGAGTTCATTTTTGACACCATCAATGGTTTCACAGCTACCAGATCGGAGCTTTGATACCAGTTGATAGAACTGGACAGAGATGCTGGTAGGAAAGAGAATTTGTTTTGCAAATGGGAGCTTCCAACTCCTAATTCTGTTACAAGTGATTTTCAAGGACCACTAACCTACAACAAATCTGTAATCTCTTTCCCCAACCGACTTGTTAGAGAAACTGAACGAGAGAAAGAGAGAGAGATGAACAGTAACGAACTTCTTTTATTTAGAAAGAATGAATGAATTAGTTACAAAACTGTGCATGTGAGGTATTTATAACCTCTCACCACTAAGTAGATGAAAACTGACAGCTGTGCATTGCAGCTTGAGTGAACATACAGGTGTGCAAAATAAAAGGCTAACTACTAACTACAGCCTTGCTAATTACTAACTACAGCTTATTTACAAAGGAGTGCTGTTAGCAAAAGCTAACAGCACTTACATGCTCTAATATCCCCCCTCAAACTCAAAGGGAAAAATTTTCAGAAGAAACATTTTTCACATTGAGTTTGTTCTTGAGAAAATCAAATCTGGAAGAAGAAAGCGGCTTGGTAAGAACATCTGCCCACTGATCCAAAGCAGGAATATGCACAATAGACAGCTTTGCTTGGCCAGAATTTTCTCTCGAACAAAGAAAACATCTATTTCCATATGCTTGGTGCGGCTATGAAACACTGGATTGTGAGCAATAGAAACAGCACTTTGATTGTCACAAAAAATAGTAGGAGTGGTGAAAGAGACTTTTAACTCAGTGAGAAGAGCATGAATCCAGGTTAGTTCAGTGGAAGTTTGAGCTAAGCTTCTGTATTCAGCTTCAGTGCTAGACCGTGCTGTAACTTTCTGCTTGCGAGACCACCAAGAAATTAAATTGGGGCCAAGAAAAATAGCAGAACCAGAAGTGGATCTTCTGTCATCAACATCAGATGCCCAGTCAGCATCACAAAAGGCATGAAGAGGTAGAGGCTGGCTGACATCAACACATTTGAACAGAAGTCCATGACCCACAGTTCCTTTAAGATACCTTAAAATCCTCTTAACTGCTGCCCAATGAGACTCAAGAGGAACAGCCATAAACTGACAAACCTTATTTACTGCAAAACTGATTTCTGGTCTGGTGAGAGTAGCATATTGCAATGCACCCACTACTGACCTAAACAAAGTAGGATCAGAAAATATATCAGCACCATGTTTAGATAACTTACAGTTAGAAACCATGGGAGAAGAGATGGAGTGAGCTTCTGCCATGTTGGTTTTATGCAGTAAATCTCTAATGTATTTGCTTTGGGTCATGAGAATAGAGCTATTAGACAGATGCTTAACCTCAATACCCAAAAAATAATCCAAATGTCCAAGCTGCTTGAGTGAAAACACATGATTTAGCCTAGTGGTGAGCTGCTGAATTAGAACTTTGGAGCTTCCAGTAATTATAATGTCATCTACATAAACCAGTAGATAAACAATATGTGATTGATGGGTGTAAATGAAAAGAGAAGAATCACATTTACTACTTATGAACCCAAACTGAAGTAGAGTGGACTTTAATCTGTCAAACCACTGCCTTGGAGCTTGTTTTAACCCATATGGTGCCTTGTTAAGCTTGCATACCAAGGTTTTATCTGCATTTTCAAAACCTGGTGGCTGTGTCATGTATACAGATTCTTCAAGAAGACCATTTAGGAAGACATTGTTTACATCAAGTTGAAATAACTCCCACCCATGAGAAAGAGCAAGAGTGAGAACAATTCTTATGGTTACAGGTTTGATTACAGGTGAAAAAGTTTCATGAAAATCAAAACCCTGCACTTGATGGAAGCCCTCAGCAACTAGCCTGGCTTTAAATTTATTAACAGAACCATCTGCATTTTCTTTAACCCTGAAAACCCACTTGCACCCAACAGCTTTCCTGTTAGCAGGTAGAATAACTAACTCCCATGTATTATTTTTCAACAAAGCATCATATTCTTGTTTCATGGCAGCAAGCCAGGTTGAATCTGCCAATGCCTGTTTCACATTTTTTGGTTCAGAATGAACAAGAAATAGGGAAGGATGTAATCTGGGATTATGAAGACCAGATTTGGACCTAGTTTGCATGGGATGAGTGTTAGCAGGAATAGAACTAGGTACAGAAGCAGATTCAGAAGAGGAATCAGTCACAGCAATGTTTTCAGAGGCACTATTTTGTGTAGACTCAGACTCAACAGTAGTGACAGACTCAACAGTGGTGACAGGTTGAGAAATAGATGGAACAACAGTAGGATTGATACCAGAAATAGGAGAGAAACCAGGAGGAACACTGGGAGCAGGAATAGACAGAGATGACAAGGGCTCTGAGACTGTATAGAAGTAGACAAGCCAGCTGGTGGAGATAAATTTGGATTTAGACTGAAATATGAATCACGGTGTTTTTCAGGACTAGAATCTTTTGAAAATATTTCAGAATAAGGAAACCTCCCTTCATTGAACAAAACATCCTTAGAAATGTAAATTCTACCAGGAGACAAACATTTGTAGCCCTTATGAGAATTGGAGTACCCTAAAAACACACACTCTTGTGACCTGAAATTCAGCTTGTGAGTATGTAAGGTTTTAGAAGGGGAAAGCAAGAACAACCAAAGGTTCTAAGGAACCTAAAATCAGGATCCTTGTGAAAAAGAGTGGTAAAAGGAATATCAAAGTTGAGAGAGGCAGTAGGAAGCCTATTTATCAGATAGACAGCTGTACTGAAAGCATAATCCCAAAACTGCAGGAGTAATGAGGCATGATGCAGTAAGGTAAGACCCAAATCCACTATGTGTCTATGTTTTCTTTCAACCACACCATTTTGATGATGAGTGTGGGGACATATAAGTCTATGAGAAATACCATAGGATGATAAAAGAGTAGCAAAGGGCCTGTATTCAGCCCCCCCAATCAGATTGAACATTTTTTATTTTGGTGCTAAGTTGCAATTCAACTTGAGTTTTGAAAGCCTGAAAAACAGAGATGGTTTCAGCTTTAGTTTTTATGGGGAAAATCCAAGTAAATTTGGAAAAAGGCATCAATAAAAGACACATAGTACTTATATCCAGCAAAGGAGGTTAAATGAGAGGGTCCCCACAAATCAGTAAATATAAGTTCTAAAGGAGAATAGGTGGTAATGGAGGGAGAGGAGGGTAATCTATGAGATTTACCCATACAGCAGGATGCACAAAAATCTGAAACATTTTTATTAGACTGTGAAATATTACAATGGTTGAGAACAAGTCTCATTACATGACTGTTGGGATGGTCTAACCTATTGTGCCAAACATTGCTGTTACAGGGAAAGGAAAAATCAGAATTTGTATGTTTTGAGGAATCAGCAGAAGTGGATAAAAGCTGAGGAGAAATATCCTGAAGCTTGAGATTATGAAAGCAATAGAGACCATCAGCTCCAACTGAACCTTGGAGCAAGATTTCACTTGTTTCCTGAGATTTAACAAGACAAACATGAGGATGAAATTCAAAGAAAGCAGAATTATCCTTGGCAAATTTACTGACACTTAACAAATTTTTTGAGATGGAAGGAACATGAAGTAATTTTTGTAATTTAAAGGTGAAGTGACTATTAGTAGGAGAAATAAAAGAAGAGGTACCAGCACCATAGATACCTAATCCTTCACCATTACCAATGAAAATTTGATCAGGCCCATCAAAGTGATTAAACTGTTTTATATGCTGAGGATCTCCAGTGACATGAAAGCTGGCTCCAGAATCTGGAATCCAGTAGGAGTGATCAGTACCAGATCCAGGAGAGACAGTGTTTGTAAGCATAGCACTGGGCTGATTAGGAACAGAGGTTGCAGATTTCAAATTAGGATTAACCCAAGTGTTAGAAGGCCTTGTATGATCAAATCTGGATGAACCAAGATTATAAGGAATAGGCTGAGAAGTGACAGGATCAAAAAACACTAAAGATTCATGAGGCTGAAAGTGTGTATCAGTTCTGAAATGACACACATTTGCAGTGTCCATATTTAAGACAAATTTGGCACTGAAAATTGGCAAATTTGCCACTGCCACGTCCTCTACCAGCTGTACTGCCACGGCCATGATTATTTGTTCCTCTGAAATTCCCAGAATTACCACCCTTATGTGAATTGGAAGTTGAGTATCCTTGAGTATAGTTCAAGGAAGGAGAACTCAACAGCTGAGTTTCTTTATTGTAATGATTTATGCGTGTCTCATGACCATATAGCAAAGCTCCAATTTCAGCAATTGATGGAGTTCTTTTCTTGCCTTCAATAACAGCAATAACAGATGCATAGTCTGAAGGAAGTCCTTCCAAAATAGCATCAACATATTCCTCATGTCGAACTGGAACACCTACACCAGCAAGCTCATCCACAAATCCTTTAATTTTTCTCAGATACTCATCCATAGACCTGTCAGAAAGTGATACTGCACGCATGGCAGTTCTCAATTGTCTAGCCCTGGATTTAGTATGAAGGTTTGGTCCTGTACTTCCCAAGCCTCATATTGAGGATTGACTCGATCAGCAATACTGTCTTCCTCAGTCAGATATCTCGGAGGAATTACCGGATTAACAACAAAACGTTGAAGCTTATGAGCTTTCAACACAGGTTCCACATGTTGACGCCAATGGAGATAGTTAGAGTCATCAAGCTTTTCAGCAATCGTAGTTGGAAAGGAATGTGAACCCAAACCTGACGGAGCGGAAGCGGAAGCCATAGAAAAACAAGCAACACAAACAGAACCACAAGTAAGGAAAAACCAGAGGCAGCGAACACAACTGAGCCAAACAGCAGCAAAACGTGATTCTGTACAGCAAAACAACTAAAATCAACTGCAAACTGCACAGACAGCTGCGAAAAGAGAAGTCCAAGCCCAATCGAGACCAAAAACAAGCCAAAGCATGAACAGGAACATTCACGATGCAGGTTTTGCCGTGAACAGAAGGAAAACGATGTTGAACAGTAATGAACAGGAAAAAGTGCCGAAACCAACACTAACCAGCACAGAAACAGCCGAAAAGGAAAACCCTAGCAAGAACAAGTTCAATCGGAGGCTCCCAAGTGAACAGGAGCACCGCGATAAAAAAGGAATTGCAAAGTGAACAGTAACATGTATGAACAGTGATACGATTGTGAAGGAAGTGCAATCCAAGCAGAAACAGAATGGAATGAAGGATCAAAATGCACTGCACGATCAGTGCAAAAATTTTGCTCTTGATACCATGTTAGAGAAACTGAACGAGAGAAAAAGAGAGAGAGATGAACAGTAATGAACTTTTATTTAGAAAGAATGAATGAATTAGTTACAAAACTGTGCATGTGAGGTATTTATAACCTCTCACCACTAAGTAGATAAAAACTGACAGCTGTGCATTGCAGCTTCAGTGAACATACAGGTGTGCAAAATAAAAGGCTAACTACTAACTACAGCCTTGCTAATTACTAACTACAGCTTATTTACAAAGGAGTGCTGTTAGCAAAAGCTAACAGCACTTACATGCTCTAATACCACTAACCAACTATTTATAACTTCCACTTACCAACAGTTAGTTATAACTAACTAACAATTAGTTGTTCTGACTGTCATTTACTAAAGGGACCCGCCTATTATATACTTTTTCCCACCTTCTACCTCTATCACTTTTCTACCTCTAATTGGACTACCCTGCATCTGATCTTAACCTGTTTATTGGTCTACTGATCTCTACAAATGTTCAAACCACCTCACATGAGATTCTACCATCTTTATCAGAGTAGGTGCTTGACCCCAACTATCACTCTATGGCATTCATTCCAAATTCTGTCTCGTGTGTCTAGTAATCTTTCGCAACGTTATCATCTCTGTAGCATTTTGAAATTTTTTCCTTGTTGAATTTTTACAAAGTCAGCACATTTTTAATTTTCCTTTTTTTAGGTGAATTTTTAATTTTCCTCTATAACAAAATAAATAGCTTTTAATTTTTATTCTGTACAGTGTACGCTAAGTCTGACATCTAGATGGGGTTATATATCACTACCCAGATGTTTTCATAAGTAAATTCAAAGCACAATCCTTGCTTTTGGATGACATCAGTTTTTCTTACAGAACTTTGTGTAACATTTTGTCCCGGAAATTTTTTCTTCCTGTTCATAAATTAGTTAAATTTGGGAGTGTAATTGATTTGTGAAATTATCAACCGTGCAATAAATTACAACCCCTTTAACAGGGGGGTGGAGATTCAGATTCAGAAGGAGGTGTACATAGGCATTTGGAAACAGCGTATTCCAAGTAAAGCCATCTGTTGTGCTTGGAGGCTATTGAGAGATCGACTGCCCACTAAGGGGAACTTGGCTCTTAGAAACATAGTTTTGGGGGATCATAATTGTCCTTTCTGTGGTAGTTATGTTGAGGAGGCAGCACATGTGTTTTTTAGTTGTCACAAGATTATGCCACTGTGGTGGGAATCTATGGGCTGGATTAATGTGGTAGGGGCATCACCGAATACTCCTATTGAGCACTTCCTTCAACATCCTTACTGTCATACTACTGGTCTTAATATCCAGAGGTGGCATGCTTGGTGGATTGCATTGACATGGAGCATTGGGTTCCATCGCAATAGGTTTGTTTTCTATAATGAAAATTTTAATGGTCCGAAGCTGTTAGAGAACGCTTTATTCTTCTGTTGGTCTTGGCTAGCTAATTTGGATAAAGGATTTGATATTCTTTTCTATCATTGGTCTAGTCATATTAGAGATGGGTTCTGTAAGTAGGGGGGGTATTTTTTCTGGCTATTTTTGTACTCTAGCCCTCGAGTGAGGCTACCACTAGGATGGCCTTTGGCACCTTAATTCAGGTTGTTATCATGTATTAGGTTGCCAAAGTTCTAGTAGGAGTCTTGGGGTTGTTTTATTTCTCAGTACTACTTGTACTCATTTTTTTGTTCTATCTATATATATATTATCTTTGCTGATCATAAAAAAAAAAATCCTGTAAGACCCTTTTCTATTCATCAAGTATGAGGATGTGCTTTAGTTATGCTGCTAAACTTAATGCTTTGTTAGGCATTGAGGTGTATTGGTGATCTAATTGCTGGAGATTCAAAGAATTGTGATGTTCTTTCTAGCAAATTTCTTGGGGAGGAGCCACAAATGGAACCTGCTCTGAACTCTATACTTAGAATCATTTTGAGGACATCTAGCGTGCAAGAGTTTATTGCAGCTGATTTTGTTTTTAAAAGCTTTTGTGAGGTTGGAATGCATGCTTTTTTTTCTTTCTTTTGGTTTTCATAAACATTCTTTGTCACCGTATTTATTATATAATTTAATTCAGAAAAATGCTGATGGACAATCAATGCTGGCATCTACGCTAATTCCACAGCCATATTCCATGAATCATGCACCCCTTGAGGAGGATGTCAATATGTCTTTTGGAAGGTTTGTTTTGCTGTTGATGCTTTAATCACTGCACATATTTCTAATTTGTTTGCTAATGTTAGATTTTATATGACAATTCCCTGTTCATGCACATGCCCTAAATTATCATTTTTTTTTTCTTTTTCTGATGCTATTTTCAATCAATTTTAATATTGTAAATTGTTTCTATTTCAGCATGCTATTACATGGTCTTACTTTGGGTGAAAATGATGGTGATCTGGAGGTTTGTGATGCTTGTGTTATATTCATTCCATTTATTTTGATTTTTCCATGTTAATACCAGCTGAAGTGATGGCAGCATGGCTAATGAACTTCGACCTTTGATCTTTGTACCACAATGGAAGTCATTATTTTCTTGATTGGTTACTTATTGTGTGAGAACTATCTGGTTAACATTTTGTCGAAAATGTAGGTTTGTGGCAGGGCTGCTAGTGTTTTATCTCATGTATTGAAAGACAATCTCCACTGCAAGGACAGGGTATGCTAATGATTCCCTCATCATATTCTTAGCTTTAATCTACAAACAGTTTTGCCATAGCGCTACTGAAGTCCATTAGGGAGATCTTCTATCAATTTAGTTTTTCCTATAAATCCTAATTCTGTTTCTATCATTGCTGAACAGAGGAGAACCTTTGAATCTACCTCAGGCCCACAGCTTGCTTCAACTTTGGGCTTTTAAAGAACTTTTTATTTTTTAAGTACTTTATAAATTGGTTTGCATTCTCTTTTTATAATTAAACAAGAGAAACTTATTACTCTCATATTATTATGAAATTAATTATATTTTTCCTGTATAAATGATAAGATTTAGGCATAGAGAGAGGAAAAGGAAAACACTAGAAAAATAAATATATTATTGTGAAAGACAGTGCTATGATGTGTTAAAAAAGACAAGGAAGTTCTATTTGTACTAGTAGATGACTCTCCTAAACATAGTTAAAAATGGAAACAAATCATGAGGTATATGGATATATGGAAGCCAATCATAAGAGATAATCTAAGACACTCTTAATTACTCTGATACAATCAAGATATTTACCATATTCTAAAATTTCCACTCGACCTACTTGTAACTATTGTGGTAAGAAATAGTAACATAATTCAAGTGAATTAGTGAACAATATAGGACAACTTTTTTTAAAAGTATATACTAATAACCCTAAACATCATGATATTTTTGGCATACAGTAGGTATTTCCCTGTTTTGTTCTTTGTATTTTTTCAATGCCTTTAGCATTTTGTTTTTGTGAAGTATGGAACCTAGTCTTTTTCTTTCAAGTGTAGTTAGAATTTAGCTCCTCTATATATCATATTTGGTTTTGCTTTTGCTACTGATTGCTGTTCCCTCGGGAATACTATTACTATTCTTAGTATACATTCCTTACGACAAATCCAACTCTAAAACTTCTTGTGTCTACAGGATAACTGTTGATTAATATAGTAATTAAATTAAAAAGATTTAGTGGAAGTGAAATAAGATAAGTTGGGACACGCAAGATCTGTAAGAAGTTTTCATTTGATGCAGTGAAAAATTTAGTATGGAAATTTCTCAAAGTGGAGCATGAGTGCCATTGGGTACTGGTGTTACTTGATGAATGTGTATTGATTTGCTTGATATGTATGAATGTTTTATGAGGCATACATCATGCCTGCGTATTTTCGATCATATTTTTCTTCTACATTATATAAAATTTTATGTACTCCTTTTCATTTGTTAAACGGAATTGGCCTAAACACAGCAGATGATATATTTCAAGGGTTTCTAACATAGTTATTCAGGTTAGATATGTTTAGTCCTTGTAAATATGACTAAATTTTGTTTTAGTCCTCCAAATTTTTTTGTTGATTTGCTTGATATGTATGAATGTTTTATGAGGCATACATCATGCCTGCGT
>CM023959.1:11673753-11743214 GCA_013407115.1 Glycine latifolia
ACCAAGGGTAATGGCTGTGCATGGGGCACTGAATTGACAGCTTTTTTAAGGAGGGAGACATGAAAAACACGATGGACCTTACAATCTTCAGGCAATTGAACACCATAAGCCGCTGTCCCAATACACTCCTCCACCGGATATGGGCCATAGTACCTTGGACTCAGCTTTTCATTCACCCTCTGGGCAATAGATTTGAGACAGTAAGGCTGCAACCTTAGATAAACTAAATCTCCCACCTGGAAGTGCACCTCACGTCTGTGCTGGTTGGCATGGACCTTCATTTTGTCCTGAGCCAGTAACAAATTATGTTTTAAATCATGCAGAATCCTATCCCGCTCAGCCAAGGATTGAGAGACTGCATCCACCGAAGGAACAAAACTGGTAGCTCGAAACAGAGTGGGAGGTTCCTTGCCATAAAGTGCTTTGAATGGGGTCATGCCCATGGAATCTTTGTAGGTAGTGTTATACCAAAATTCCGCCCAATAGACCCAATTGGGCCACTTCCGTGGCTTAGAGCTACAGAAACATCTTAAATATACCTCCAAACAACGATTCACCACCTCCATTCGACCATTTGATTGGGGGTGGTACGCGTACTATAGTGGAGTTTGGTACCTACACTCTTGAACACTTCGGTCCAAAATGTACTGAGGAAAACCCGATCCCTATCCGAAACAATAGTTGAAGGGAACCCGTGGAGCTTTACCACTTCTCTAATAAATAATTCAGCAATCTGCTTGGCTGTGTACGGATGTTGAATGGAGAAAAAATGGGCATACTTGGTAAGGCGATCCACTACCACAAACAAAGTATCCACTCCCATCATTTTCAGAAGGCCTCCCACAAAATCCATGGAAATGTCTGTCCAGACACTACTGGGTATAGGTAGGGGTTGTAATAACCCAGCTGGATTAAGATTCTGACTTTTGCATTGCTGGTACACAAGGCAAGCAGCCACGTATTCACTAATACAACGCTTCATCCCCTCCCAATAAACTAGACCAACCAGCCTCTTATACGTACGTAGATACCCTGAATGTCCTCCCAAACAGGAATCATGAAAATCTTTGAGAAGGACAGGAATGAACCTGGATTCCTTAGGCAAAACCAATCTGCCTATGTAGAAAAGCCTCCCTTCTTTCAGTTCAAATCCCTCGTGAGCCTCCGAGTTGACAATCAAGTCCTGGATGATGGTCTTTAATCTGTTATCCTGCTGTACTTCCCTTTCCAACTCATCCAAATCCAATAATTGAACACGGGAGATAGCAGTAAACTGCATTTGATGCGATAAAGCATCTGCTACCTGATTTTCCCTCCCCCATTGATACTGAATCTCAAAATCAAAACCAATTAATTTGGACATCCATCTTTGCTGATCCTCCCCCAATACCTTCTGTTCCAATCGATGCTTCAAACTACATTGATCTGTCCTCACAATGAAATGTCTGCCCATGAGATAATGCTTCCACTTCTGAATCGCAAACACTATCGCCATCAACTCTTTTTCATAAACTGACTTAGCTTGAGCTCTAGGAGAAAACCCCAGACTGATATATGCCAAAGGTTTGTTATTCTGCGTCCGGACCGCCCCAACACCTTATCCAGATGCATCAGTCACTACTGTGAATATCTTCTGAAAATCAGGCAGAGCTAAGACAGGGACTGTACTCATGCAGTTTTTCAAGTGAGTGAAAGCCTCCTCAGCCTCCGGGCTCCACCAAAACCCATCTTTCTTCAGTAAGTTATTCAAGGGCTTGGCGATCTTGCCATAGTCCTTAACAAACCTCCAAAAGTACCCCGTCAACCCTAAAAATCCCTGCAGTTCCTTAACATTTTTAGGAGCAGACCAGTCTACCATCGCCTTCAGTTTATTTGGGTCGGCACTAATTCCCTCAGCTGAAATTATGTGCCCAAGATACTCCACATGGTTGCTGCCAAAACCGCACTTCCTCCTGTTTACCACAAGCTGATTCTGTCTCAGAACATCAAACACCCTGTGCAAATGCTCTACGTGTTCCTCCTTGTACTTACTGTAAATCAGAATGTCGTCGAGGAAGACCAGAGTGAATTTCCGCAAAAAAGGCCTCAGAATAGCATTCATCAAAGCCTGGAATGACGAGGGCACGTTGGTCAAACCAAAATTCATTACTAAGTACTCGTAATCTATGTAGCACCGATACCGACACGGCATTTTCGATACGTTCCCGATACGGAACTTCGATACGTTCTTCAAAAATTCTAATATTCTGATACGTTTCCGATACGTCTTAGTATTAAATAATATTTTTTTTATATGTGCATGTTGTAAAAATGTTTTTGCTAGATAGATCTTTTTTGCTTCTAAGAAAGACCTAAGTCCTTCACTCAAAAATAGTACTAACATAATATAATGGATAATAAGGATATAATGGATAATAACAATTTTAATTAGAAGAAAGGGGACTTACTTAGCAAATGGGCAGGTGTATTTAGGAAGAGGCGAGTTGGGTTAGGAAATGGGTTGATATGAGGCCCAACAAATTTATGGTAGAAGCAAAAGTGTAGAATTTGTTGACAGTACAGCTGAAATGGGCGTCCAATATTCTCCAGCAGCATCAGCAGTTTATTCTCCAGATCAAGCCACGTGTCACATCAGAACGTGAAGAGTAACAAACACAGTCCCATGCACGTCGCCACGTGCCCAAACCCATTCTCACCGCCATCTCTCTTCTCTCTGCCTCGTAAGGAAGGAACCAAATCGCACACACTCTTGAACAAAACATTGATTCATCACAATGGTGAAGCTAGCTTCTGCTAGAGACTTCCGCAACTACGGGCTGGGCCTCGCCAAGAACCGCTACGAGTACATCAACGCCGGGCTCTATCTCATTGCCTCTGTCATCCTCATGCGAGCAGGGGGGCGTGCGAGCGGGCGACTGACCAAGCGGCGGAGGAGCAGCGACAGCGACGGTGTCCGATACAGACCACAAAATGGAGGAAGCACAGCTGCACAGACACAGAGTACATATCGAAGAGGTAAGCACAATCGAGGCCTTCGTTCTATTAAGGGCAATTTTTTTTATTTTAAAAAGTGTCCTTTGCAAATCTGATACGTGAAAAGAGGTATTTTCTGCGTATCCATATCGGACGGGTGTCCGATACGTTGGAAAATTTTTTTGCAGCATATCCGTGCTACATAGCTCGTAATGCCCTTCATGCGTCCTAAACGCGGTTTTGTGGATATCCTCTGCCTTCATCCTTATCTGATGGTACCCAGATTTTAGATCCAGCTTAGAGAAAACTTTTGACCCTCCCAATTTGTCAAACAACTCCTCCACTACTGGAATTGGGAATTTGTCCGGAACGGTGAGCTTATTTAAAGCTCTGTAGTCCACACATACGCGCCAGCTGCCGTGTTTTTTCTTGACCAGAATCACAGGGCTAGAGTATGGACTCTAGTACTGTGTCTAATCCACCCGTTGTCCATTAATTCAGAAACTAAATTTTCTATTTCTGTTTTTTGATAGTGGGGATACCTGTATGGTCGTAAGGATAGCACGCCACTTCCAGGTTTCAAATTAATTGCGTAATCACAGTCCCTCTTGGGAGGCAAAGAACTAGCTGCTTGAAACAGGTCCTGATATTTACTCAACAGCTCCTCCAATCCATCCCAACTACTTGATTCTCCTACCTCGGTGCTTCTCTTGGTGCTCAAATAATACCCTTGCCCCTGCTCGTGAAGAGCCTTGACGATAGACTTGAATGAAACCACTGCTCGAGAGAGAGCAGGAGGGTTGCCAAAGGCTCAAGGTAAGGACACTATCTTGGTGGTAATTGATAGGTTGACTAAGTATGCTCATTTTTTTTCTCTTAGACACCCTTATAGAGCTAAGGAGGTAGCTGAAATCTTCATTACTGAGGTAGTAAAATTACATGGATTTCTATCATCCATAATTTCTGACAGCGATAGAGTGTTCATGAGTCTATTCTGGAAGATGTTGTTTAGGAGGGCAAAGACTCAATTAAAAATGAGTACTGCCTCCACAGACGGATGGGCAGACTGAGGTGGCTAACAGATGTTTAGAGGCTTATTTGAGGTGTTTAACTGGCAGCAAACCAAAGCAATGGCCCAACCACTTATCTTGGGCTGAATTTTGGTTTAACACCAATTTTAATATTTCAGCAAAGATGTCTCCTTTTCAGGCTTTATGTGGGCAGATGCCATCTCTATTAATCAAGGGAGCTGTTATTTCTTCTAAGCTGGAAGAAATTAATCAGCTGAGCAACAACAGACATGAATTGCTGCAGGATTTAAGAAGTAATTTGCTGAAGGCTCAAGATCAAATGAAAAGGTATGCTAACAAGCATAGAAGAGATTTGGTTTTCCAGGAAGGGGATTTGGTATTTTTGAAGCTGCAACCTTACAGAATGAAGTCATTGGCAAAGAAACCAAATGAGAAGTTGAGTCCTAGGTTTTATGGACCTTATAAGGTCATACAAAGAATTGGAGAGGTTGCCTACAAGCTGGAACTTCCAGAAGGCAGTAAGATACATCCAGTTTTTCATATTTCCTTGCTCAAGAAATCCATTAAAGCTACTTGTTCTCCCCAACCATTGCCTACAGTTTTGAATGAGAATTGGGAACTTCAAATGCAACCTGAGAGGATTATGCAGCAGAGAATTTCAGAAACTGGAAGACAAGAGGGGCTTATCAAATAGAAGGAATTGCCACATCATGAGAACAGCTGGGAGTTAGCTGATGAGTTGAAGACTGTTTTTCCTGACCTAGACCTTGGGGACAAGGTCCATCTTGAAGGGGAGGGTATTGATAGGAGTAATAGGTGGGGGAAAACGTATTCTAGGAGGGTGTAATAAGCAAGTTAGCAGTTAGTGCAGTTAGTATAACTAATGAATAATTAGTTATAACTAACTAGGAGGGAGGGAAGCTATAAATAGAAAAGGATAACTGTAAGGAAGGAACCTGATTGGTACTAGGAGGGTGTGAATCACAAGTGTAACTGCAGGAGATTATTCTCCAAACTTCAATAAACAAGTTCTTTCTTTCTCTGCCTGATCCAGTTTCTATCAGTTTACTATCTTAAACAAATTAGTTTGATATAACATTTGAAGAGCCACGCCAGAATTTTCACAAATGGCTCAGCTCATTTACACCCCTATGTAAAACTGTAAATGCAATCCCACTCACAAGAAATACATGTCAGCCTATTATTTGACTACGAGGAATAAAAGATACAAATCTCAAGCATGACCAGTTGCATTAGTTTTGTAACATGTTACCTGTAATAACAGCATATCATAATCTTTATATTACATAAATATAATGAGCAGATAATGTTTTTATTTTCCAAATACATGAAACTACACACTATACACTCATGTGAAATAAACAGCAACAGAAAGCATAAACTGACTTTCTACATAAATTGTGATTTATAAAGGAAAGGATGACAAATAAGATTACTACTGTCCAATTGCTATGAAAGTCTACTTCAATGTGCACTACTATTAGCCTTACAATAAGAAAACATACATTTGCCATGTTGCAAGCAATTACATTTGGATCATTGGAGACAAGATCTAGAGAGAAGACTTCATTCTTCACACTTTTAGCAATGAGTGCTTCCCCTAAAATGGAAACACAAAGGCATTAGCAATGAGCAAAAAGAACTTGGCTATCAGGTAAAAGTTATAATTAACAATAAGATCTGAGTAACTTCTCACCACAACCAAAATCAGCAACAACAAAAGAAAGGCTCTGTTTTTTCAGCCACTTAATAATCACATTAACTGGCTGTTCTGGCCAATTTGACATTTGTGTTTTGTATCCTGTATGATACTAGACAGATAAATGAAATACAAATTGAGACAAGCTAATAAAAATGAGATATTCAAACCATTACATCTCAATGTTAAGTTGGTGAATGCACTAATATGCCAGAAGAACTGAAACAAGCTTAAAGGATTAGACTAATATAGAAGAGGATATCGAGTTCAGTCACTAGTCTATCAAGACAAACAAATATGGCCTAATAAAATGTTTCGGTGTGAATTTTAAATCCAACTTTTTGTCTTGTTAATTCCAAGCCCAATACCCCTCCCCACTGATCAAAACAGCCCTTACCAAATCAAATAGCGAAGGTTCTTCCTTGAAATAATCTAGCGCCTCCTCCCCACTGAAAAGAACCCTTAACTTTTGTCAAGTCTCCACAATCAAAACGATACAAAAACACAAATTTATATATTAAAAAAAAAAGTAACAAAACCCAAAGCGTTGAAGCAATAACGATTAAAAAGCATAAAATGGTCTAAATTTAAGGGTCTAAAAGCATTCAAAGTGCAGGAAGCAAACTAAAAAAAACAAAAGAAAAAAAAAACACAACACAGCATACGTGCAAGTGTAGAGCTTTTCATTAATCATCCTGAAATGCCCACCAGACAACCTTGCTCGCATCTGCGAAAACAAACACCATTCTCATCAAACCTCAAAATAAAATAAAATAAAATAAAATTTAATAAATAAATAAAAGGTTGTGTTTTTGGGTATGCGTGCCTTTTGAAGAAAGGAAGAGGGTTCCTTCAGCTTTGTGCCCTTAGCAGAAGGAGAAGGAAGAACCGGTTGCTCCTCCTTACCACCATGTTTGTTTCTGTGTCTCTTTCGTTTCTTGCTCTCACCCATTGATGCAATTTTGAATGTTTTAGTGCTTCAAACCTGAATCGTAACTCTCCTTTTCCTCTTTGACAAACCTGAGTTAGTCGCCGCTGGTATCAGACTCAGTGCGTCACCGGCGCCGGCTAGGTCGCTGCTGCGGTGAGGGCGTGAGGTTGCTAGGTTTCATCGTGCTGTGTGTTTGAGTCCGAGACTCTGAGCTTTGCTGAAGTGCCAAACAGAAAAATATTTTGTTTTCTATAAATTTTATTTAAAACTTAAAAACGTTTATATTTTAAAACTTGAATTTTAAATTTTATTTTGGATCAGATTTTGATTATTAATTTTTTTGAGAAAGATATAAATATAAAAATAAGTTGGATTAATTTTAATTTATTGAATTTTGAAAATTAATGAATGAATCATTAACTATGCAATTAGATGGATGGATTGAATTACCCATTTATTTTATTTTTGTTAATTAATAGTATACTACATGTGCATACACATGGGTAAGTCACTACATATAAATTACTTGTGCACAATTAGGGATATTAAAGTGGGCAGTCCACCCAAAATGGGTCAGGCTGGCCCAATCTACAAAAAAAATGGGTTAGTCTGAGCTGGTCCACTTTTGCAAAGTGGACTGGAAATACTGGTCCGTCCGACTTTAAAGTGGGTTAGTGGGCCAACCCATCAGTCCACCTAAAAAATAAAAAAAAGATAATTTTTTTAAGATGATTCAATAGGCATTTCATAATTGTCAACATGTTGCTCATTCATAGTCTCAGAATCCATATTAAAATTTGGGATAACTATTTAATCACTCAAGAAAAGCACCGCAAAAAATCAATTTAAAACAAAAAGAATAAAATACCACTATACCAACCACTAAACAGTTTATTAAAAGGTCAAAGAATGATCATTAAAACTAAAAGGTGCAGGAAACAACATTATCATCGCAAATTCATATTTTAACAACTTATTTAGGATAATAGCTACAACAATTATTAGACAATAAACATAAAAAAAGAGTCATAAAAGAGCAACTGCCTTTGTAAGCCATAAAAAGAGTCATAAAACAACAATTATTGGTCAAGGGAAGACAAAGGTGGACAAGAGCGGACAAGGTCAGAAGGGATCGGTCAAGGTTGGACAAGGGAGGTAAAGGTTAGTCAAAGGCAGTCAAGGGGTCCTTGGATTTCTATAAAATGCCAAGTACGGACTCAGCACTATGCAATCGATTACATAAGCGATGTAATCGATTATAATAGATAGCGCTTGCAAGACTCGGGATTGTATTAACATCACCAACCTACACAAGGTTTTATGAGTAAGGAAACCCGATAGCTCACAAAGAAAAGGTATGAGCTCTACCAAGTAAGAAACCCGGTGGCTCCCAAAGAAAAGGCTTGAACTTAGCGATTCTAAAGAGAATAGCCCATCCCGGGTGAGAAACCCGGTAGCTCTAAGGAAAGGAGATGAGCTTAACAGAGTAGAAGACCCGGTGGCTCTTTTCCCGAGAAGGCACAAGCTCATCCGAGTTAGGGAACCCGATGACTTTTTTCCCAAGAAGGCACGAGCTCATCCAAGTTAGGGAACCCGATGGCTCTTTTCTCGAGAAGGCACGAGCTCATCCAAGTTAGGGAACTCGATGGCTTTTTTGAAGTAACTTGAGCTCAATAGCTCTAAAGTACCACCCCGGGTAAGGAACCCGGTATATCTAAAGAAAAGGAAACGAGCCCTAGCAGCTCTAAGGAAACGACTCTGGGTAAGAACCCGGTATATAGACGTCCGCCAACTAGGACTAAGAGTCATGTCCTGCATGCACATATGCATGCTACCTAAATAGCTCAGCTCGGCATATCCTTCCCGGTACCCGACACCTCCATGAACACTACTACAAAGTGACTTGGGAGTTTTCAGCATCAAAATGCCAACTTCACACACATGCACAGAAAGTTCTTACAACATCAACTCCTCCATAGGAACACCATCAAACATCAACACAAAACACCAACCAACAAACATAAAGCATATAACGTTCCATTCATTAAAAAGGCATAGCTTTTCTGGAAAACAACACCCACCAGGGACATGCAGTTATCGTCATGGTTGGACTCCCTGGGCCCCCAACCATGGTATCTAAAGCTGTTATAAAACATAATAAACTCTCTTTACCTAATCAGGAGTTCATCGTACAGGTAAGCGATGCTGAAACACCGTCTTCGTGAGCGTGTCTGTTTTCTTTCGAACCTTAAGAAGGATGTTCGCCGGCCTCTGCTCTGGTCATGAGGTTCCTCTTATCGTAAAGGGTTTCATGGCAGATATGGTGATCTTCGAGGGCTGAAGGTAACACAGAGGGGTTGAGGAAGAGCAGTTTCTGGGCAAGCTTAGAGAGAGAATAGAGGAAAGAGAGAAAAGGGAGAAAAGCTCAAGGAAGAAGAAAGGGGAAAGCACCCTCTGCTTCGCACTCTGTTGCTTATAAACACGGCTGACAAGGCACGTCCACTTAACGTGCACGGCCAGCAACCACAGAACAGCAGTGTTGACTTACCTCTAATCATCCATCAAGCACGTATACCAAGGCAAGACAACACCAAACAATAATTACCACATAAACCAAATAATCAAGCATTACACACACACAAAACGTCCAACTCAGCACACTTTAAAATTTGAGGTGTTACAATATGCAGTTTGATACCATGGCTCTACCTTATCCGTAAACCCTTCAAATTTTTTAGACTCCCAAAATATTCTGCTCAAGAATGAGTTCACTTAAATTTAATTATCACCACATCATGTAACATGTATCCATTAACTAAACTCTGATATCTTCCCCCGGGAACTTCAACTCCTCTGCCATAAGAAAGTAATGGATCAACAACTTCCCAATGAAATGGATCCTATCAAAGTAAAAAGCCAAGAAAACCTTCTCTGTGACCATATTGCTTTTCTTGCTAAGAAGTTCAGGAGCCATCCATGGCAAAGTCCCCTGTATTCCACCATATTTGAAAAATTACATAAATCTCATACCTTGTAGCAATATGAACAGGAATATTATCTAATGTCTAATATTATCTAATATATTAAACACACCAAGAAAACTTAATATATTTTCAACTTACGTATTCCAGACCTCCTAAAGTTGGAAAATGCCAAAGAATCATTGCCAGATTTGTTAGAAAATAACCTATAGAAATATGAAAAAAGAGGAGAAATATTATAGAAGACAAAATCACAAATTAGCCAAAAGGACAATCATTATGAGAGGAGAAATAGGAAGATTAAAAATAAAGAGTAATAGGACACCAGCATGTGCATTAGACCAATGGAAAAGTAAAAGTTGGCTTGAAAATAAATGGTGTTAATCAGTTATGTTACCTTGATGGAGACCTTGCTCTTAACTTGCGTTTCCAGAGCCTAAGTCATGGATTGAAATAATATCCATGTGCGAACTAAATAAAAGAACATTAAAGCAGATCCAAAAACAGAAACCAAGAGGAACAAACAGTATTTGCATACATAAAAAATCGTTGAACAAGGACAATCTAACAAATAATATCCTTATAGGTCTTTCACAATACATTGTGTGAATCATCAAAATTCTCCAAATCAAAATGATTGTACCATGAATGATATAATTAATGAAACAAAAATCATTGAGCAAAGACAATCTTACATTCCCTAGAAAAACAACACAAAGCAATCATAATTGAATGATGATTAGAACAATTTAAACCATGAATCATGACAAAAAAAAACAAAGGAAAACCAATCACCAAAAAAATCTGCACCACCTTCAATGTTGTCACCAAAATCAGCATTCCTCATAACCTACATGTTTTCTGGCATCTGGTAGCATTGAAATGATAACAAAAGACTATCATTTTTTTCTTGTTTGATCAACCAGAAGACCCTTTGAGCTTTTAAGAAGAAAAATCAGCACACAACACTCTCAAATTAACTCACCCCATATGGTAAAATGATCATCAGGAGACACTATAAATTGACCAAAGACTAAAAACAATAAACTAAAATAAAAAATTCTTGAAAAATAAAAATTAAAATATATTGAAAACAAAAGAAAACAAAACAAAGGTACAAAGCGAGAATCGCAAATAAAAATTGACGAAGAATCAAATGTGAAATCTTAAAAAGAGATTTAATAATATTCCAATTAGATGAAAGTACACATCAAATTAAATTAGAGTTTTCCTGACTGTAGTGAAGATAGAAAACATATTTTTGAGGAGACTACACCAAATAAAGGAAGCGGGAAATGAAAAAAATAGTGAAGACAAAGAAAGGAGGAAGAAGAGAGAAAAGATGAAAGCGAGAACGAAGGTAGCAAGAAAACGCAGAAGCAACAAAAAATGGAGAAAGCGAGAAAACACAGATGTTGGAATTTGAATTTGAATTTGAATTGGAATTTGAAATTAAAAATCCGAAATGTCTCTCTTTTTTAACAGAAGCTATGATTGTGACTGCACAAAGAACTGTGTTGGGTTTGAAACGTAGAGTGTACTGTGCTAGAAGCTGAGTTCTTTTTCCCCGATTTAGCCAAGGCACAAAAAGTCAAGGCACAACTAAACTTCAAAACAATGAAATATGTAATTTGGTGTGATGATAGTTAGCCAAATGGATCTTTGCTAAATAAGAAAACAAAAGTTCTAGTTTCTCAGATGTAAACATAGTTATATGTAAAATGATTAATTGATAATGATAGATAAACAGAATATTCACATAAAACACACACTGCACACATAGATATGATCAAATACTAATTTCTCTGATCATTTTTTTGTTAATTTGACAGCTGAAGTGATTCCAATTGTTCCATCTGCACTAAAAGGAAATGTTATAAGTAATACCATGTTAATATCTTTAAATCTTTTGATGTATAAATTTGGACCCAGATAGCCTAATTTTCTTCAAACATATTGACTGCAACATACCTGAGATTTCTCAGAGTGAGAGCAACTCTCTTTGGGTTCTCTTGAAGTTGCCACTATGATATTTCCACCAATTCACTAATGATGTATGAAATTTTAAAACGTTTAATGAAATAAAAAATAAGAATTAGTTAGAGATTCCTATTTCGTTAAAAAAAAACCCTTTATATATATGCTCGAAGTCGTTTAAAATAAAATTATACATTTATTTAATTCTTACCCAATAAAATAAAATCTCCATTGATGACAATGAATTTATCTCATACTATAGTTTATTGTAGCTTAATTATTTGACAATTGTGATATTTTCTATATGAAAATAAGCAAAAGTAGATAATATTGTAAGCGTGTATTATGTATATGAAAATTGTCTAATGATGTTAAAGGATTTTGTTCTTTTAATTTTTTCTATGTTCCGTTTGTTTTTAGGATCCACCACTAACCTTTTTTACTATTAGCATAGTTTCGTATGTTGTTTAGGCAAAGAGATTCAAAAGTAGTGCAATGATCTAAATATCAGTTCCGGTGTTACATTACATCACAATTCACAACAATAGATCAAACAAAAAAATGAACATAAAAACTAAAAAGTAATTACCATTCCATAAGCACGGTCATCCAAACCATTTGCCAATAGATTAGCCATGTCCTTCTTCAAAAACTTCTCTGTCGTCTTTCTCTTCCTCCTTATCATATTGATTCGATTCTTCGTCAATTTCATCAACGATTTGCTACACCGAAAAAAAAAAACAAAAGCATAACACAAATATTAATCACTACATTCTCAAGCAAAATCAGTTAATAGCTATCAAAAAGTAAAGTAGCAACTATAATCACAGTGTTGAACCATTTTGTGGCGAATCCTCGACCAAGCAGGCTGTCCAACATGCCGAAAGATCAGACTCGATGACGCAACTCAACGAACGATTCGAATCAGTAGCTTGGAATGTGAGATTCACCAGTGAGACAAATAATGGGAATTAAAAGGGGGGATGATTATGATCTAACCTTAAAGGTAGAAAATGCATCAAATACAACATCAAAATTAGGCAACTCTACAAATTTAAAGAAAACACAAAACTTGCAGATTCCAATATGTATATGAAAAACACTCAAGCATAACATTATAAACATTCACATAATGTTATGTTTGGTCCTATATATAAGAAATAATTATCTAATTCATTAAGATCAATATAAGTGGTTAGATTAATTAATTTATCGTAAATTTTAATTTATTCCAACAATATCCATGATATTAAATGGTTTAAGCGCCTAAAAAGACAAGCAGGTGATGAATTTAAGAAGAAAAAAAATTCATATGTATAGACCCAAATAGAGCTCAAGTATTGTAATTGAGCACAAGGGTCAGAGTAAACTGGTAGAGGCAAGATTTAAAAATGAATTAAAGCATTATCAATTAGGTTACTGAGACAGATTTCCATAACACAAATTGCCATCACCAATTCTCGGTGACAATGGCTGCTATTAGACACCACTAGAAATCCCGAGATGCATAAAACTCAAGTGAGGTTCACACAAGAATACCAATTTCTTTACAAAACTAATAAGAAGATACCACTCATCAAAATTAAAGTGCAAAAATAGTGTTTACTTGATAGTGAAAATTATCTTCCACTACATAACCGTTTGCAGAAAAGTAAATAAATGTCCAAACCATATCAAGAGACACGACAAAAAAACCTTGTTAGAGATATTTCCATAGCTGGCTCTACTGAGGAGGGAAAATGCCAGCAAAAACACATATGCTCTTTTATAGCTCAAAGGCCTAAGCCTGTTGTAAGGATCCTGTCCTGAATTTATGAAGCTACAATAAATGAGCAAAGCATGGAAAAGTAATAACCATATCAAGAAGTACTTACCAACAATGTTGCATAATGCTAGATTAACTATGCTTCCATCAACCACTACATTTTCACTGAAGTTGTCAAAAACTGCAGGGTCATAGTCCTATTTTTTTTCCCAACAATAGCAAGTGAAACACAAACACAAAATAAAACATCATGTGTTTTTGTACCGTGGGGAATGTGTTGCTGGTGTAAGAGATGAGCATACATGTCTTTGTATATGAAAACCAAATCTGTCATAATTTCATACACTTAGTTCTTAGAGAACGATTTATTTATCCAGTTAAGGTATAATTGTTAAGAGCCAAAATCCCCAAAACAATCCTTAAGTTTTCATTAAATATATACTATGTAATTCCTGTGTTTGGCACTGATTTGTGGGGACATATGTATTGATTCTAAGGGAAGCTACAAAAAGATTGAAGCAAGGATGAAAGCTTAATGTTTTAGCTTTTTATATGCCCAATCATTTGAAGGTATTTGTAATTTGTCTAAGTGGTTCAAGTGCATTGCCTTGTGATCTTTCATTTGCATTTGCATTCTCATTCTCATGCATACATGTTTTTGGATAAAATCTCAAAGCAATCCAATGAGTTCATAAAAAGTTAAGATCTCATGGCTAAGTCTTTTAAAAAGGAAAACTTACTGCTTTAATCGATTACACAAGCAGTTTAATCAATTAAAGACATTCATACTATTTATGGAAAAGCCTTGAAGAACAGTTTAATCGATTACCAGCTTATTGTAATCGATTACATTGTGTTATATGAAAAATCATGCATCACTGGAATAATCGATTATCTTGTTATGTAATCGATTATTTTAATTCATTAGTCATGATGCATTACTGGTATAATCGATTACCATTTTTAGTAATCGATTACACAGGCTATTTTCATGAGCTTTACTGGTTTAATCGATTACCAGTCTTATGTAATCCATTATTTCTTCATGCTTCATAAACACTAGGACTACTTTAATCGATTACATGTCGGTTTAATCGATGATTTTTTTCATGAAAACATTTCCAGGAACCTCAAGAACATACTAATCAATTATGTGATATTTTAATTGATTACATATGATTAAATAATCGATTACCTTGTCATTTTAATCGATTATTGTAAGTTAAATCAGTTTTTTTTAAAATTTTTAAATAACATGTCTTTATAAACAGACTTAGAGCGATTTGTTCTGAGCGAACATGAGCATATGTGTGAATCACTAAAAGGATAGAAAGCTTTTTCCAGAGCAAAAATACTGATTTGTTCTAAGAGTGAAAAACCTCTCATGAGATCAAGAGAGTTGAGTCTTTGAGGTAAGGTCTTAAAGAAAAGAAGATATTTCAAGAGTTTTGCTTCTAAGCTTTGAATTGCATTCAACCTGACTAATTGGTAACATCATTCATTCATTCTTTCATACATTTGAAGGATCATAGGTTGTATCTCTTGAATCTTTCGTTAGAACTTTTCTGTGTATTAAAATTCTGTTGGTGTATATCTTTGATTCTTTAAAGCTGTTTTCTAGAGTAGGGTTCTCTAGAGGGAAGACCAGAGTAGGGTTCCCTGGGTCTTGATCACTTGAAGTCTATAGGGTTTAGATTTCTGTTTCTTTGTCTAGTGTGGATAAAGGTGATCTTTGTAAACTATTTGTAAATATTCTTTGATATAGTGAAAACTCTAACCTAGTGTTGGTTGGAAGTAACTGGATGTAGCCTCCAAGGTTGAGAAGTGAACCAGTATAAATTGCCTTGTCTCTTGTTTTAAGTTCATATTTCATTGCTTGTCTTTGTGAAATCAAAATAGTATCATCAAAGAAACTATTTTTGTCATTGCATGCATATCAAGGATTGATCTTGATTGAAGAAAGAGTTTTGGATTTTAAAAAGATGAACAAGTGATACGATCCAAGATTTTAATTCCGCAATTTGTTTTAGAAAATTTTTAAATATCAATTTCAAACCAATTCACCCCCCTCTTGGTTTATTTGCAGTATATTCATTGTGTTTTGAATATGAGTAGCCTTTAAGGCTGAGATATAGATCATATTACTCCTAAATAAGTAAGCTGAAGCTAGAACATAACAGTCATGCCAAAGATGAGTAGGATGAAAACAGAGAGAGACAAATTGTTGAAGCATCATTGCAATAAAGCAACTGGCTTTCTTAAGAAAATTGTGCTATACACAATTTGAAGGCATAAAGCTTCCTAAATCTGTTAAAAACAGAAATTTAAATATCAGTTTTAAACCAATTCACCCCCCTCTTGGTTTATTTGCAGTATATTCATTGTGTTTTCAATTGGTATCAAGAGCTGGTTCTTGAACGTTATTCAAGATCACTTTATTTTTTAATGAAAATGAATACTACTAAATAACTTTTAGAGAGAGAGCTTCTCTCAATTGTCCACAATGTTTGAGGCTGAGCATTTTAGTTTTTGAAAAAATCGCATGCAGATCTTTATTCAATCCAATGATCCCGGTGCATAGAATGCTATTAAAAAAGAGTAGAATGAAATGACAGAAGCTGAAAAAAGAGTTGTGCAATATGATTTTAAAGCTAAAAACATGATTATATCTGCTTTGTCTTCTAATGAATTTTTTAGAACTGTGAGATGCCGAAGTGCAAAAGAAATGTGGGAAATGTTGGAGGTAACTCATGAAGGAACAAATGAAGTAAGGAGATCAAGGAAGCATGCCTTGATTCATGAATATGAGATGTTCAAGATGAGCAATACTGAAAACATATCACAGCTGTAAACAAGATTTACTCACATTGTCAACCATCTTCTTGGTCTTGGAAAGACTTTTGATGCTAAAGAATTGAACATCAAAATTTTAAAGTGTCTCACAAGACCATGGCAACCAAAAGTTACAGCAATAAAGGAATCCAAAGATTTGTCTAAGATGTCCATGACTGCACTATTTGGTAAGCTTCTTGAGTATGAACTTGAAATGTCACAACTAACCAATGCAGAAGATGTAGAAAATAAACATAAAAGCATAGCCTTGAAAGCTGCATCCTCTAAGGTTGAAAAAGAAGAAGACTCAAGTGAAAAAGATGACAACATGAATCTAATTGTCAAAAAGTTCAGCAAATTCATGAGAAGGAACAAAAATAGAAAGTTCACAAAGTTCAACAAGAGAAATGACAACAATAGCAACAACAACACCTCTACCAACTTTACTTGTTTTGAATGTGGAAAGCCTGGACACATCAAATTTGAATGTCCAACATTCCTGAAGAAGCAACAAGGTGAGAGGAAGATAAAGAAGGAAGGAAAGCCAAAGAAAGCCTACATTGCATGGGAAGATATAATCAACAAGTTCTGGATCAAGCAGTGAGAATGAAGAAAAAGCAAATGTATGTTTCACTTCAACCTTGAGTGATGATGAAGGATTCTCTAGTGCTGAATCTGAGGTAAATTTAGAATATGATAACATTGTTGATGCTTTTCATGAAATGCATGAGGCTCAAAGGCTAGAAAAGGCAAATAATAAGCTGAAAGGAGATCTAAGATGACACATTACCAAACTTGCAGAAATGCAAAGTGAACTTTGTAAGTTGAAAGAAGAGAATGAAAATTTTCTTTCAAGTTACAAGGCCAATGGTTGTATATGTTCCTCTTCTTCTTCTAAGGTAGAAAAATGCAAATTGTTACAAGATGAGTTTGATGCTTTCAAAAGAAGTCAAGGAGAAAAGTATATGTTACTTGGCTGAAATGTTAAGTGTACAAAAATATGCTGGAGATACTTCTGGTTTGGGTTACAAACATGGTTCAAAATCAAGTGGAAAAACCAAATTTATACCACCAAAACAGAAGCATCAAAGGAGCTTTTATAAATCAAAGTTTAAACAAAATGCTTACTTTGAAATATCATCAAGAACTGTAACTTGTAATTATTGCATGAAGAAATGACATACATATTTTAAATGCTATGCTAGGAAATATTATGTGCCTAATGGAGAATGTGTTTGAGTGCAAAAGAAAAAGAAAATAGCTAACCCCTATGGACCCAACCTCAATTGGGTACCTTTCCTTGTTACTTGATTTGAATTTTGCAGGTGTGTCTAAGAGCAAGATCATCACTATGGTATCTTGATAGTGGCTGCTCTAGGCACATGATAGGTGATATTTCTATGCTTACAAATGTCATACTGAAAGATGGAGGATTTGTCACCTACGACGATAATAACAAAGGGAAGATAATTAGAGAAGGGAACATAGGAGACAACCTCAAAACTATTATCAGAAATGTCTTATATGTTGAAGGCTTGAAACATAATCTCCTAAGCATAAGCCAACTATGTGACAAAGGGTTTAAAGTGTCTTTCAATGACAATTGCTGTTTGATTTGTGATAGTCAAAGTGGTGAGGTTATCCATGTTGGTAAGAGAAAGGGTAACATTTATGTTCTGCCCATCGACCGTGCATTCATTCATAACACTAGTTGTCTTGTAAGTAAAACTAATAAAACATGGTTATGGCATAGAAGAGCAAGTCATATAAATATGCATCATATGAACAAACTTGTGAAAAAGGATTTGGTCATAGGCTTGCCTAAGCTTAAGTTTGAGAAGGATAAAATATGTGAAGCTTGTCAAAGAGGGAAACAAACAAAGAATTATTTTCAAAGTAAAAATGTTGTTTCTACTTCTAGACATCTTGAGTTGCTTCATATTGATTTATTCGGTCCTTCAAGAACCATGAGCTTGGGAGGTAATTTCTATGGACTTGTCATTGTAGATGATTACTCAAGATACACATGGACTTTATTCATAAGATCCAAGAGTGATGCATTCACAACATTTAGAAAATTGGCCAAGATAATTCAAAATGAAAAAGCTTGCAATATTGTTTCAATTAGAAGCGATCATGGTGGAGAATTCCAAAATGAATACTTTGAAAAGTTTTGTGAAGAATTTGAAATTAATCACACTTTTCAGCTCCAAGAACACCCCAACAAAATGGTATTGTGGAGAGGAAAAACAGATCACTTGAGGAAGGTGCAAGAACACTTCTAAATGAAACAAACTAGCCTAAGCACTTTTGGGCTGATGCTGTAAGTAGGATTTGTTATACTTTGAATAGGATTCTCATAAGGCCTATTTTGAAGAAAACTCCTTATGAACTATACAAAGGAAGGAAACCAAACATATCTTATTTTAGAGCATTTGGCTGCAAGTGTTTTGGTTAAATAATGGTAAAGATTCTCTTGGCAAATTTGATTCTAAAGCTAATGAAACAATTTTTCTTGGTTACTCTTTGCAAAGTAAAGCTTATAGAATCTTTAATAAAAGAACATTGTGTGTTGAGGAATCTGTCCATGTCATATGTGATGAGTCTAACCCCGCCAAGGAGGATTTGGAGTGTGATGTTGATGCAGGACAAATGGAAGAATTTCTGCACCTTAATGATCTGAATGAGAAAGAAAAAGCTGAATCAAATGATGTACTGGAATAGTCAACTCCTTTACAAAAGCACAAAGATTGGAGGAAAACTAAAGATCTTTCCCTTGACAGCATAATTGGGGAAGTATCCAAGGGAGTTTCTACTAGATCCTCTTTAAGAAATCTTTGTTGTACCATGGCTTTTGTTTCAAAAGAAATATATGTAGACCAACCCCCTGGATTTATTGATTTTAAGTATCCTAACCATGTTTTCAAATTAAGAAAAGCTTTATATGGTTTGAAACAAGCACCAAGATCATGGTATGAAAGGTTGAGCAAATTTCTGCTTGAACAATCTTTCATAAGAGGTGAAGTTGACAAAACTTTGTTCATCAAGAAAAGAGGAAATGATATCTTGTTGGTTCAAATCTATTGTGATGACATTATATTTGGTTCAACTAATCAATCTATGTGCAGAGAATTTTCAGTCTTAATGTAGAGTGAATTTGAGATGTCAATGATGGGGGGAGCTTACATTCTTTCTAGGACTACAAGTCAAGTAATTGAAGAATGGAACCTTCCTTAGTCAAGCCAAGTACTGTTTGGAAATGATCAAGAAGTTTGAAATGGAAAATTGCAAGGATGCTGCAATACCAATGGCAACATCTACCTATCTTGATTCAGTTGACAAAGGAAAAAGTGTTGATGAGTCCAAATACATGGGAATGATTGGATCTTTATTATACTTAACCGCTAGTAGACCTAATATTATGTTAAGTGTTTGCTTGTGTGCTAGATACCAAGAAAATCCAAAGGAGTCTCATTTAACTGAAGTAAAAAGGATCCTCAAATATCTCAAGTCTACACCAAGAGTAAGACTTTGGTATCCAAAAGGTACATCTATCAACTTGATTGGATATTCTGATTCTGACTTTGCAGGGTGCAAATTAGATAGAAAGAGTACAGTTGAACATGCCACTTTTTAGGAAGCTCTTTGATTTCTTGGCACTACAAGAAGCAATCATGTGTTGCCTTATCCACTGCTGAAGCTAAATATATTTCTGTTGGAAGTTGTTGTGCATAAAGTCTTTGGTTGAAGCAACAACTTCAAGACTTTGGTGTTAAGATACAGGAGATACCACTGCTGTGTGATAACACTAGTGCAATCAATATATCCAAAAATCCTATTATGCACTCAAGGACAAAACACATTAAGATCAGACATCATTTTATCAGAGACCATATCCAAAAGGGTAATATCAAAATTGAGTTTGTTGAAACTAACTATCAATTAGCTGATATTTTCACTAAACCTTTAGATAGAGATAGATTCTACACACTTAGAAACATGCTAGGAATTCTAGATGCATCTAGTGTGTGTTAGCATGATGTTTATATGCTCATCTACATGAAATTGCATAATTTATTGGCCTATTGATATGCTTCTAGCATATATTAGTTTTTAGGGTTATTTAGATATATAAATTGTTAATAAATAGTTAAAATAGTATTAAAAATAGTTATGTTTTGAATTAATAGAATTTGATAATGTTTTTTGTGAATATTTTGTTTTTAGGAACCCAAAGCAAGGAGAAAAGCTGCAAAAGACCCAACATTGGTCATTCGAACATCCCGTGCGGATCGCGCGGTATCCACGCAATCAGCGCCACAACTTAAAATGCCCAATGGATTCGAATCTCCCACGCGATCAGCGTGGGAGTGGCGCGATCAGTGCCATAAACTCGCTGAGACCTAAATTTTGGTGATTTTGGGCACCTATAAAAGGGAAAAGCTTGGTTAACCTAAAGGGTTTTTTTGGGGAGACCTCGATTTTGGTGAAGAACAGAGTTTCCAAAGGGGATTAAGCAAGAGAATCAAAGGGGAAAGCTTCTAAGGCAAGATTGGGCTCAATTGGAAGATTGGGAACATCATCCTTGGTTGTAATCTCTCTAATTCTTTGTAAATTTTCTTAGGATGCTATCATTAATGGTGAAACCCAGGGTTAATCTGATTATGAGTGGCTAAACCTTTGTATTGTGGTTGAAAGCAAGAACCTATGTGAACTCCTCTATGTTTTGATTGGTTTCTAATGAGAATTATGATAATTGCTTTGTTCTATTTTGCACTTCATTCTATTCTTCTTAATTTGAACTGGCCATTCTATTAAGTTGCTTAGGGCTTTAATTCACAATAGGGATGTTGGGGTTTTAGTTCCGGAATTTCTTAGAACAACAATTGTTCATTACCTAGGGATAGGAATGCATGGTTGCAGCACCATTATGTGGTTCAGCCCATAATACTTTGATGTATGTCTTAATGCTTGGTTTAAGAGGAATTCACTAAGGGATTAGGTCTTCTAATTTTACCAAAGGGCTAAATTACCTAAGGAATTAGGAATTAGTTTAATTGTATGGAAATACATCAACTGAGTAATTAGAAATAATTAAAGTTAACAAATCCAATCAAACAGGTGGTAGGGATCATAGGGGATTGCGATTAACCACAATAGTTCCAAAAATACTGCACTTGAACCATTTAAACTTTGCTTTGTTTTCATTAATTCTGCATTTATTTTCCTTGCATAATCACAACACAACACAAAATCAATTTCTCAGAAGGTTATTGTTCTTATTCCAATTTCTAAGCATTGAATTATGATAAATTGTCATCAATCCCTGAGGAGACGATACTTTACTTGCACACTTTATTACTTGATAACGATCGGTATACTTGCCGTAGTTCATATATATATAAACACACACATGATCATAACAACATCAAGTTTTTGGCGCCGTTGCCGGGGATTGAGATGAAATTTATAGTAATTTTAATTCTTGGTATCGGAATTCTTGTTGTTACTGATTGCTTCTCTTAGTTTATGCGAGGGCTAGGTGATCTTGGACATCTACAGTATAATCTAGAGATAGAACGAACTGTTAGAAGAAATAGAAGGCTAGCCAATCAAAGGAGAAGAGAAGAGGAAGACTCTAATTCTATTCCAGAGATACACTTAGACATGGCTGAAGGAGCAAATCATCAACCAAGACCGGAGGATGAACTAATGGAGGATATTCTGGCTCCATTGTTCACCCATCCAAATTCCAGTATTGTAAGACCACCAATCCAAGCCAACAATTTTGATCTTCATCCTTCTCTAATCACATTGGTGGAGCAAAGTCCTTTTGGTGGGGAAGATGATGAAGACCCACATGATTTCATTGATAGGTTCTTAAGGATTTGTGATACTATAAGGCATCAAGGAGTATCTGAAGATGCGATAAGGCTAAGGCTATTTCCTTTTGCTCTTAAAGGAAAGGCAATACGATGGCCAGATAGACAAGCATCTAACAGTATAACTACATGGGAGGAATTAGTTGCAAAGTTTTTCTACCAATACTTCTCCATGGACAAGTACAACAAACTGGTGAATGAGATTACAAACTTCACCCAACATGAAAGAGAAACGCTTTGTGTTGCTTGGAATCGATTTCAAGAGTTGATCAGAAAGTGTCCGCAATATGATCTGACCATTGGCAAAAAGGTACGTATATTTTTAATGGAATGACTTCTGAGTCTTGTCTTATTGTCAATGTTGCAGCTGGAGGATCTATAAGGTCGAAGACGGCGGCTCAAACATATGAATTAATTGATTCCTTAGCCAGAGATGAGAATGAAAGTGTTTCAGTGTGTCCAAAGAGAGAGATTATCCAATTGGGGAGTAATGATGCTATGTTGGCAGAACAAAAGATTTTGGCTCAACAATTGGTTAGATTGAATGAGAAAATTGATAAGTTGCATGTTTCTGCAGCCTAAGTTTCTTCTAGTAGAGCTCAAGCTGTGAATTGTGAATATTGTCAAGGTGACCACGAGTCCAATGAATGTCCCATTCTAGTGGGAGCTGATCCGGTCCAAGTAAATGGCTTGTGGTATGATCAGAGGCCCCGACATACATTTCAGAGAAATCAGAACAATGCCATGGGGAATAATTTTCAAAGGAGGATGCAAGTGGAGGCTGTAACGACCTAAATTTATACTTATTTTTATTAACTTTGTTATTATTTGCTTAATGGAAAATTTCCAAGAAAACTATTAGTGAAATTACTAAAACATAAAACGTACAATTATAAACTTAATATTGTACATAGTCATAGTTCTTGTTACAAAAGTCCATACAAATATAGTATTTTCTATGCTTCAGTTTAATACATAACTTCCTTCATTACTCCAGCTCTTCAGTGAACCTGACCATGATTGTTATCTAAGAAAAACATGAAACAATTCTTGTGAGAAATAAAATTTCTCAGTAGACAAAGTTAAATCCCAAACTTACTAGTAGGTTAGTAAAACATCAATATATTCAAACCCATACATAAGAAATATGCAAGCTATATGAATGCATGAAATGAACTATCCCAGGGCAAATGGCCTCCACATATCGTACTGTATGTGGCCACACCTCGTACTGGATGTGGACGCTGCTATAGTCTTACGCAAACATGCATGAAATATTGCCATGTATCTTGCGCCTGGGTACTACATATCGTACTGTATGTAGCATCAGATTCTGTTTCTCCAAAGCCTCGTACTGGACTTGGAAACAGTAATCCACCTATCTTATTACATCAATATTCATCCATAATATAATCAAATCCATAAGTGAAACACATATACCTTATGGAAAAATATTTTCATCATATCATCATATGGATTATAAATATGGTTACACCACCATATTTTAATCAAGTAAGATTATTACCATCTTTTATGCATAACCAGAGAATAGTTTTAACTATAGAAAAATTATGTTAGTAATCTAACTAATGATCCTCAATATAAATAATATCTAATTCCCTTGAAACCTTCACAAGAAAAGATTCAAACCTAGTATGAAATCTTGATTCTTCTTTCACTTACTTCCTCACTAATTAATCCTCAAAAGTGAATCATTCAATAGTTAAACCATTAAACTACATACCATTCAACCTCTACTTCTAAATTTAAATCAAAATAGTTTCATAAAAATATCAACAGACAATCCAAAATATCATTAAAATCACCTTCAAAAGTTCATCAAATGGGCTTCCATACATCACTAATATTGATGGATATAAATCATCACCTATCTTATGGCTTAAATTAACATATTCTCATTAAAGAATAACCTTCAAACATCACGAAATTCAAGCCTAAATAATAACCATAATTCAGCCTACTAAAGCATGTAAATTAATCCAAACCATGGCTTAACTAGAGATTTAAGCTTTGCCTACCTCAAGTGAGTTTGAGTCTTGAATTTGAATGGATAAATGGCTTCCTTCCTTCCTTCCTTTCTTGGGAAATCCTCTTAGAGATGAAGCCTTGATATCCTTCTAAACTTGACAAGAACTCTTCTTAAGGTTGCTAGGTTTCACACGAAAATTTTCTCAAAGTGATGGGTTGGCTTTTCTTTCTTGATTCAAGTTTTAAAAGAGAAAGATGAAATGAAATGAAGGTGATATGAGGGGAGAGGGAGCACGAAATTGAGGTAGAGGAAGTGCCTTGAGAATGGTTTGCACCAAAGGTTCCCCCCCTCCCTTTATATAGTGTTTAGAAAATATAACTTTTTCTTAAAAATCTTCCAAGTTGATTTTGTGCCATACAAGTGTCCTAACACTTGTCTTGGTCATAATGAATGCCTTTCCAAGTGTCCACCTAGTTGGCATGCCTTTACAAGTATCCCTACATGTGTCCAATTTCATGAAGCTTCTCCTTGCTTCATCAAAGTTCACGTGAAGGCTAGATGGAGGTGGAGAAATCTTGGCTTGATTTTTATGTTATCTTGCATCCATGCCATACAAGTGTCATACCACTTGTTTCTATCATGTGGCTTGCTTTCTAAGTGGCTTATCATGAAGTTTCTTGCCTCTTCTACACCCTTCTTCACGTGCTCTTCATACCTAGGGGTGGGAACATAAATTTTTCTTCCTTTTATGCCATACAAATGGCCTTCCACTTTTTATCACAAAACCTGTTTTAGTAAAAGCCTTATTCTGGATTCGTTAACCGTTGGATCTCTTTAAAATTTTAAAGGTACACTAATATCCCACATATGTAACTTTTTACCGTTGGGATTGATAAAATAATCTCTAGAGCTTTCCACGTGATCTACCAAAGGAGACAAGAGAAGATTTTTCTTCTTATCTTGTTTTTGATTGGCCTATACTTCTGCTGATTATCAAAAATTACTAAACCATTTTATTAAATTGGTTTATATATTCTATAATTAAGAGAAAATTCCTTAGATTATATGTATCATCTTTCCATATTTTTCTTATGCTTGAATTTTCTTAAATAAAGTCTCAAAGTTGTTATCTTGAAAAATTCCTAGAAATTTTATTCTAAAGTTTTGTGTCTCAAAATATTTTGATACTTAGTTAGCTAAGTGTATGCTATAATTCCATTAGGTTTCTACAAAATTTTTAAAGTTATTTGAGCATTTTTGTCCTAGGGGCATATTGGTAATTTTGTCATGCTTCCTAGGGGCATTTTGGTCATTTTTCAAAAATATACAAGGGTATTTTTGTAATTTTCATCCTAAGGGTATTCTAGTAATTTCTACTTCATGGAAAGAGTGATTTAGTCATTTCTCTTCAAATATACTTGTATCCAAATCATCATCACATTTCCACAAGTGTTTAATAAAATTTTTAGGATGTTACAGAGGCCTTGATTATAAGTCTAATCATTATTTGCAACTACCTCCAATACCACCCAAGGAGCCATCTGAGTTGGGGAAAGCCATGATTCAACTGTCCAAAACCACTAATGAACATATACAAGCTACCAATGCTTTCATTAATGAGACAAGGACTCACCACAAGAACCAAGATGCATCTATTAGAAATCTTGAAAGCCAAATTGGACAATTGGCAAAGCAATTAGCAGAAAGACCACAAGGACAACTCCCAAGTGATACAGTGGTAAATCCAAGAGAACATGTCAAAGCTATCACAACTAGAAGTGGAAAGGTGCTCACACATCCAAAAGCCAAAGGAAAATCAAGAAAAAGTTGAAGAAGAAAATGAAGAGAAGAAAGGAGAGAAGGAAGTAGAAGTGTCTCGAAGCAAGAAGGAAGAAAGTTCCACACCTCCCAAGAAGGTATGGGATTTCTCAAGGTTTGAGAAACCTCCTTATCCGGTGAAGAGTAAATAGCAACTTCAAAAACAACAATTTGCCAGGTTCTTAGATATGTTCAAAAAGTTACATATTAATATTCCATTTGCTGAAGCGTTAGCGAATATGCCAAATTATGCTAAATTTATGAAAGAGTTGTTGTCCAAGAAACAAAAATTGCAAGAATGTGAAACCATTGCGCTCACTGAGGAGTGCAGTGCCATAATTCAAAGGAAGCTTCTACCAAAGCTTCGGGATCCAGGAAGTTTTAATATTCCGATTACAATTGGGAATATTAATGTGGGGAAGGCACTTTGTGATTTAGGAGCAAGTATCAACCTAATGCCGCTCTCAGTATGCGAATCTCTAAGAATAACTGAGTTGAAGCCCACAGGAGTGTCTCTCCAATTGGCAGATCGTTCACTGAGGAAACCATCAGGAGTTATTGAAGATGTACTGGTAAAAGTTGATAAATTCATTTTCCCAGCAGATTTTATTGTTTTAGACATGCAAGTTGAGAGTGAAATACCTCTTCTTTTAGAATAGGTCATTCTTAGCTACAGCTAGAGCACTAATTGATGTTGAAAAAGGAAAGTTAGAATTAAGAATGGACAATGAATCTATTACTTTTAATGTCTTTGATGCAATGAAAAACCCCTCTGATGAACATGATTGCTTTAGGATAGATGTTCTGGATAGTGTCATTCATGCAGGTCAAGCAATGGAAGATGAGCTCGAGAGAGAGTTGGAATTGAGAAGCCAGGAGACAAAAGAAGAAGAGCCTGAAGTAATCCTGGAAGTGTTGGAGAAAAAGGAAGATGATATTCAAGTGGGAGCCCCAAAGGTGGAATTAAAGGAATTACCAGAAACATTGAAATATGTGTTTCTAGGTGAGGACAAGACTTACCCTGTCATCATCAATAGAGGATTGGACGTTTATGAGGAGCAACAACTTTTGAAGGTGCTTAAAGAGCATAGGACAACAATAGGGTGGACTATTTCTGACTTGAAAGGTATAAATCCTTCCTTCTGCACTCACAAAATTTTGATGGAAGAGGATGTGAAATCAGTGAGACAACCGTAGAGGAGATTGAACCCTACAATGAAAGAGGTAGTCAGAAAAGAGGTTGTCAAGTTGCTAGATGCAGGTATGATATATCCAATCTCAGATACTGCATGAGTAAGCCCAGTTCAAACCGTACCAAAGAAAGGAGGGATAACCGTCATCAAAAATGAGAATAATGATTTAATACCTACAAGGACGATCATTGGATGGCGAATGTGTGTTGATTATAGAAGGCTTAATGATGCAACCAGGAAGGATCATTTTCCACTCCCATTCATGGACCAGATGCTCAAAAGGTTAGCAGGTCATGACTATTATTGTTTCTTAGATGGTTATTCTGGATATAATCAGATTCCTGTAGCACCAGAAGATCAGGAGAAGACAGCCTTCACCTTCCCTTTTGGGGTGTTTGCCTACAGAAGAATGCCATTTGGATTGTGCAATACGCCTGCGACATTCCAAAGGTGCATGCTTTCTATTTTCTCTGATATGGTTGAAAAAGGTCTAGAGGTATTCATGGATGACTTTTCTGTGTTTGGTTCTTGTTTTGAATCTTGTTTAGCTAACTTAGCTAGAGTTTTAAAAAGATGCCAAGAAACCTACTTAGTTTTAAACTGGGAAAAATCTCATTTCATGGTTCAGGAAGGAATTGTGTTAGGTCATAAAGTTTCTGAAAAAGGGATTGAGGTAGACAAAGCCAAATTGTTGTTGATTGAAAAACTACCTCCTCCTATTAATGTGAATGGTGTGCGTAGCTTCTTAGGTCATGCAGGTTTCTACAGAAGGTTTATCATAGATTTTTCAAAAATTGCAAAACCCCTCAGTCAATTAATTGAAAAAGGAATTGAATTTTGCTTTGATGAAAACTGTCTGAATGCTTTTAATGTTCTAAAAGAGAAGCTCACCACTGCACCTGTTTTGATGGCACCTGACTGGAGTCTACCATTTGAATTAATGTGTGATGCTAGTGCATATGCTATTGGGGCTGTATTGGGTCAACGTAAAGATAAACTTTTGCATGTTATTTACTATGCTAGCAAAATTCTCAATGAGACACAAGTAAACTATGCCACAACAGAAAAAGAAATGCTAGCAGTAGTTTATGCTTTGGATAAGTTTAGACCCTACTTGATTGGATCTAAAGTCATTGTTTTTACTGATCATGCTGCCTTGAAGTATTTGTTAAATAAGCAGGATGCCAAGCCACGCTTGTTGCGATGGATGCTTTTATTTCAAGAATTTGATTTGGAAATTAGAGACAAAGAAGGTGTGGAAAACAAAGTGGCTAACCATTTATCTAGAATTCAAGAGAAAACTTTACAAGATGGACCTGAGTTGGAGATTAATGAGTCCTTCCCTGATGAGCAAATTATGACAGTTGAAAGGGGACCATGGTTTGCAAACATGGCAAACTTTAAAGCTGCAAGATTGATGCCGGATGACCTGAATTGGCAACAAAAGAAGAAATTTCTTCATGATTCCAAGAGGTACTTATGGGACAACCCTTTTCTATATTTTCGATGTACTGATGGGGTAATTCGTAGATGTTTGACGGAGTCAGAAGTACCAAAAGTTCTGTGGCATTGCCATGCTTCTGATTATGGAGGACATTTTGGAAGAAACAAAACTGCACAAAAAGTTCTTCAATGTGGATATTATTGGCCAACAATGTTTAAAGATGCCAAGGAATTTGTAGAAAGATGTGATAAATGCCAGAGATCTGGGAATATTTCTCGCAAGGATGAAATGCCACTGAACAACATCCAAGAAATTGAGTTATTTGATTTGTGGGGAATTGATTTTATGGGACCCTTCCCTAAATCATATTCTAATCAATACATCTTGGTGGCTGTGGATTACGTTTCTAAATGGGTTGAAGCTGTAGCCTTGCCTACAAATGATGCTAGAGTGGTGGTGGAGTTCTTGAGGAAGAATATTTTCACACGCTTTGGAGTTCCAAGAGCTATAATCAGTGATGGAGGTACCCACTTCTGCAATAAACATTTTGCGAGCTTACTTGCTAAGTATGGAGTAACTCACAAGGTTGCTACACCATACCATCCGCATACAAGTGGTCAAGTCGAGATTTCCAACAGAGAACTGAAGAGGATATTAGAGAAAACTATAGGAAATTTAAGGAAGGACTGGGCAAAGAAGTTGGATGATGCATTATGGGCTTATAGGACTGCCTTCAAGACTCCAATAGGTATGTGTCCTTTTCAGCTTGTCTATGGTAAGTCTTGCCATCTTCCAATTGAGCTTGAACATAAAGCAATGTGGGCTACAAAATTTTTAAACTTTGAGTTATCTAAAGTTAACAAGAAGAGGTTATTGCAATTAAATGAGCTTGATGAGTTCAGGTTAGCTGCTTATGAGAATGCCAGGATCTATAAAGAAAAGACCAAACAATGGCATGATAACAGAATTCGTCCTAAAGAATTTGAACCAGGGCAACAGGTTTTGCTTTACAATTCTCGCTTAAAGCTTTTTCCAGGTAAGCTTAAGTCTCGTTGGTCTGGTCCATTCTTGGTTAGAAAAGTTTATCCTTATGGGACTGTTGAAATATCTCCTTTGGATAATGATAGATCTTTCAAAGTGAATGGATGTAGGTTGAAGCATTATTTTGGAGGGGCAGTGAATAGGAATGTAGTTTCTATTCCTCTGAAAGCCCTTGGTGACTGAAACTTGGAACGTCAGGCTCGTGACGTTAAACAAGCGCTACTTGGAAGGCAATCCAAGTGTTTACTTTGTTAAAATCCATGTTTTTCATGCTTTTGATTCAATTAAGGTTTGTTAATGGTTTTAGTTTTGGTAATTAGGTAGAATTGTTTTTGTTTGATGCCAATTACTTTAGTTAATAGTTTAGTTTAGTGTTTTTGATTCATGTTGTTTGTTTTTAGTGTTTAATTTCATGCAATTAGGTATAAGTTGTTAATTGATGTTAATAATAAGTTAGAATAGGTAGTTTTAGTTTGAATTTAGTCATTTTAGTTGTATGCTGCATTCTAAATATTCTAGGGTAGTTTAAATTTGCATATGGACATTATTAACTTAGAAAAATTTTGATAGAGGAAGCAAAGGCAGCTCGAACTTCCCGCGCGACTCGCGTGGCATAGCCGCGCTAACCACGCCGTCAGTTCGAAGCTAATGGCCAATTTTGGAGGCATCCACGTTGACTGCGTGGCATAGCCGCGCTAACCGCGCCATCAGTTCGAAGCTAATGGCCAATTTTGGAGGCAACCACGCTGACCGCGTGGTATGGCATAACCCGCGCTAGGCTTTCGAGCCACTGGTCATTTTTAAGGCCCCACGCGATTCGCGTGGTGACATGGCGCGATCCGCGTCGCCTGTTCGAAACCAGAAGATTTTTTCTGCATAATTTCACGCGATCAGCGTGGAGCCACGCGAGCCGCGTGAAGTCGCGATTCTGGTTTTTAAAATGCGAGGTTTGAACCTCAGCGCCTGTTCACTATCACCTTACTCTGCTTCTCTTCATCTTCCTTGAGCATTCTGAGCACAATCAAGCCTTTAACATTCTGTGAATCATCAAGAAACAATCCTAGGGTTCGAAATTTCCCCAAACCTATTGCCCTAAACCATTTCTTAACCCATGACCATTCGCATTTGCCTTGGTGTTTTGCTTGCATTCAGATGGCAGGAGATAAGGTTAGTAATTTTGAACTTTGAGTTTTGATTATGGTGATAGCTACTGTAGTGATAGTTTGAATGGAAAATGTTAGGTTGCAATGAATATTAGTGACTCTGTTCATGTTTTGGTCTCTGCTTAATACCCTAACTCAATTGGTATTATTTGATATTGTGATTTCGAATTGGTATAGCTTTGCACAAACAATGGTTTAAATTCGAATTGTTAAGCTAAGTGTAATGACAATTTCAATTTTGCTCAATGCATTGGCAACCATTTTGGTTTTGACAGAAGTTGTGGAATTAGACAATGAGCAATGGTGTTTTGAATTTTGTGAATGGCTAGCATGTCCAGACTTAATTTAATAAATTAACACTGCATTACACCTTCATTGCCAACAATAGTCTGAATTTCGAATCTTGCATGGGAGGGTTTTGTATTTGTGTTTGTTTATGATTGGTTGAAGCACTACTTATCATTTGACAGATTATTTGGCATGGTTTCAATGAGGACTACATTTGTATGTTATCTTGAGATGAATTGGAACTGAATGTTGTGTTTTTGGGAATGAATTAAACTTTTCATATCTATATATGTCAATATGATCTGAGCCATGGGCTGTGAAATTGTTGAGTATGTCATGATTTAGTAGAATTTATATTGAAGTTACATGACCATGATTGATTGTGAAGCTTTGATGCAATAGTGATTGCTTGGTCTGAATGTCAATAATTGCTAGTTTTAGATTAATTGAAATGCTCGAATATGCAGAGACATGCCTAGCCATAAAATCTGGGAATGGCTAGCATGTTCGAATTTCATGGACCTGAAATGAGTGAAATACATGTAGTTTGATTTTAACTATACCTGTGTGTTGTTTTTGTTTGAATTGAAAAATGAACTGAGTTTGGTATGTTTGAATATGGAGAGTGCAAAGATTTAAGTTTGGGAATCAATTTCACTGTGTATGAATTGTTTTGTTGATATGGACCAGATTAAATCTGGGAATCCCGAGTTATGCATGAATTGTTTCATGACATATAGTAGAGATTTAATCTGGAAATTGATTTTACTTTGGAATCATAAACTAATTGTGAACAATTTCTCATTTCCAGGGTAAATTAGTAGTCAGGAGGAAGAAGAAGACAGGTGAGGCTTCTAGCAGTAAGAGGCCTAGGATAGCTAAGTCTAATGAGGCCAGGTTTCGCAGCTTAGAGTGCTAGGAGCACTTCGACTCCTTCTACCTTCCGAAGAAGGTTATCCCAGAGAGGAACATCAAGTGGGAGGAGCTTCCTGAAGACTCTCCAGTCACCGAAGTCATTGTACGCTGCAGGTGGCAGAGACTAGTCTCACTGGCAGAGCCGAGCTCCAGCTCCATCCTCAAGGAGTTTTTGGCGAACGTCAACCCTGAGACTGTGGAGACCAGGAGATTTAGCTGGGTTAGAGGGGTCGAAGTTCCATTCGACCACGATACTATAGAACAGCTCCTGGATACTACCTACACCGTCTTCTCCAGATGCGAGTTCTTCAGCATCTTTCACCGCATGCAGCCAGACAGACATAGCAAGAGGTACTGGGACGAGATGCCACAGTTAGCCGACATGCTCAGGCAGAGCATCACTGATCTCTACACCTCATGGAGAACCAAAGCCGGCTAGGATTACGTGCCAGAGAAGCTGAGGAAGCATGATCTGGTAGGAAACACTGCTTTCTGGCACCAGTTTGTAAACTACACGATTCTTCCTTCTATGAACATAACAGACGTCAATGTCGAGAGGGCGATTCTTCTGCACGTGCTTCAGAGTGAGGCGAACGTGCACCTTTCCTATATCCTCTCTAAGAGGATTCTGCGCATGATCCAGGACGTCAACAGTAAGCCCTGGTTGGCACATCCCTCTCTTATCCTCCACTTGTGCTGTCGTGCTGGGGTTCAGATCCCAGACGACGAGCCCCTTGACATCAGATCGGGCCCGATCTTGACAAAGAAGACTTACATAGATACTATAGAGAGCACGGCGGAGGAGCAGTTGATCAGAGCTTCGAAGCTCTCTCTTGAGGAGCTGGCGGCCCGCAGTCCTCAAGGACCACCACTTCAGATTCCTGCTTCTCCACCAGCCGCTGACAGACCAGTTTCACCACATGCACATTAGCCTTCTCAGTCTCCATTACCTTCTACATCCACACAGAGGATACCCACTACATCAGATGATCTTCAGAGTCAGAGAGCTATGATAGAGCATCAGACTCGACTCTTGGAGCATCAGACTAGATTAGCAGAGTATCAGACTAGGCTTCTAGAAGACATTTGCAGAGAGCGGAGCATTGATTTTTCAGAGTACCAGTATCACTTCACTCTTTTTGTTCCGTTTGCTGCCCAGCCTCAGGTCACTCCAGTGGCTCCTAGACCGTCACCACATGCAGATCCCACTCCATCCGGCCCATCCAGTGCGTCAGAGCAAGCTGCCGATGTATTCCAGGATGCGGAGGATGAGACATTGGATGCAGATGACTGATTGATCCTACAGGACTCCTCTTATTTTATTTTAATTGTTTTTATGTTATTTCTATTGTTCTTAGTACTATGTACAGTGATAGTAGTATGGTGCATGTGACACACTTGATACATTGTTATGATTGATTGATTGATATATGATAGTATTTTTGCTTATACTGAGTGTGAATGAATCTGTTTGGATGAATTTTTCGATTGTTGCAATTCCTCAAATAATGCCCACGTTTTGGAACGTTTAATTAGCACATGATTCTTTTTAGTGGTTGCTGGGGACAACAATATACTAAATCTGGGAATGGTGCGTGTGCATTATATGTTGCTATTTGAAGAATCACATACATGAGATTAAGGATATCTAACAGAAAATTTTGATGCAAAATTTATTTTTTGATGAGTATCTGATAAGTGTATTAGTTTTAATGTTAGTGAATAGTATAAGAATTTTTGAAATTTCTAGATGGTAAATGCTAGAAGTATTCTTCAATTATCCTAGACTTAGTATTGTGAAATCAGTGATGAATTGGATATTTTGCTGGGATGCTTGTGTGAGATGATTATGGCATGAATCACAGGAAACATGATTGGAATGTTGATTGTTGGTTTGTTGATTTTCATGATAGAATGGATATGATGCTGGATAGGAAGTTAACAAGTTGACCTGAGTCTATAGCTTGTGAGGTTTGAGCCTATACAGATTTTATTGTTTCTGAGGGACCTCACTTGAATAGTATTCTAGAACTTGCTCTGTTTCTTTGAATGCATGTATGGTTTGAAGTGATTAAGGCATTTATTCTTTTAAGCCAAGGCCAAATTGACCTACCTTCACAATATTCCATTGCTACCCCTTTGAGCTTAAGCCTGTTCATTCATTCACCCAACATCTAAGCTTAATCTTTTTAACCATCCTTATTGAGATTGGAGGAAGAAGAAAATAGAACCAAGTTCACTAGACATTGAAACTATGGAATAGAAAAAAGAGAGATTTGTATATAGAAGTCAAAAAGAAAAGGAAATAGAAAAACAATGAGGTATACAAAAATGCAATAGTATTGAAAGAAAAAGAATAAATTAAAATTCAAGCAATAGAAATTGCTTTGCTTTTAATTGCTTTGTTCCAAAAAAAATAAAAATCCCAGTTTTGGAAGAATAGTAAATAAGTCATGTGAATGTACGTATGACTTGTGCTTAGATGGACTTGGGAAAATTGATCTGAATCCAATCTTAATTAGCTAGAATCCAAAATTTTTCATACCTCTAAGCCAGGCCAAGTTACAAGCCTTGAAGACCTTTTGATCAATCATGCATGCATTTATGTTTCTTGTTTGAAAACTTTGAGAATATGATCAAGTTTATAGTAGTGCTATTGATGTGTTGGATTGAGTGATTATACCTTGATACATTAGAGTGCTGAGTTAAATAGAATTATCTTGTGAGAAGCACTCAGGTTACTTAGTTGATGGAATTGAAAGTGTCATTGAAATTTGACGTGGAAATTAATTGTACCAACATGATGATTCTATGAATGTTGAATGTGAGTTATGCTTGATTGTTGATCCTAGTTTTCTATTCAAAATTCTGTTTATTGCTTCTAGCATATATTAGTTTTTAGGGTTATTTAGATATATAAATTGTTAATAAATAGTTAAAATAGTATTAAAAATAGTTATGTTTTGAATTAATAGAATTTGATAATGTTTTTGTGAATATTTTGTTTTTAGGAACCCAAAGCAAGGAGAAAAGCTGCAAAAGACCCAACATTGGTCATTCGAACATCCCGTGCGGATCGTGCGGTATCCACGCGATCAGCGCCACAACTTAAAATACCCAATGGATTCGAATCTCCCACACGATCAGCGTGGGAGTGGCGCGATTAGCGCCATAAACTCGCTGAGACCTGAATTTTGGTGATTTTGGGCACCTATAAAAGGGAAAAGCTTGGTTAACCTAAGGGGTTTTTTTGGGGAGACCTCGATTTTGGTGAAGAACAGAGTTTCCAAAGGGGATTAAGCAAGAGAATCAAGGAGGAAAGCTTCTAAGGCAAGATTGGGCTCAATTGGAAGATTGGGAACATCATCCTTGGTTGTAATCTCTCTAATTCTTTGTAAATTTTCTTAGGATGCTATCATTAATGGTGAAACCCAGGGTTAATCTGATTATGAGTGGCTAAACCTTTGTATTGTGGTTGAAAGCAAGAACCTATGTGAACTCCTCTATGTTTTGATTGGTTTCTAATGAGAATTATGATAATTGCTTTGTTCTATTCTACACTTCATTCTATTCTTCTTAATTTGAACTGGCCATTCTATTAAGTTGCTTAGGGCTTTAATTCACAATAGGGATGTTGGGGTTTTAGTTCCGGAATTGCTTAGAACAACAATTGTTCAGTACCTAGGGATAGGAATGCGTGGTTGCAGCACCATTATGTGGTTCAACCCATAATACCTTGATGTATGTCTTAATGCTTGGTTTAAGAGGAATTCACTAAGGGATTAGGTCTTCTAATTTTACCAAAGGGCTAAATTACCTAAGGAATTAGGAATTAGTTTAATTGTATGGAAATACATCAGCTGAGTAATTAGAAATAATTAAAGTTAACAAATCCAATCAAACATAGGTGGTAGGGATCATAGGGGATTGCGATTAACCACAATAGTTCCAAAAATATTGCACTTGAACCATTTAAACTTTGCTTTGTTTTCATTAATTCTGCATTTATTTTCCTTGCATAATCACAACAGAACACAAAATCTATTTCTCAGAAGGTTATTGTTCTTATTCCAATCTCTAAGCATTAAATTACGATAAATTGTCATCAATCCCTGAGGAGACGATACTTTACTTACACACTTTATTACTTGATAACGATCGGTACACTTGCCGTAGTTCATATATATATAAACACACACACGATCATAACAACATCACCTATTCATCTCACATTACACAAATTCAAAATTTCCTGCATAATTACTGTTCATACTGATGGATTCACCGTAATAATCGATTAAGACTCAAAATAATCGATTATACGAACTTGAAAAGCTTTTAAGATGAAGTTTGTGCTCATGTAATCGATTACATTAGTAGGATAATCAATTATTCTTCATAAGAAATTTTTTCCAGAAAATGAAGTTCACTGGAATAATCGATTACGCCATCGAATTAATCGATTAAACAAGCTTAAAAATCTTTTACAAAATTTCAATTCACCGAAATAATCGACTACGGTGAACGGTAATCGATTACACTAATTGAAAATTGTTTGAAAGCTCGAATTTTCACTGGAATAACTGATTACTCTTCGAGATAATCGATTACAACCTCTGCAGGAACTAATTTTGCTTACGAATTAATCGATTACATAAGAATATAATCGATTATTCATGGAGTTACTGCAGAATCTGCAAGATTTTATTGGAAATTGTAACTGCCCAACTGCCACCAATTTCAAATTTTGAATCTTCTGTGCTTTAAAATTAGTGAGTTAATACGAAATAACTGATATTCATTTCAAATTTCAATTTTGGAGCCCAAAATCATCTATAAATGCAACCTATGTTGAAGGAAATACTCACACCATTCTCATCTTCAACCTTAAGCTTTGCTGTGTTTTTCTTCTTCTGAGTCCAGTTACTCTATCTAGATAGTCTTTCCTCACACATTCATTATGTTTGCTCCTAAAAGAACCAAAACCTCTAAGAGAAAGAGTGTTGAAACCTCTAATCATGTAGCAAATAGGTTAGATCATTGGTTTCCTAGTGAGAGAGAAAATGAACTACTTGCAGTTTAATGCCACTAAACTGATATGTCCACCTAAACATCTTGACCTTGCTTGGTTCACTAGAGAAGGTTTTCCTGCTATGCTTGAAACCCAGGGTTTGAAGAAATTTGTTGAGATGAAGGGTACTTTCTATCCTGAGTTAGTGAAGGTGTTTTACACTTGTTCTAAATTTTCCATGGATAGGACTATCTTGTCTCAAGTTAATGGAGTAGCCATGGAAATCACTCCTGAAGTTTGGCAAGAGGTGGCTGACATTTCCTTTGAAGGAGAAAGGAAATTTGAGGAGGAGGATGAATGGTATAATAGAGTGGAGACCTATAGAGGGATGCTTCTTGACCCTCAAATGAGGCTGAAGCTGAGGCTTAGCACTGGTCCTATGACTCATGAAGATAGACTTCTTCATTATATCATCACCTACATCTTGACTCCTAGGTCCATAAATCATGCACAAGCCACAGATGATGACATTCAGATTGTGTATGGTATGAAGAATGGTATTTAGATGACCTGGATTCTCATTATTGAGGAGATTATGCTTAAAGCCAAAAGATTAATGAATTATGCATTTCCATATGCTGTGTTAGTTTCCAGATTTATTGATTATTTCAAGATAGATGTCACTAATGAGGTTGTTGACAACACAAATTCCAGCAATAGCCTTATTAAGGAGAAACATCTTACCAAGCTTGGAATGGTTAAGACCCCTTATGGATGGCAGATGGCTGGGCAACAACTTCCCCCTGCTAGTGTTGAAGAGGAAGGTGAAGAAGAAGAAGAAGAGGCTGAAGGCTCTACTCAACCATCCTATAGTCCTTTTGAATCTTTCATGATTCAAAAGATGGATGCTTTATTGTCTCTTCATCATGAGCATAGAGCTGAGACAAATTCATCTATGGAAGAGATGAAATCTAGATTGGAAAACATAGAGGCTAGGCTTGTCCTTGATGACTTTGATAAATTAGCTTAGGTTGCTTGTGTTTTTCTTTCTAGTTGCTGCTTCATTATGCTCTTGATGTCTTCTGTCAATCATTGCTGATTTTGTTATGGTTTGTTTACTGTTTTTACTGGTTTTGTATTTCATTTTGATTAATGTACTGCTTGCATTTCCATTAATACAAGTATTTTCTTTTCCCTTCTTTTATTCTCCTTGTTCACACAATAATCATTTTTTTTTGTCTTTGATAAGCCAAATAGGGGGAGAAATAATTGTAATAAACTCAGGGGGAGAAATTATTGAAATAATTGTATGTTACATGTATTGCATGTATGCTTTAATTTTGTAAAATCTACCCAAGTCAGGGGGAGCATAATTTTTTAAGAATGACTTATGCTTATGCTTGTTCTTGCAAAAAGCTGACTTAGATTTTAGGAATCGTTCATCCCTCTAAAACAATTAAAAAATTAGACAAATGGACAATTGATTTGGCATGCTCAAACAAAAAAGGGGAGATTGTTGATTTGGCATGCTCAAACAAAAAAGGGGAGATCGTATAACAACAACTTTCATGCTAGTTTGGGTATGACACCATATGAAGCATTGTATGATCGAAGGTGCCGGACTCCTACATGCTGGACTGAAGTAGCAGAAGGTCACTTACTCGGACCCGAGATAGTTCAAGATACTTCTGAGCAAATCCGTATGATGAGAGACAAGTTGTTGCGGGCTCAGAGTCGACAGAAGAGCTATTACGATAGCAAGCATCGCCCATTACATTTTGATGAAGGCGATATGTGTTTCTGAGATTATCTCCAGTAACGGGGGTTGGACGGGCATTGGGCGTGAGAAAGCTTAGCCCTAGATTCATTGGTCCTTATTAAATTCTTCAGAGAATAGGACCAGTGGCTTACAGGCTAGCCTTGCCTCCCCAATTGTCTGGGCTGCATGATACCTTTCACGTATCTCAGTTGAGGAAATACGTATCCGACCCTTCGCACGTGATGAAACCTGACTCCATTCAGATTAGAGAAAATCTGACTTGTCCTACCTGACCATCCCAGATTCTTGACAGGATGGAGAAGAAAATTTGAAGTAAGACTATCCCCATAGTCAAGGTATTATGGGAAGGGAGGACACCGGAGGAAGCGACATGGGAGCGAGAACAAGAGCTTATGCAGTTATACCCCGAGTTATTTGAAAGGTATGTTTATTGAATTTTGAGGTCAAAATTCTTAGAAGGTGGGGTGAATATAATGACCCTGTGACAAATCCGAGTTGTCACATAAGGGGCAGTGTATACTGGAACTCGGATAAGGGAGGGGTGTAGATAACACCTTTTCAAATCCAGGATCGTGCTGATTATGTTAGTGTTATAGGGAGAGATCGGGTAGCGATCTTGGCTGAGCTCGTAATTGGTTGACTTGTAAGAGCTACCGGGTAGAAAGACCGGAAGAGCTCGCAACCCCTTTTGATAGAGTTATCGGATTAGTGACTTCGGACAAGGGCGGAACCTTGAACGTACTATAATACCAAGGACAGGCCCTAATGTTATGCAATTGATTACATAAGCATTTGTAATCGATTGAAACAAACAGTACTTGTTTGATACCATCAATATATATATATATATATATATATATATATATATATATATATATATATATATATATATATATATATATATATATATATATATAAACCCAACTCGGCAGAGTTAGTAATATGGAGAGAACTTGGCTACGTCTATAGAGTAAGAGAACCCAGTAGTCACACTTGATATGTGGTAAACAAGGTATAACACATTGGCTTACCAAACAGTAGACCCAACCCGGCAGCCAAATATCTCCGCATGTTCACTTTATATAAGTGACACGTGTTGACTCCCGGCTGGTTGCTTTGATGCTGGAAGACTCTCATATTACGATATGAAGCGTGGTAACTTTTAGGCTATTTAAGATGTGTACTAGTGGGATATTTGAGAAGTAACCTAAGTTCAACCGCCTATGCTAAAACACTTTCTCTCTCTTTCTTCATTTTCCTCCATTGTTAAAGTGAGAAAAGCTTCCTAGCTACTCATTCTTTGACCTAAAAACCTTTACATCTAACATAAGAATTAAAGAGAATCACCCTTTAAACTAGTTTCTAACCTTTGTTCTTTATGAAAACAATCAGACGAGGAGATCATTTCTCCAAAGGAAGTTCAATGTTTCAACCTTTAAGAGTTAGAAGGCACTTTAAGGATACCCAAGCTTTGAGAAGCTATCCTCTAGCCTTCCTTGATGTTTTTTTAGGTAAGACACATAAGTTTTACCGTTTCTTTTGAGTTTGGTTTTTAAGAGGAAAAATGACCCATATGAGTTAGAGCTGGTATTCGATTGTGTTCCTTTGGAAAAGTATGCTTAGGAGGTTGTTGTGATGAAGATTCAACCTTGAAAGCTAACTTTTCTGGGTTTTGGATATTTTGTTATGCCCAAAAAGATCTTTGTGGGGGTTTATAAGTCACTATTGTATATATGTGTTGATACCTGGAAAAGAATTGGGTTCTTTTCTTGGAATGGTTGAGAACTGTTCTTGATATGTTGTTTGCCTGGTGTAGGGCGTGAGACAGAAGATATCGGTGGTTGTAACCATAAGGCTGAGAGAGTCAGTGCTGTGATCAAAGAAGGTAAGCTCTTTGTTCTTGGGAGTTTGTTTCCTTGATTGTGTTCCACATACTTCTGTGGAGTAATGGTTGTTGTATGTCATGGTGCGTGTATTGAAATTGTGTATTACTGCTTTTGATTGAGAACATACATGTAAATGATTTGCACTATGATGATGTGTTTTAGTATATGAGATCCTCTGGCCAGAGAAGCGGACAAAATATGGACTTCTCTTAGAGCCAAAGGATATGGAACAACTCTAAGTGGTCAATTATAACCGTCTGGGATGCAAAAAAACCCTGAGAGATTAGACTCATCTGGGATGAGCCTCTCGGAAGAGCCATATACGTCCGAACACGTGGAGTCTGTGGTCCGGGACCTCAGGCCAGGATACGTGATGGTGCATGAGATGTGCACAGGAAGATATACAAGTGTGCATGAGATGTGCACGGGTATATATGTTATATTTGTGCTGGAATGGCACGTTGGTGTGATTATGTACATGTGATTGTTTATTAAATGGCCGGGATGGCTATGTTATATGTGATGCTGATATAAATGCTATGTACTGTAGAAGTGAACCAGGGGGAGAAGAGACTCCAAGAACCCTGAGTTTACTGAGATTGTATCTCACCCCGGTTGGGGATTATATTTTATTGCAGGTAATAGCCAGCGAGCAGAGGATGAGGTCCGGGATAAGAGACCCGAGTAGGGTTGTTTCAGTGAATCTTGATTGAGAGGCCTATCAGGCCTAGGTCGGGTTGGTTGTGATTTGAGGACCCCGGACCAGAGGCCGAGACGGGTTCGAGGGAGCGAAATTCTGAAGGCGGTCTTTTGAGTCGGTTAGCTCTTTTTGTTGTATATTTTGTAACTCGGTATGGGTTTGTACTATATGTACATTGTCTAACAGTACCCGGGTGCTGGGTTGTGTATAAAAATTTCCATGCACAATGTATTATTGTATTGTATGACGTAGGATGACATCTTGTTTATGTTATGCTTCTGTATGTGTTATTTAATTACGTTAAGTATTTGCTGCGCTTAAGACCATAATATAATGTTAATGAACAGGATGCATACGGGGTAGTTACAATAGACTTAGAGCGATTTGTTTTGAGGGAACATGAGCATATGTGTGAATCACTAAAAAGATAGAAAGCTTTTTCCAGAGCAAAAATACTGATTTGTTCTAAGAGTGAAAAACCTCTCATGAGATCAAGAGAGTTGAGTCTTTGAGGTAAGGTTTTAAAGAACATAAGAGATTTCAAGAGTTTTGCTTCTGAGCTTTGAATTGCATTCAACTTGACTAATTGGTAACATCATTCATTCATTCTTTCATACATTTGAAGGATCATAGGTTGTATCTCTTGAATCTTTTGTTAGAATTTTTCTGTGTATTAAAATTCTGTTGGTGTATATCTTTGATTCTTTGAAGCTGTTTTCTAAAGTAGGGTTCTCTAGAGGGAAGAACATAGTAGGGTTCTCTGGGTCTTGATCACTTGAAGTCTATAGGGTTTAGATTTATGTTTCTTTGTCTAGTGTGGATAAAGGTGATATTTGTAAACTGCTTGTAAAGATTCTTTGATATAGTGAAAGCTCTAACCTAGTGTTGGTTGGAAGTAACTGGATGTAGCCTCCAAGGTTGAGAGGTGAACTAATATAAATTGCCTTGTCTCTTGTTTTAAGTTCATATTTCATTGCTTGTCTTTGTGAAATCAAAATATTATCATCAAAGAAACTATTTCTGTCATTGCATGCATATCAAGGATTGATCTTGATTGAAGAAAGAGTTTTGGATTTTAAAAAGGTGAACAAGTGATACGATCCAAGATTTTAATTCCGCAATTTGTTTTAGAAAATTTTTAAATATCAGTTTTAAACCAATTCACCCCCCTCTTGGTTTATTTGTAGTATATTCATTGTGTTTTCAATATGAGTAGCCTTTAAGGCTGAGATATAGATCATATTACTCTTAAATAAGTAAGCTGAAGCTAGAACATAACAGTCATGCCAAAGATGAGCAAGATGAAAACAGAGGGAGACAAATTGTTGAAGCATCATTTCAATAAAGCAACTGGCTTTCTTAAGAAAATTGTGCTATACACAATTTGAAGGCATAAAGCTCCTAAATCTGTTAAAAACATAAATTTAAAGTCTCACTCTTTATAGACGGGTCCAATCCTCCCTCACCTAGCTTGTTAAGAATGTGAACTTTGTTGGAAGCAGCAACCATGTTTTGTAGGGGAAGATCTTTTGCTCTTTTGCAGCTAGGTTCTGTATTTCTTCTACTTCGCTTTGTCCCTCTAATTACATACATAAGTATATGATGTTATTAAGATAGGATGCTCAATAATCGAAAAATAAAATAAAAATAATTATCTTAAGAAAAAGAAGAATTCGGTTTTGTTGCTTTACCTTTATTGGAGTTGAATTTGAAGGGCTTCATGAGATTGTGAAGCATGAAAGCACTGGGGCATTTGAGGAAAGATCTGGAATGTGAGAGGGGCACACCTATCACAAAATATTGCAAATAATAGCATTGGAGTGAACCACAAGTTAAAGGAAGAGTGAGATAAAAAAATGCAACATATAATAGCACAGATGTTACAAAAACTTAATTGTCATAGTTGACACAAGACATGTGAAACCCATCATGGCATCATTTTTTAGTCTTTACTCTAATATTTCTCTAAAGAAGATATAAACAAGGGGGAAAACATAAAGAAAAAGTATTGAACTAAATGGCCCAACACCCAAGTAATCAAGTGGCCCAAACCTTGTTAGTAAAGAGCAAGACTTGTTAGTAAAGCCGTTAGAGTTATTCAATTGATTAGCCTGATATAAGTAGAGGCAGAGAGTGTAATGGAGTAAGAAGTTGGTCCAGTTAGTTCTGGGTGGGAGAGTCTAGGTTGTTGAAATACTAGGGAAGATATTGTTGTATCATTCTAGAACCTAGATATCCATTGATCCAGAGTTGGAGATTACTCAATAAACTTCTAATGTGATTTCTTTCTGTTCCCTATTTTCTAGTCCAATTCTATAATAAAAGGTAGAAAAACTGGAAGATTCGCCATTGGGTAGTTGAATGATTTATATAAGGAAATAATTGTGTGATTTATGTAAGGCAAAAAAAAGGAACGAAGGGAGGAAGTTGACCTAAATAGCTATAAGAACGGAATTGTGGAGATTAAAAAAAGGTAGGAAAAGGGTGTAGGATCTCTCAAACACCCTGTGTTACCTTTCATTTTTGTACGTCTACTATTCTGGTACTTCCATCTATTGGTACCAGAATTAATTGAAAAATACTACAGAAAAATTTTGCTTAGTTGAGGGTGTTCTAATCCAGTTTCTAACAGATGCTACATGTTGGTGCCATTCTTAGTAGAAATTCAAATCGTAGTTTGATACTTTGTGGGGGATTAATCCCTTCCTCCAGAGTCCAGACCAAACGCTTGTTAGTGTTTATTGGGCTTTTGTTCATTAAAAAATGTTACTTTTTTATTTTTAAGAGATTTTCTAAGTTTGGTTGCCTTGGGTTGTCAAAATAAGGTTAAACACTACCTACTTGACTTACATACGAGTTCTTGTCAAAGGTGCTTAATTCTCCAATGTCGAGAATTTCACCAAAGAAGAAATTGGTAGACAAGTTCTTAAGACAAAGAAGGAGGGTCAACATGAACTGAAAGTTGAAGTTATCAATATCATTATGCCACAACGGTTTAGGCCAAATTGACTTACATAATTTGCAAATGTTAGAGACGGCCAATAGAGGAAGGTATAACACCTTTCAATGAGTTGCTTGATAAATCCCTGTATTAAATTCCAAAGAATAATGAAAATGCAATTGAGAAACAAAAGCTAGAAACATGTTTAAACCATCAAAAAGGAAAAGTGACAAAAAACAAGGGATTAGGAATTATAGTATATTTAAATACGAAAGGTTTCCAATATTTGATGGTATGCCTCCTTGGAAATAATTACCCCTCGAGTACCTTTAAATACACAATCAGATGAGACGAGTCAGCCTTGAGCATGACATAAAAGCAGTGAACTAATTAGGAAATTGCTAAGTAGTTCATTAGTAGTGAACCATTTCACTTACAGTGCTCTTAGGTCACGACAATTGGTAAGTTCATTACGAATGGTTCCATGCAAGTTGTTCTGATGAAGTGCCTTGATTCATTGCAATTCATTGAATGGAATAAAAATGACAAAAATCATAGATGCAACTTTACCAATACTAGGAGGAACATGTTTTCTACTTACAATCTTTGTAGTCTGTTGAGTTTACCAATGTTGGGAGAAAGAATCCCTCTAAGTTACATGTATGGAAGATTTCTAAAGAACAAAATACAAACACAAAGTGCCACACTCAGCTGAGAAAGTGGAAAAAAACAACTCATGTAACAGAATTAAGAGCATGTGTTGTTTGCATACATTGAGCGAACTCTTTTTTCATCACCAGGATGACAAGAGATACCAATCCATGCACAATGAGACTCATCAAACTCTTGCCAGTTGCTCAGAACATTCTTAGTATCATTCAACGTGGTTTTGATTTCCAACAACGCCATACCCAATAGATGAATGAAAATCACTTAAAATGTTAAAGTTTACAACTTTAAACTCCATTTCTCATATGAAAAGGCATTTCAGAAAGACTTGGAGAGAAAAGAAAATTCCAAAAATGGGAAGTGAAAGGTGAAAATTTGAAAACCACCCAGAATGCCACTACTAGAAAAAAGGCTTTCTACATCGGTTCTTTTGGACTTTTAACATCGGTTTTTAACCGATGTTGAAAGTATTAACGTTAACATCGGTTTTTTAAAACCGATGTTAACATAACTATACAACATCGGTTTTTAAATAAACTGATGTTGTCTAATAAGAAATTAACAAAAAAAAAATGTAAAATCAACATCTGTTTTTTTATAAAAACCGATGTTGTAGGTGCACTCACAACATCGGTTTTCATAAAAATCGATGTTGTAAGTAATATGCAACATCGGTTTTTCTGGTAACCGATGTTGTATAGTCATTTTCTACATCATTTACTTCATAACCGATGTAGAATGTAATTAAAAAAATATATATATTATGTATGCTCTTAATTCTACGCCAAGCCATTCGTTCGTTGGAGGCCTCTTGTCAAAACAAGTAAGTCAATTTTTTTTTCCTCTAATGATTATTTTCTCACAACTTGTATGTTATTATTTTCTCAAATGATTAATTATTTTACATGTAGGGAAGCTGTCAAAGACGACGATTTTATTCTAACTGGGTGGGAGGAAGTTAATTTGTTAATTGTTGACTTACTTGTGATAATCTTATTCCTTCCTCTTTTCCAATATTTTCCAAAATATGAACAAGCTGTTGACTCAAAAGCATGAAAAAAAATCAAAGTCTTATCAAATATCGTAACTTTAGTGGTTAATTTGGTGTTTTCTCAAAACGTTAGTGAAGAATCTATGTTCTTTTACATCTAAGTTGTATAAAATCCATTTCTAGAGTTTTTACTCATAATTTAAAAGAACATCAAACTCAGTATAAAAGGAAAAAATCCACCGTGATTTCGATCTCTAATATTTATAAAAACTAATAATCAATCTGAAAAAGGGAAGAAAACTACACCTTTTCATACTATATGCAAGGATTATTGTAATTTGTATCTATCACGTGTCCATTAGATTATACATATGTTTGGTTATACAAAAAAAAAAAAATACATACATGTATATTTTCTTTCTTCTCTCTAATTAATTGCATATTATATGCAAGGATTTAATAACACGATACAAAAATATACTAGATGATTAGATTTTCAATCTAACTATCCTGCTGCAACTCAATTTCGAAAGGCAATATTTTGTAAGGCAAGTCAATGATTACTTTTTGCATGCATATAGTACATAATAAAATTAAAAAAAAAAGTTATTTAAAATCCCTCTCACACTTCTAGTTTTTTTTTTCATTTGTACCTAATATGACCATGCAATAAGATTGAAAGCAAGTTATGTTCATTTATTAATTAGAATAATTAACTACGCCAAAATACATGTCCTTTTTAATACTATCATGATTCTAACACTCACTAATATTTTGCCTATTGGGTGTCAAAGTGAACATTAGGATATTTTGCCTTTTTGCCTCAATTAATACCTTGAATAGACAGTCCTCAATATAGAATAAATACTTGTAACATTACAAAGGATTAATAAACTAAACAACTCTAAGACCACCTAATTTCTAGAAATATAATAACATATATGTTGCCAGGTGCGGGAACTTTTTTGCATGGACGGAATATTCTTACAAAGTTTCTTTATGGGCTTAATTAATTAGTATATTGTGTTGTATGTGGCTGTGGTCAATGACACCTAAAGGGTAATAAGTGGACAGACCCCACACTCCCTCATTCTCTCACTTAAAATTGTTGTCCTTTCATGTTTCTAATAATTGCAACACACAAAAAATGCTAGTTCATTACTTTTTTAAAAAAAAATTATAATTTCACACACACAAAATTTGTTTATCTTATCACCCAAAATGGCTAATTCCCTCCACCCCCTTTGACCATGCATCATCTCGTCCATTCTGCAATAATCATCAAAATGCTAGTTCATTACTTTTTTTTAAAAAAATTATTTTTCTTCTGGTGTTTTGGACTGGGGAGTGGGAGAAGACAATGAATGGATAAGGAACAAGTGAACACTTCTTTTTTTTATAATATCAACTTTAATGCGATACTTCATATATGATCTTTAATTCTGTAATTTTAAAGAAATGCAATAAACTAATCATATGCTAAACTTTAGATAGTGCAAACATAAAACCAGCTTCGGTCACTATATTCTAGAACTAGAACACATAACAGAGGAACCACTTTTAACTGCAATTGATTAAAGGCAAAACCAAAGTAGAGCCATCCAGTTTCAGCAGACTTTAGAAACACAGAAGTTTGAAGTTCAAGTGTTCAACTATCTTGCCTATCCTATTTAACTATATATATATATATATATATATATATATATATATATAACAGGAGAAGAGTAAAGTCGGATAGAGAATTGCAGATTACCATAGCCTTGGTGCTAATGGAGCCAGAGATAGAGTTTAACAGCTGCTAGCACTTCTCGAAGTGGTTGCTCAATTCATTGATCTTTAACCAATGAAATTTGATATTAACCTATGTGAATTATGTATTTATATCAGTGAAGGATATAAAAATATTGCATAACCAAGCAGGAGACATGAAAAAGTGCCACAAATAGAGATACATAGTAAGGCTCGAACACATACCAACAAAACGAAAAACAAGTAGAATTAATCTTCCCCTTTCTTTTCTTATGAAGCTATAGTATAGTAAACCAATAAAAGGCTCAAACAGGAGAGTAATTATTATCCACAAGTATAGAGTTGAGCCCCCTGCAAAAAACTGACAGTTTTTTAAGTAAATTTAGGGACCTGTTTTTTTGTCCTTCTCTCAAATTTTTCACGTTTTTTTCTTCTTTATTTATTGAAACTCATTCGTTTTATTTGCGACCAGTGAGATGCGGGATACGAGTTTGATACTCTCTATTTTATAAATGATTTTATAATAATAACCACTATTTTCTATTCTTCATTTATATTCTTTAAGAATTATACTAGCGCATGTGTATCCATACCATGAATCATATATCCCCATTTAGCCAACGAATTTAAGAGTAACATTGGTTTTTGGCCAAAGCAATTATGTTACTAACGAATTGCACTGGCAGATTGACTACACAAGTCATAATTCTGAGTTTAAATGATCATTATGAACAAAAGAGATAGAGGGGGATATCAAATATCGAAGCAGAAATTGAAAACAAACTAATACCTCAGTTTCTGCATCGCAAGGAGATGATTCAACACAAACTCACAGCATTGCTCAACGAAACCATAGCAAGAGGACAGTGTTAACTCAACCATAAGTCCTTCAGCCTATTAAACATCTCACAACAAGACAAAACTTATAATTGAAACAAATCATCGAACACAATTAAAAATCTATTCTATTGTAATCCATTACTCAATGAAAATTAGCATCTCAATAATCTAACATAACAGAATCCAGAAACTGCACTGAACAAATTAAAAGACACAAAAAAGTAAAAGTAAAAAAAAAAAAAGAGAATCAATTACCCTTCCATAGGCATTGATATCGAGACCGTTGTTCTGTATTTCGACACTCCCAATATTCTATCCCCAAAAATAAACGCAAGAATAAAAACTAAAGTTCACACCTTTGCTCTAAAATTCCTTGCCAGTCTTAACAAAACCAGCAACCAATGCCCTTGGTAAAGCTTATAACCACTCATCTCGTCCAACCCTCATGGAAGATCACCCAACACGAGTTAACAAATGCTCCCTGGTAAAAATGGTAGTAGCGTTTCCATTATGCTCATCAAAGATCTGTTAACCAAATAGAATTAAAAATATAGCCCCAATTTTGGGGGAACCGCGAGAAAAGAGAAAAAGAGAGAGAATGAAGAGTGAAGAGACCTAAGCCTGGTCATGATTTTTGCCCTAGCGAGACACACAAAGAGAAAACGTTCCAAAGGGAAAGAGAAAGAAACAGAATGGAAAGGAATCGAAAATGGAGTAACCCCAGGTGCGCAGCCCCGATCTCGTAGTGCGCGTCAGGAAGTCTGAGGCGGTGCTGTTGGAGCTCGCCAAGGTCATCGGGGCCGACGCCGTGTACGTGAATAGCGCGATCTTTCACGACGAGGCAAAGGCGGAGGAGAAGGTTGAGGTGGAGAGAGAGAAACCGAAAAATGAGAGTGAGAGAGAAATGAGGGGCGATGATGAGACTTAGGTTTAGAGTGACATAGCATATCGAGAAATAAGCCTGCGAGCGAGTTTTGTAAAAATTCTTAACATCGGTTTTTTAAAAAACCGATGTTGAAATGAGAATTTTAACATTAACCACATCGGTTTTTTAAAGAACCGATGTTATAATGGTTATGTCAACATATGCATCTTATTTACAAAAATACCACTGCATTTTTGTTAACATCGATTTTTCATATAACCGATGTTAAATTGACGATGTTAAAAGCTATTTTTTTAGTAGTGTGCAGATATCCAATGATGCTCATTTAGGGTCATTTGCATACAACATAATGATGCTCATTCAAACATTACTCTTATTTTCAACACTTCTTTTCCACCATTTTGAAATTCATGGTCATTCTATTTGATATAGTGTAGAAATTGGAGAAAGGGAAAAATCAAATCATGGGTGGCATTTTATATCTCCCTTCTATCTAGCAAGTACCAATAAAACGATTACCTCAAAGGAGTTTTGTACATATGGAATGGTGGCTTCTAAGTTGTCAGGGACTTCCACGATCGGATGCGCGAAAAAATCAATAGAATGGAAATGGAAGTTGTAGAAGATACTTGGTTGCCAATCTGCTAGAAAATAACTTATAGAAATTTGTAAAAAGAGGGGAAATATTATAGAAATATTCTAAGTGGCTGGTGCAGTGAGGGGCATCAGGGAGTTTCACGTGGTGGTGCGGTAGGTGGTGGTGTAGTGAGGAAGGCGAAAGTGGTGGTGTGGGGAGGAAGAAAGAGAAAGATAAGAGAAACAAAGAAAAAGAAAGAAGAAGATGGAGGAAGAAACAAAGAAAGACGGAGGATAGAGATTTGGTGGAGAAGACGACGTGACGGCGGCGCAGAGGTGGCGGCGCAACGACGGAGTTGAATCGACTGAGAAATGGAAAAGGAAGGGTAGAAGAGAAAGAGAAAGAGGGAGAGAGAAGGAAGGAAGCCTAAAAGAGTTGGATGTTTTCGTGAGAGAGAGAAAATAAGGTTGGAATTTGAATTTCAAATTGAAATCTGAGAGGTGAGTTGTGGAGTGAGCCAATGGAACATTGCGGGAGCTGAGGAGGGTTGTGAGCTTGACACATGGATGACGAAGCTGAGGTTGAACGTGAGCTTGGCAAGTGCATGACGAAGCTGAGGTTGGATGTTAATTTGACACCTGTAAAAAAAATGTTCTTTTATTATAGTGGATAGATAGATTGGATGGATGGTAAATAAACAGATTCATTTGTCACTTCTACCCTTTGCCTTTTCTTCTGGGCACCACCATACTAGTGCTGCTGGGCATTTTCTATAGCTGCATCTTCGCATAGTGAACAAAGAGTTGAAGATAAAAGTTTTCTCATGGGTGGAAAAATAAATTTAAATAATAATAAAATAAATAATATTTTTATATTAAACTAGTGCATGCACATGATAAATTGTGTGTGGAGTAATATTTTTTTATTATTTTAAAAAATAAATTTAAAACTTAAAAGAAGAATAATAAATAAATAATTTTTTATAAAAATTTGGCATTACAACAATTTATTTTAGTCTCTCATGTTCAATTAACCTCTAAGCACAATTCCTCACTTACTTTTTAAAATGTCTTCTTCACCAAATTTGCTTCTTGACAACATCAGTGATTTATTTGGAAGTAAAGAGAAAATTAAAAAAATATAAATAAAAGAAGAAAATCAAAATCAAAATTATAATTTTATAATGGTAAAGTAATATTTTGGTCTTATTAATAATTTTTTATCCAATTTAGTTCCTCGAGTTTAAAAGTTTTACTTTGATCCTATATAATGTTTTTGTAAGATCAAATTGGTCCCTCCATCAACTTTTGGCACTAATGATGTAACACCCCAAAATTTTGGAAGCATAGTCAACCACCAGGATAAAATGTTGATCAGAGGCAGTATAAAGATTTGGGAGAAATGACGCAAATACCCCTGGATATTTTGATAAATGACCAAAATACCCCTAGGTAGTTTAGCCAGATATTTTAAAAAAAAGGAAATCTTATAAATACCCTTGAATGTTTTGAAAACGACCAAGAATACCTCCAGGGTAACAATTTCAGAGATATCTTGAACATTTTTAGAAATGACGATTTTACCCTTAGAGTGAAGAGTAAAATTACCAAAATACCCCTAGGTCAAAACTGACCAAGATGACTTTAGAAATTTGTGGGAACCTGAGTATAGAATAAAATACTCTTTGATAACAAATTATCAATAAGGTTGGAGGCGGAGAACCCTAAAATAAAATTTCTACGAATCTTGGAAAATAGGTTGAAAAGAGCTTAATCTAGACTATCTCGAGTATCAGAAAATTATAGGAAAAGGATGGATGTAATCTATGAAGTTTTGCCTAATTATAGAAGGAATAGGTTACCTAAATAAGTTAGTATAGTAATTTTAGTAATTCAAGGCAAAATGGACCAATAAGAATTCAAGAGAAGCTATTACATGTAATTGAAGGAAAAAAAATTGGTTAATTAGAATTCCTAATACAAGCTTTGGCAGTATGATGCAAGATCAATGAAGAAAAGCTCTAAGAAACTTCAAGAATGGACACATGGATGTTTAAGAGGCTTAGGAACTTGCTATTGGTCCAAATGGAAAGCTAGTTATAAATACTTAAAAGATATTTGAAGCAAATTTTATTTTATTTCCTTGGGCAGAAAACGTAGACATTTTTAGGCCTTATTTCAAAGATCCCAACGGTCAAAATCTAGATATGTAAGTTAGGAGTATACCATTAAAATTTTAAGAAGATCCAACGGTTAACAAGTTCCGAATGAATATTTTTGTAACACGGGTTTTGGGCAGAAATTTTTATGATTTAGTCTAAGCTACCCACGGTTTTGGAATAAAAAAATCAAAGAGAAGGCACTTAGCTGGAGTAGGCCACGTGAAAGCAAGGAAAAGTGTGGAATTCTCATGAAGAAAGACACTTGTAAGGTCCAAAATCCTTAGCCAATAAAAGGAGAACAACCAAAAAGCAAGGCAATGATGAAGTTCTATGATATTTTTCACTTAAAGCCAAGTAACCTAGCCTATAAAAGGAGATGAAAACTGAAATTGGGCTGTCCAAAAGAGGCATGGCCGTGCAAGATAGAGCACCAAAAGCTCTCCATTTTATTTTTTTCCAAATTACCTTTTACCTAGAACAAAAACCAAAGCCTTTCATCCTAAGTTTTCACGTGAAGTCTAGTCACTTTAGGAGCAAGGATTCTTCAATTTCAAATAAGGAAGGCTGTCCAAAAAGCTTAGAAGACCAAGGTATGGGGAGTTTATGTTGAGCCTAGTTTGAATAATGTTCCTTGCTTTATTTCATGAAGTTTGTATACAAGATGTTCGATAAAATGTCTCAAAGAGTTTGAATAATTGTTTAGCTAAGTAACTTAATTCTAGTCTAACAAATAATTAAGGGATAAATAACTTGAACTTAAGTCCATGAATCAAAGAGGGAATTAACCGAAAATTTGAGGTAGTATAGTTTTCTTTAAGAAAATAATCATTTAAAAACTATAGTTGTTAAAGGAGATATGTTGATGTTGGCCGAAAATTATGCTATGATTCCTTAAGTATCTATGTTTAAATTGATGTTAGAAATTGATTGGAAATATGTCTAGGATGTGGAAAATAATGTTAAGTAGCTTTCTTTTACAAATATTCTATGTTGCACACCATGTGTTTGATAATTTGCTTCAATGAGCAAAATATGTTTAAAACTTGTTTATTTGAATCTTTATTGATTGGAGCTGAATTATATCCATGATGAAATGATTTAAACTAAGATGGTGTATTATTCAAAGTGATGTGAAGTTAAAATTCATGGAACTTATACTATGATAAATGATTTTATAAATGTTGATAAAGTCAATATGTTGTTTGGTGGTATTATGTCTTGATGTTGAGAAATGAATCAAGAATTGTATTATGTTGATGGAATAATTGGAATCCTTGTGTCGTATGGTGATTACTTATGGATTTCAAGAGTTGCGGTGAATTATGGCAGTATGCTGAGATTTGTGGTGTAAAGTTTTATGTGATGATGGAAATAAGTTTTATGTATTGTTCTAAAAGACATATAAGTTGAAAAGATAAAATGAATCATTCATGCATTTCATACGCATATGCCTGACGGGGGTTAATCCGTGAAGTATGCCTTGCGGGGGTTAATCCGTGGAGATGTTGTCAGATAGCTAAACTGAGTCCACGCGTTCAAAGGTGTTATGAACTTGGGGGTAGTTGAGACAGGGAGGACCACACCACCATGATGATCACATAGGTGGAGGTGACTATCCTACGCGCCCCTGGGCTACCCCGACTGGTTGGATAAGTTTATTTGTGCCACCAGAGTGGGTGAGGCTATCTTGACTGTGGCCACTGTTGATGATTTAATAACCTGAGATCTCAGTCATGCATCATATAAAAAGACGAGCATGCATCCTATACATCGCACAATGGGTATATGTATGATGATTTGTACACTGTATAAGCTGTGTGGATTTTATCTATCCGTGTTTATATTATTCGAACTATGTTTGGCATAGACTTACCCCATTTTGTGTCTGTGGTTGACACCTGTAATGACCCCAATTCATTTGGGCGAGCAGAGAAACAGAAACGCATAAGCTGTAGATGAAGATTGATGAAGAAGTTTTGATGAGAAGCTGTATGTTGTAACTTGTAATTTTGTGGCATGTAATTTGTGATAAGTTGTCTGTATATTATTTTGGATACTGTATTATGGACTGTATTCTTATTATATGAACCGTGGTGAGGAAAATCGGTTAGACTACGAACAAATCATTAGCAAGCAAGGCAAAAAGAATTTTCGTGAAAAAAAAAAAATTATAACTAATCTAATTCTAATACAAAGTGGACACAAGATTTCATCTAAAATTAATAAAGCACGAGAGAGCAAAGAGAGGCGTTACAAATGACTTCAATTTTAGTTAGCGTGAGATCTCATAGTTTGTCGTGTCTTACCAAGTTGATCAAGTTAGTGTGATAAATTAACAAAAGGACAAATTTGGTCTAACAACTTTTGATGGATCAAGGTGAAATCCTTTTAAATTAAAGGTCCGTTTGGGGTGGTTGCGAGTTTCTGATTTTCAATTTTTAAATGTAATTTTAAAAAAAAAATGCATTTGGCAAAAACAAACCTGAATTCGTTTTTAACTCAATTTCAAAATAATTTTACATTCATTATCAAAACCAAGAAAAAAAATTGTGAATTTGGTTTTCAGTTTTAAAAACACTTTCTAACACCATCACCATATCACCGTCGTTGTTGTTGCCTACATCGTTGTTGTTGTCGCCACTACCACTATTCCACCCCACCACCGTTGTTGTCGCCACCACCACTATTCCATTGCTATTGCCGCCATCACCACCATCATTTTGTCGCCTCCATCATCGTTGTCGCCACCATTACCACTATTCCACCCGATCACCACCCATAATTTTAAAAACCAAACCGGTGACTGACCCAATCAAGGCATTGAATCACTAGATCAATGGTCAAACTAATGTGTCTCTAATTGACCCGCATGACCTTGTCTCTATTAAAAAAAATTAAATTTTTATACCCAACCTTAATTGACCTGCATAACCTAGCATGTATCCTCTCTTGGGCGTGACCCGGCCTGAGTAAATGGGTCACTGGTTCAGACACAAACTGATCAGGTCATACTGGGTTGCATGGTTGATCTGATAGGCAACTCGATTCAGATAAACCTCTGGGTCACAATTGACCAATTTGGTCGGTCTGGGTTTTAAAATACTGCCATCACCATTCTCTAACTACTATCATCATCATCATCATTCCACCACCATTGCCACCATCGTCGCCATCACTATTCCACCCCACCATTCTCGTCAATGCCACCACCACCATTCCACTTGCATCACTACTATTCTCACCACCATTAAAGCTCCCACTTCCACCTGAGTAATGTATTTTAGTAATAAATGTTTTCAAAAGTAAATTGAAAAATAACATATAAAATAGGGAAAAGCATGAATTAGGAACCTTGTTAGTAGACAATGGTTTTATTGAGTTGCGTATATTGTTGAACCTGAATTATTCCATGCCAAAGATATAATTGTTGTGATATCCACCCAATTATTATTGTTTCGTGCAAAATAAATCATCATAAACCTTTTTGAAAGAGATCAAAGTTTGTTTAAAACATATTACAACCCTTGTTTTTGTGTTATTTGGTTCACTTTAGTTGTTTCCACTTCCTGACTATTACAGCTGTTGCATATGGGTGTATTTGGACCAACTAGAATGTCGAGTTTGGGAGGAATGAAATATGGCTTTATCATAGTTGATTACTATTCAAGATATACATGGGTGTACTTCATTGCACATAAACATGAGTCTTTTAAGGAATTTCAAATATTCTATAAGAGAGTACAAAATGAAAAAGGTTTTTGTATCTCTTCTATCAGAAATGACCATGGGATTGAGTTTGTAAATACTGAGTTCAAATCATTCTTCGAAAACAATGGTATTTTCCACAACTTCTCTTTGCCAAGAGCAACTTAACAAAATGTGGTAGTTGAAAGAAAAAATAGAACTCTACAAGAAATGGTTAGGACCATGCTTTGTGAAAACTCATTTCGTAAGCACTTCTGGCATAAGAAGTGAACACAACATGTTATGTTCGAAATAGAATATTGATCAGACCTTTGAATAAGGAGACTACTCATGAACTATGGAGAGGAAGAAGACCCAATATTTCTTACTTTTATCCTTTTGGATATGATTGTTTTATCCTTTTGTATTTATTCCGTTTATAGTTACATTAAGTCAAGTTTAGTTATATGCTATTTACTCTAAAAAAACCAAATTGATTCATTAATTGTTTTTGAGTACAAACAAAGTCCCTGTGCAATCGACATTCGGACTTACCGTTTAATTATTACTTGGATAAATTGGTACGCTTGCCAAAGTGTTAACAATCTCCAAGGAATATAGCATGTTGTTGGTGTTTATGATAAGGGTACATGGTGGTTATGATTGATGGACTGATGATGATGATGATGTTTGATGGTTGAATCATGGTGATGATGATCAATTGATTGATGTATGATGATTGAATCTTTATGTGATGATTGATGAATTGATGATTGTTATGAGATGCTCTATTATATGAATTCTAATATTTAAGCCTTGAGTATGATTTCCAAATATTACATTCTATATTTATATAATGATGCTTGTTTATGCTTTAATTGTTAAGTTTGGAAAGCTTATCCTTGCATTATTGCACGTGTGGGTCTTGCTTGATATATCACGTGATGTCTTATCTTGGTATCGTGTGTTTTACCTTTTGGCATTTGAAATGGAAAGGTTGAAAAGTATTTTCATAATTAAATTAATAGAAGGTTTTAAATAATTAAAATAAAGTCTTCCATTTGAGATAATTTCTAGTAACGGCGGTGGGTCATAATTAAATTTTTATCATGTACATCATTTGACGAATAATGAATAACACAAGTAAAATAATATAAAATTTATTAAATACCTAATATTAATTATCTTAATACAATTTATATCAAATTAATTGTGTTTACTAACATAAAAAAAGAGAGGGATAATAATAAAAAATTTGGTGTTTCCTTTTTAAAATGATTACATTAGTTAGTTACTATTTTTTCGGTTATTAAAGAGATAATAATAGGGATATATATGTGTGTGTGTGTGTACCTTTTTAATACTTTGTATTGAGACAAAAAATTGTCTCATAATTTTCTTAGTAACAAAAATTAGAGATTTTGTCCTGTATCCTTATCCTTAATTTGTGTTTTTAGCAATCGTGGAACAAAATATTTGTCTTGTTCAGTATCATAGTTTTTTATGAATCAAACGGATCATAAACTCCAATTTCTTGGTTGGTTCGAGAAATAGGTCAAAACAACTCAAAAGATCATACATCAAAGGCAAAGACTATGGTGGTGAGTCTAGGAGGATTTCTTTGTCTTCTATACAATGGTGTCTATGTGAGCATTTTCATGATAGAAAGCGAGAGAAGAGTATGAGTAAGAGAGAGATAAGGAGAGAAAGATAGAGGAATGGGTGACAACAAAAAACATGAATGAAGTTACCTTCACCAAACAATTTTAATATTATTGTATTCCCAAATTAGTCACTTTATTCCTTTAAAATGAAGTGTTAGGGTTACTAGAAATCATTGTAAAAAATATCAATGAAATGTTCATTTTTGTCCTTATTCATTTGTCGTCCATGATTGGGGAGTCATGTGGTAGAACATGTGACTGAAAAAGTAACAAATAATTAACAAGATCATATTTTTATTAATGAAGTTAGTAGATAACTAACAACTTGGATTAACTAGGCTAACATAATTCAGTGTCAGATTTATTTACCATGTTCTAATTTAGGAACTACGATGATAATGCCCCACAATTGTAGAGACTAAAATGAGGGTTTATTCCTTTTTTTTTTTTTTGTTGCAGATGAAGAAAATGGGTGAAAGAAAAATGGTTTTTCACATTTTTTAAATATCTTTATATCTATTCATAACTTCAAATCTTATAAGAATATTTTGTATATTGAATAATTTTTTTCCTCAACTGACCACTCTTTTATATTTCTCTAGTCACAAACAACCCCGTGTAGTGCATAAAAATCTCTTGGGGTTTCGGTTTCACGTATGGAGGGTGAAAAAAATATCCCAGAGAAGTAGGTAGAAAAGTGTTCCCAAGTGTGTGAATTTGCAGCTTTATTTATAACCTTCCTATTCATACGACAAGCAAATGGTGTTAATGCTGTGTCGTAAACTATGATGTCTTATTGTTTAGCAGTTACCAGCTTAGTAAAAGTAATGTTCCTAGAAAGTTTTGATATGTGGGGAGAGAAAAAGTAATGATCCTTTCTATAATTTCTAAAATTATAAAAGCTTGTATTCATTGGGTGCAGACTGTGCAGTGTTGGGTAAGGTGTCAGGTTGACAGTGAATTGTGCAGGCATCAACAAACGAAAGTACTAAGCTCAATTGCTAGTGTTTGAGAAATTGCTCAATAATCTGAATTGTGTTGCCAATGCCTATTCTTTGCAGATTTTATTAGAACCTTACAAACACATTATCTAGTCCAATGGATAATACTGTAATAATGCAATGGCAATCAACTTATTTATTGACATGAGTATGAATACAAAGAAGCATCTCTCAATTATTTAGTTGCTTTCACTTTATTATAATTTCAACATGGTATGAATGCACATGCTAGTGCACTTACAGTGTTTAACTAATTAGGAGAGTGAAGTCCATTATAATCTAATAATCTCCCTTGGCTGCATTATGGTGTTTAGTGAAAACCATAGAGAACCTTAGAAGGATCCAATTGTCCACTGCAATAGCTTGATGAAACATTACAGAGCTCTTGATAGCCCTTCCATTCCATTCTTCATAGGGCTTCAACACAAGTGGGGTTTCAATAGCTGCAGAATCCATACATATCATGAACTTGTAATCAGCATCCCCTAAATCAGGAAGAGCCTTGGCCTTCCTATACCCGAGATTCCATACCACTGCATTTACATACAAATGAATATTTGGATCAGATACATCAAAAATAAAAAATAACCAGAAAAAATATGAATGTTCAATAAAATATGAGTGTTGAATAGAAATAATATGATATGAATAGAAGGTGGGAAAATGTGTATTCTAGGAGAGTTGTTAGTTAGTAAGTCAATTAGGATAACTATAGTTAGTTATAACTAAGTATTAGTTAGTAGTTAGAAGAGAAATTATAAATAGGGTGTTAGGGAGTTTGGGAAGGACATTTGGTATGTTGTTTGAGGTTTGTGATTCCTCGAAAATCATTGTTTTTGTCATTAGGAGTGTGAACTCCCTATCAATAAAATACTCAATTTTCCTCTTTTGTTGGTCCAATTCTATCAACTGATATCAAAGCTCCAATCTAGGAGCCGTGGAGGGGTTGATGGTGTCGAAAACAAACACTAAATGGAGTCGCGTATGGAGGCGATAGAGAGGGCCTTGGAGGAAAATCGCAAGGTGGTAGAATCATGTTTGGGTTCCATCAAAGCAATGATTCAAAGACTAGTGGCGGTGTGGGAGAAAAAGACGACGGACAAGAACACGCTTGTAGATGATTTGTCGGGAAGAAATAGAGGGAACAAAGTAGTTGGGGGAAATCGTTGGCAGAACATTGAAATGCCCATTTTTGTGGGAGAAGACCCTTGGATTGGATGTCAAAAATCAAACAATACTTTCGACTGCAAACCATGAGGGAGGAGGACAAGCTAGAAGTTGTCATGCTGGCGATGGATGGAGAGGCGTTGGGATGGTTCCAATGGTGGGAGTCTTGGAACCTAAACCACTCGTGGGAAGGGTTCAAGACTGCACTAGCCCAGAGGTTTCACGGTTTGAATCTGGGAAGTCCTTTTCAAGTGCTATTAGCACTAAAGCAGGAAGATTTTATGCAAGATACATCGGGCAGTTTGAGAAGTATGTGGGGACAGTGAAAGGGTTGGAAGAATCCTTCTTGATGGAGGTGTTTCTCAAGGGATTAAAGGAAGAGATTAGCACGAAGGTATGACTTCATGAACCTAAGAATTTGATGGAAGCCATGATAAAGGCTCGAAATGTGGAAGAAATAAATCGGGTTTTAGGGAATTTACCTAGAAGTAATAATAAGGCATACCCATTTTCAGAACTCAACTTCTCGACATAGAGGTTTGGAAGGGATTGACAGTAGGGTAGTGGTAAGGTGATGGAGCCTCCTATGGCTGCTAAAACAGGGGGTGATCAATTAAAAGGAAGGAGGACTTTCCACAAGTTGTCACTTGTGGAAGTCAATGAGAGATGAGGAAGGTGAATGCTTCACCTGTGAAGAAAAATATCATCCTACGTAGAATTGTAAAAATAAACAACTAAGTTTGATAATTATGGAAGAAGATGAGGGAGAAGACTTTTGGAGGAGTCAAGAAGAGGATAAGGATGAAGAGGAGGAGGGATTTCATCAACTTCCCTTGCACAGTATTGAGGGATTTACCACCAAGAAGTTACTAAAATTATGGGAAATGATTAAAAATAGAAAGGTGATAGTGTTAATTGATTGTGGGGTAACTCATAATTTCATTTCAATGAAATTAATGAAGAAGCTGGAGTTAAAGGAGTATGTAAATCTCTACCCATTGAGTTGCAGGACTTACAAATTATTCAAGATTGTTATTTGTTTGAGTTGGGAGGGGCTGATGTGGTGTTAGGGGTGGAATGGTTAGCAGGTTTGGGTGAAATGGATGCTAACTTTGAGAAATTGACTTTAGCTATGTGGGTGCAAAATAGGAAAATTATATTAAGAGCTGAACCTAAATTGATTAAGCCTACCACCACATAGATTATCTGGTGGAATTAAAATCATTAGAAGAAGAATGGAGATCATAAGAAACTTCTAATTCAGTAATGCAGATATTGGATCAATTTGAGGAGGTTTTTAAGGAACCTCAAGGGCCTATAAATATCATGCCATCAACATTCAATCTGGTAATAAAATACCAAACTTAAGGCCCTATAAATATCCTCATTGCCAGAAGGATGAGATTGAGAAATTGGTAAGCGACATGTTGAATGCTGGAATTATTAGGACAATCAGTAATCTTTTTGCTAGTCCTGTAATTTTGGTTAAGAAAAAAGAAAGATTAATGTGTAGACTATAGGGAATTATTAGGAGCTAGAGGTTTTGTGTAGACTATAGGAAACTCAATAAGACTATTGTGCCAGATAAGTTTCCAATACCAATCATAAAAGAGTTATTAGATGAGATTCAAAGGGCTGAATGGTTGTCAAAATTGGATTTGAGAGCAGGTTATCATCAGATCAGGATAAAGGAAGAAGATGTGCAAAAGATAGCTTATAGAACTCATGAAGGTCATTATGAGTTCTTGGTTATGCCTTTTGGGCTAACCAATGCACCATCAACCTTCCAAGCATCATGAATGAGGTACTTCGACCTTTCTCGAGGTAGTTTGCTTTGGTTTTCTTTGATGATATATTGGTGTATATTCATAGCCTTGAAGGTCACAACATGCACTCAAGAGCAGTGCTACAAGTGTTGCAACAACATGAGTTGCATGTGAATAAGAACAAATGCAACTTTGGTAAGAAATCTTTGGAGTATTTGGGTCATGTGATATCGAGAAAAGGGGTGGAGGCCGATCCAAATAAGTTGGCAGCTATGACTAGGTGGCCTATTCCTAAAGATTTGAAAAGATTAAGGGGATTTTTGGGGTTGACAGGTTATTATAGGAGGTTTGTGAAGGGGTATAGGAAGCTAGCACAACCCTTAAATTCTTTGCTAAATAATAATGTTTTTCTATGGGATGAGGAAGCAACACTTTCCTTTGAACAAGGTTACTGAGTGAGGAACAATTCAAGTGGGCCACTAAATTGATTGGATATAATTTTGTTATTCAATATAGGCAAAGGGAAAAAGAATATAGTGATTGATACACTATCCAAACAGTTCTTATTTTGTGTTATTTCAAGGGTGCAAGAGGAGGAATGAGGTGATTAGGAGGAGGAGATGCAAACTGATCCTCAAATGTATGAAGTTTACCAGGGCATATTAACTAGGATAGTTGAGAAGCAAGGATACACCATCCATGGAGGTAAATTCTATCACAAGAATAGCTTGATTTTATCTAAAAATTCTTCTAGAATTCCTTTTCTTTTAAGGGAGTTGCATGATTCTCTTGTGGGAGGACACTCGGGTTTTTTTATAACCTTTAAGAGAGTGGTTGGAGTAGGTTTTTGGCAAGAAATGAAGAAAAGGATAAGAGATTATGTTGCTGAATGTGAAATCTATTAGAGAAATAAGGCCAATACTTTAGCACTAGTAGGATTATTGCAACCTTTGCCAATTCCAACAACGGTGTGGATAGATATTTCAATGGATTTTATTGGAGGACTACCAAAGGCTCAAGGTATGGACACTATATTGGTGGTGATTGATATAGACTAACTAAGTATGCTCATTTTTTTTGCATTAAGTCATCCCTATATAGCTAAGGAGGTTCTGAGTTATTCATCAAAGAAGTAGTAAAGTTACCTGGTTTTCCTGCTTCCATAATTTCTAACAGAGACAAATTGTTGATGAGTCTTTTATGGAAGGAATTGTTCAGAAGGGCAGGTATTCAACTAAAAATGAGTACTTCCTATCATCCATAGACAGATGGGTAGACTAAAGTGGCTAATAGGTATTTGGAGGCTTACTTGGGGTGCTTAATTGACAACAGACCAAAGCAATGGCCTAACCACTTATCTTGGGTTAATTTTGGTTTAATACCAATTTCAATATTTCAACTAAAATGTCTTCTTTTAAGACTTTGTATGGACAGGAACCACCTCTATTGATCAAAGGAGTTGATATTCCTTCTAGATTTAAAGAGATTAATCAGCTGAGCAAGGACACAGATGAATTGCTGCAGGATTTAAGGACTAATTTGTTGAAAGTTCAAGATCAGATGAAAAGATATACTAATAAGCATAAAAGATATATGGTTTTTTAGGAAGGAGATTGAGTGTTTTTGAAGCTACAATCATACAGAATGAAGTCCTTAGCAAAGAAACCAAATGAGAAGTTGAATCCTCGATTTTATGGACCCTATAAGGTCATACAAAGGATAGGAGAGGTTGCTTATAAACTAGAACTTCTGTAAGGTAGCAAAATACATTTGATTTTCCATATTTCTCTGCTTAAGAAATCAATGAAGTTCACTTGTTCTCCTCAACCATTACCAACAACTTTGAATGAGAATTGGGAACTTCAAGTTCAACCTGAGAAGGTCATGAAAAAGAGACTTTCAGAAGCTGGTAGATAGGAAGTCCTTATTAAATGGCAAGGCTTACCACATCATGAAGATAATTGGGAATTGGCTGATGAAATGGAACCTGTTTTTCCTCACCTGAACCTTGGGGACAAGGTCCATCTTGAAGGGGAGGGGTATTGAGAAGAATAGAAGGTGGGGAAATGTGTATTCCAGGAGAATTGTCAGTTAGTAAGTCAGTTAAGATAACTAATAGTTAATTATAATTAACTATTAGTTAGTAATTAGAAGAGAAATTATAAATAGGGTGTTAGGGAGTTTGGGAAGGACATCTGGTATGTTGTAGGAAGTTTGTGATTACTAAAAAATCACTATTTCTGCCATTAGGAGTGTGAACTTCCAATCAATAAAAATACTCAATTTTCCTTTTTAGCTGGTCCAGTTCTATCACCATATAGAAAGTGTTAAACAACCTGCATCTGGCATTGCATTCTTCTGCAGTACAAATGTTCTTTTCTTCTCATAGTTTATTACTGCGATTTTTTTGGGGGTGCGCAAGTACACCCTATCCATCTACAAGGCAACCAAAATTGTCCTTAGAGATCACTAGAAAGAAATATGATTTTGTAGCAATCTACATTGCAATCATGAGAAATATAAAAAAATTTATACTTCATCCATCCCTAATTATAAGATCCTTTTTAGAAATTTATTGTCCCTTTTTATAAGAACCTTTTCTAATTTCTAGATGAATTAATTATTTGTTACCCTACATACTCTTACTTAATTATTCTCTCTCCAAACATTAATGTAAAACAATTAAGTGGATAGAGAGATAAGAAAAGGGTAATTTTGGAATGATAGTATAATTAATTGATAGATTTAATGTGATTAACTAAATTAACTACTCTTCTTAAGGAGCGTGAATTTGTTGAAAGGTTCTTATAATTAGGGACGGAGGGAGTAGATGTTTATTTAGAAATGTTAAGCTTATTATTTGTGAGGTCAATATAGTGAGTGTATTGTTAGATTTCATCTTAAAACCAATTAATATGGCGTGAAGTTACTTGACTGATATATAAGATGCACCCCTTAATGACAAAAGAATTAATGGTAGTGATTGTACATATATTTGTGTTATATGAGAATTCTCCAGCAGGAGAACACACGGTTTTTGGCCTAATCCTCTCTAAGTTTAATATGTATGAGATGCTGCAACCAATTGAATGATTGAAGCATAGTATGAACTTATACCTGGCCATCAAAGGTAATTGCATCTGCCTGCTCTGTGAACCTTGATCTGTTCAGAAGATTGTCAAGGTAATCAAGTGTCTCCAATCCCTCAACACGCACTTCACTGCAAATTTTGAATAGCATCATTCAACCTCTCTTAAAGACACAAAATGAAGTAAGATCTTTCAAGCAATAAAATTGCAAGAAGTCAAGAGTGATGATTAGGAATTTTGTAGACATCAACTAAATTAAAGTGGTATTTTCAATATCTAAAATGCTCACCTGATATCTGATACCGATAAATAGTTGCTTATTGACAGTGTAAAAGAAAGTGTTTTATTATCAGTGTTTCTGACTCGGGGGATCAAAATGAGCTTGCCATCACTGAGAGAGATACGAAGCCGAAACTCAAAACTGCATAAGAAGCAGAACAAAAATGGTTTAGATTTGGACAATTTAATAGAACCTAACAAAAGAATTTCATCTTCCGTGTAATCAGCGGAAATGAATAAAAATAAGGAAAACACGGCTTGAAATCATACCTACATGGCCTATTCTTCATGTCAACTACTGTTGACTTTAATATCAGATCCACAGAGGATTGATTGTCTGATGGAGGTAGAGGTGAAGGGTCCCTATCCAATGACCACAATCTGTTTCTTGCAGATCCATGTTGTTCTAGTGGACCAAGATTTCCAAACTGAAAATAGAAAAATGTAGTTTAGAATGCAGAATTTAAGCAATGAAAAAAATTAAATATGTTTCCACCAATGTGATGAAATTAACCTGTGGAAAGCAGACTGATATACCTCTGTTTGTTTTAGACTGTTTCCAGTTAGCCTGTTGAGTTATAAATTCAAACAAGAGAATGTAGCAAACTGACAACTTTAACCGAGTGGGGTAAATGTATGCAAAAGGAAAAGAATACATGATAATTAGTAATTGAGTTAGTCTTGAATCAGGAGTGATCATAAAATAGAAAAAGTAACATGATTTAAATTTTAATTACTACTTTGTTATGATTCTTGATGGATGTTCTAGCATTCATGAGTATTGACTTTGGTTTAATGGCTTCCATTTCTTTTAAAGGATTAAATTTTGAATATACTAGCATCTGACAAGAGTACTCCACTTTATGTACCAAGACATATAATTATAATTATTAAAATGATAGCAATGCTTCTCTAAGTTGGCTTATAAGTAGAAAATGCAAAAGAATAATATTTATTTACCTTACTGCTCATAAAAAGCAGTTCTTCCTTTCGTTCATTCTTCCAAGAAACAACCTGACCCCCATATAGAAGCACCTGAAACCATATATTTTCAGGCATTTGAAAACTGGAAAAAAGTGAAACTATCCTCTTCCATATCATATCAATATGGTTGATTTTATTGTAAAATTACAGACATGTTTTTCCAAATACAATACACACATTTCAAAATTAGTAAAATGAAAAGGATTGTATCCATCTTGCCTAAACATAAGGCTGAACTTTTAGGCAAACCATAAAGATGAAGGACTTTATCACTAAACAAATATTCTGACATCTGCTGTATAACTAATTGTTTCAGATAGCCAATATTGTAAATGGAAGTCCAATGTAACAAAGTTTCTCAAAGGGCTTTAGAAGGTGTTGTTGCCATTTATGATAAATATAGATACATGTTTGATGAGCATACAAACTTAGTGAATCTGTTACGGATAGGCCATTCAAATATTTAAATTATGCAACCACCAAGAGATAGAAGATATAACAGAAGATATAATCACAACCACTGTCATACATCTAGTTAGATAATCTGAATATCTTAAACCAAAAAGATAATGGGCCTCAATAATATCTTCCCAGGATCCAGGTATTATCCTATAAATAAAGCATTATTCATGGTGAAAGGTACACAACAATTCTGACTCTCTCTTTTCCCTTCACACTGCACACACAGCACACTACTTGTGTTGTCTCCAGCAGTGATCATCTTCCTGGGGGTGCTTCATCTCCATAGGCATCTTCAGAGAGGGAGAGTTTGATCCCATAGCAAATCCCAGCAAACCCCGCTGGGTACATTCTGTTTCTCATGAGCAGAACAGTGGCGCCGTCTGTGGGAACGATAAATTTCGAATCCCACCAATTCACAATGGTCAACACCAGAAGCCATCAGATCACTGGACATGAGGCACCACCACCCCGGAATGCGAATCTGGAAAACATGGTAGCAGAAGATGCGGCGTCCCATACCGCTTCCTCTCCAACTATACCACCAGCTCGTATTCCCCCATCGAATGCCGAGGTAGAATTAGACAACAATCAGCGTTTTATCCACAATTCGTTGAACTCTATTTTATCTCGGTTAGAGAACTTGGAGAAGCGTTACGAGCTTCAACGACAGGAGGATGCTCAGAATTTGTCCAAACAGCCGAGCAATCCTAATACTGAACGACCAGCGACAACGCACAATGAGCAACCAAATTCAGTAGAAAGAAGACATGAAACAAATAACTCGGCACCCACAGCTAAGGCTGGTAATAGAGGACCAGCCAATCAATCCGAACAAGTCAGATCCCATTCACGCAAGGAAGGACCTCGGCCCGCTCTGTCAGCCCGAATCCCAGAGCACGCCGTTGTCGACAGATCAGCAAGGGAAATTATACGTCGGCCCAGACGAGAAGACGATACATATCAGAGGAAATATCGCCGAGGTCATCAGAATAACAGCCCATTCATCGACGAGATAGTAGAAGCCCAATTCTTGGAGGACTTTGATAGTTCTTTCTTATCCAAGTATGATGGGAGCCAAGATCCCCGGGTGCACATAGCCGAGTTCGACATGCAAATGTGTGTCTGAGGTATTGACGAGCCTATAATTTCTCGAATTTTTGCTACTACTTTGACTGGGGCCGCTCAAGCTTGGTTTCACACATTTCCGCCGCAGTCCATCCAAAATTTTGAAGATTTTGGACAAAAGTTTTTGTTGAATTTTGCAACAAGCAAGAAGCAGCCCAAGTCCGAGTTCATATTAGGGAAAATACGTCAACAGTCCGGAGAAACATTACAAAGTTATATGGACCGATTCAAAGAAGCCGCTTTGCAAGTACAGGGCTTGGAAGAAAAGGTCCACATACACCTCATTTCAGCCGGGCTTAATGGGTCATCCCGTCTCGCCAAATCCATTTATAAAGATCCTGTGAAGACTCTAAATGAATTTATGATCCGTTCCAAAAAATACTTAGAGTTGGAACAGATGGAAATCGCTAACTTGGCCCCGAGAGAGAATAAGAAAGCTACATCGTCGAGGAACCGACGTCACGAGAATGCATAATCCAATCGGCGACCTATAAATTTTCCCGCCAGCCGACCTCCACGAAGTTTTCCTGATCCCAACTTCAAGCCCAAAAAGTTCGAGTGGAAATTTGACAAATATGCTCCACTAAATGCTCCGCGAGGTCAGATATGGAAGGAAGTTGCATTCACGGAGATGAGGAAAGTAGAACGTCCTCGTCCGATGATGAGAAAGGAAGGGTTAGACTATTCCCGATATTGCGACTTCCACAATGGGCCGGGTCATACGATTGACCAGTGTCGGGAACTTCGTGATGTGATAGAACAATTCGTTCGTGAAGGTAAACTTCGGCAATATGTTATCTGGACTCAAGGGCACCAAGGAAAAAGGAAAAGTCAGCAGGAGAATAAAGACCGAGATGAAAAGAAAACTAAAAAAGACGAATTCCCAGAGCTCGAATTCGAATGTAATGTGATCTCGGGAGGCATGGGAGGTGGAGGTGACACCGCCAGTCAGCGAAAGAAATATCTTAAGGAAGTTATGTCGGTAAGAGATCAACCCAAATTCAAAGAAAGCAGCAAGAAATCTGAACCACCGCTAATCTACTTCACAGAAGACGATATGAAAGGCGTAGTGCCCGGACACGAAGACGGTCTTGTCATAACAGGGACCGTGGCAAATTTCCGAGTTAAAAGAATATTCATTGATAATGGTAGCTCGGCCGACATCATTAACTTGAGTGCTTTTCAAAAGATGAACCTAAAGAAGGAGGACTTAAAACCGTGTCAAACCATGCTGATCGATTTTAATGGTGGAGGCACAAGTTTGAAAGGTGCAATTGACCTCCAATTGACGTTGGGGACAAGAGAAGGTTTCAAGACAGGCCGAATCACGTTCACCGTTGGCGAGTTCACCTCACTATACAACATCATATTAGGCAGGCCAACACTTCATAAATGGGATATATTGATGTCCACCAAGCACCAGAAGATGAAGATGATCGGACACCTTGGCCGAGTTATTACAATATGTGGTGATCAGAGGGAGTCCCGACAATGCTATTTCAATACGATCCAAGAAACTGAAGGTGGCCCATCTTCTCCACCTCGGATTCGGCAGGAAGATCCCTCAGATCAACAAATAGAGAGGTCGGCATCTCGCAAGCCGGTTAATCTTGTGGAATTGGATATGCGAGATGTTGAAGAATGGAGACCAGAACCGGTAGACAAACTGGAAGATGTTCAGATTGGAGGATCTCCAGAGCAAATCACGAAAATAGGCGCACAGAATAATTCAGAAACCAAAGGCAAGCTAATCCAATGCCTTAGAGAGAACCAGGACGTGTTCGCTTGGAAAGCCTCCGAGATTCCCGGAATCGACCCCACATTTTGCTGTCATAAATTAGCCATGTACCCTGATTCCAAACCAGTGGCACAGAAAAATAGGAAGCTCGGCCCGGACAGAAGAGCGGCGTTGGAGAAACATATCAAAGAATTGTTGGAGGCCGGATTTATAAGAGAAATACAGTACACCACCTGGCTTTCAAATGTGGTGATGGTGAAAAAGTCTAATGGAAAATGGCGAGTTTGTGTCGATTACACAGATCTGAACAAATTTTGTCCAAATGACTGTTATCCGATGCCAAATATCGATCAACTAGTAGATAATT
>CM023959.1:11750514-11781588 GCA_013407115.1 Glycine latifolia
ATCACAACCACTGCCATACATCTAGTTAGATAATCCGAATATCTTAAACCAAAAAGATAATGGGCCTCAATAATATCTTCCCAGGATCCAGGTATTATCCTATAAATAAAGCATTATTCATGGTGAAAGGTACACAACAATTCTGACTCTCTCTTTTCCCTTCACACTGCACACACAGCACACCACTTGTGTTGTCTCCAGCAGTGATCATCTTCCTGGGGGTGCTTCATCTCCATAGGCATCTTCAGAGAGGGAGAGTTTGATCCCATAGCAAATCCCAGCATACCCCGCTGGGTACATTCTGTTTCTCACGAGCAGAACAGAATCATATGCTGCAAAGCATAACACCAGCTATTTCTCAAGCTTATCATAAGCTACACAACATCAACAATTAAATCATCAAATTCAAAGCATAACATGACCCCAAAAATATCAAACCAACCTCTGCTAATGAACCAGTTGCGTCAGTCAATATAATCCGGGGCAATCCATCCATGTCCTGAAAAATATTCAAGGGCATCGATCTTGGCCTTAGCCTTGCCTTTATGCTGCTCATAAACGGGTTCACTTTCCCTTTTTTCCAATCCAGCTTCAACCAACAACACCAAAATTGATATCAATTTTCTTCCTAATCATCAAACATAACAAACAACAAACGATACATTGTTCATATATATTAAATAAAAGGTTGATCAACATAATAACCTTTTTTGTCACCCAAAAAGACCATTCAGAAATCAGAGAAAGTTTCAAGCAGATGAAAGCAAAACTAATAAAGAAGAAGCAATTTCCAATTGAGTTATGTGAAAAGAAGAAATGGGTTAGCGTACTTTGAAGGCTATCTTTTACTATAATACTACTATGAGCTGTTTTATTTGTTTGGAGTTTCAAAGGATAGTGTCCATAACTCTGCGTTTTCCCAAGAATCCTTGTTTTGATGTCGATGGATAAAAAGTTATAAACTGAGAAAAAGAAAAGACAAAGAGAGTGAACAAAGAGGGACCCTTTTTATAACTTTGAAGAGGAGAGAATTTGCAAAAGTGATCAACCTGACTTTAGAGACATTTTTAGCAATAACAGTCGGTGCAAGACATTCTCCACTCACATTATTAAAATGTCACATAAGCAATCTGGATGGATATTATCTTTTATTAAGTACAGATAATACAATAGTATTTTTTTATATAATTATGACTAAAAGTTTAAGTATAGTTATCTTATCTTATTCATTCTATGGATAAGATTGTCATACCAATTTTTTTTTTTAAATTGTGAGTTCCATTGCATCAATTATAGTTTAATATACATTTGTGCTAATTATTTTAAAAATAAAGTCACTCCAATTTTATTTTGATTGCAAATTTCATTACAAAATAACGTAATTAAGGGTAATCAAGGGAAATGAAGTGAAAATGAAATTTGCTATCATAGTTAATTCATTTAATCAAATTAAAATAGGAGTGACTTTTATATTTAAAATAATTAACATACATGTACGTTAATTATAATAGATGCATGAAAAAATGTATGACAATTTTACCCATAGAAATGAATGAGACTTTGTGTGGGGGAAAATCCTCAATGTATATTTCTTTATATAATAAGATAAGATAATAATTAATTCATTTAATCAAATTAAAATAGAAATAACTTTCTTTATTTTAAAAGTGAGGTTAGTCAAATAGACTATTACAGATTGTTGAATTATAAGTGAAATGTGTGTTGAGAGAAATGTCTTTTATATTGAACTAGCTAGCTTAATAATGTGTATCTTGTATGGACGTTAAGTTTATAATTTATATATTTTATCAATATTTTTACATATATTATTCTATAATTTTCAATATATTTCTAAAATATTTTTAATTTTAATATATATATAACTCAATAATGAAATAGCAAATAGGATTAATTTAGTAAATGTTTTTCCTAAACTATATTCTAAGAAAGAAATCATTTGAAACTTAAAGTTATTAATTATATTCTTTATAAAAATGAAAAATTCATTTAGGAAATTTTTTATATAAATATTCAATTAGTTAGGATTTGTTTAATCTTAAATTGAGATCAAAATAAAAAAAATTTCTATCAAAAATGCAAATAAATATATATTGACATGTTTTTATACAACAGAAAAAAAAAATAATATATTCACATGTTCCTTATATAATTTTAATTTATAAAAATGTTAGTAGAACATATTAATATGATCATGTACATTTGTTCTAGGCTAAATGATCCCCAAGCCTCCAATCACCGGTAAACTTGTTGCAATCTGAACAGGAAGTCACATATTGAAATGATGAAAGAAAAAAAGGGGTTTTGGATTAGGGTGCAAAGGAAGCGACGATGGCCCAAGTTCGCAATGATGGCACACAGTAGTGAGACGTCGACGATTCATGCGACATCGAGAGTGGCAAGTGATGGCCGTGAACGGTGATGTTGTTGTTGTGGGCACAGCGGAGGGGAAGAATCCCGACGTGGTGAAGACGAAATAAAGGAAAGGTTAGTGTGGATGGGCTTTGTGTGATCGGTAGCGGATTCACGATTTGATTCTCGCGGTGGTAGTTCAAAGAGGGTTTGGCTATGACCATGTGGTGTGCTGGTGGCTCACTAACTACAGACCGGGTCCTTTTTTCTCTCTCAATTTTGTGCCTTTCAATTCTCTTATTCTTCACCTGTTCACTCTTTTTTGGTTTTGGGTTGGTGGGTTTCAAGGTTTGGTATCGTGGTGGGAGAAATGTGATTAGGGCCGGTGTGTTAAGCTATTTTGGATTTGTGGGTTTTACTTTGAATTTTGTTATTTTAGTTTAACTTATATTGTTTTGGGTTGATGGGGTTTTGCAACTTTGGTGGTGTCACTTGGTGGGGAAATTGAGATGAAGCATGATAAGTTGATTTGGTTTCATGATGTTTATAGTAAAATTTCAGACGAAATTGGGACGACGGAGGAAGGAGAAAGAAGAGAAGGTACGAGAAGGAAAAATAATCTTACATTTTGCATTTTGTAATACTTTTATTTCGATGTTAAATTTGTGTCTACAAAAATACTATTTTGGTATTATTTTTTATAACATAAAAGTGTAAAATAAATTTTCTAAAAATAAAGAATTAAATTAAAAGTTATATAAAAGATAAATAAGTCAGACAAATTTATTTAAATAATGTTTTTTAATAAATAATTATCAATTTAGGGTTATTTTGAAAATATTTACTAATATGGGGCTGTCAAACATGTCAAATTTGGACGTACGTCAAATTTGGACGTATTTGACTGGCCCAATTATATTTAGACCGCCTCTCCTGGTCCATTTCTTCAAAGCTTATCTTCTAAATCTCATTATTGTATTGTTTTTTGATATTTAAAGTTTTTGTTTTTGTTGATGGCAAGAAATGAATTCAGGTAGTGAGTGTGCTCGTGTTGTGTTATTTTTTAACAGAAGGAAAGTTGAAGGGCGACGGAGTGTTGTTTTTGAAGGGGAGAAAAGGCCGACACGTATCAATCGAAACTCAACACTGGGTCAATTGCATGAAAAGATATGCCAAAAATTAGATCTGAAAGACAACCAATGTATCACTTTGCTGACGGCAAGATTATGGCAACATGAACAATACATGGGGTTTCAAATACTAGATGATGAAGACATAGAAATAGTAATGGAAGAATTTTTCAACCAATCAAGGAAAGATTTTTTAGAGTTGTACGTGGATTTTAGCGGAGCAGAGGATGTTGTTTTACCCATGAGGTCAGTTGCTTTAAATTCTGCACGTAATACATCATCATATGTTGCTCCAATTGTAAACGCGTCTGAGGAAGCTGAACATGACTCAACTTGGGTTATGGATGACGATGATGAAAATATTGCAATGAAGGATCGTCTTCTTGAGGAGGATGCTAGTGCGTCGGATAATGATGAGGATGCTGGTGTGCATGCGACTGAATTCCAAGAAGATACTGATGTGGGATCTTCTTAAATCCGTCATCATGCCGACGTTGGATCTACTCAACCAGAACAAGCTGTTGAAGGTATGTTAGATGACTGAAATCAATGAAAATGTAGTCATATATGTATATTTGTATGTTATAGTATTTTTTTTTGCTTGATATATTTAGGTGCTGAAGTCATTCCTTTTTGGGATGAAATTCCACATTACACATATATTGATTGGAATCATCCAAGCGAAGAAGAATCTTTTACCGATTCTGCTTCGGGTTTGGGTTCAATGCAAGGTCCATGACAATTAGGGGATGATTTGTTTGTTAAACAGGAATTTGCATCCAAAAAGAATGCACAAATTGCAATTAAGCGGAACCTCATGAAGGAGCATCTAGAAGCATTTGTGGTTGAGAGCAAGGCTAACAAGTTTAGCATGAGGTGTGTTGCTCATAACGAGGGTTGCCCTTGGAGGGTTAAGGTAATTAAACAATGTACGGTGAGAAGTGGCTTGTTTCAAAATGGGGTCAGGTCGATGTGTTGGTCCCTAGCCTCCCGGCGCATAATAAACGGTCTCAGCTTACGGACCCAGTTATCTTCTCGTTTACCATGCAAGGAAAGGTCATGCACACCTTTCAACTTCCTAGGAGTTCGTGGTATTGCCTGATCCCTCCCAAATTGCTGCATGCATCTATTTGGCTGCAAACACTCAACTATGTGGAAGCATATAACAGGAGAACTTGTCATCCACAACAGTCATTATTGCTCAGATGCACCAAGAAAGTCGTACTCTCCATATGGTTGCCAAACCACCTGCATAGACGAAATAAACAAACAATTATGCAACGATAGGGACCACAAATGCACACTAGTCAATGAACAGTAACCAAAACACTTAAAAATTACTAAACGTACCTCATCCCGAATGAGGGAATCCAATGTCTGCTTATACCATAGAAGCTCGTGTGCTCGAAACCGGCCTAAAGCATTAAACATTATTCCAAAAATAACTGACATTAGAATATTATAAGATTGAATTCCAAGAATTGTAAAAAAATAAATAAATACTAACACATACCGGTGTCTGTAATGCCACTTCGGGTGAGTAGGCTGCGGAATAGCTGGAGCAATGGGTGGGAATCTCAGTCATGCCCATACCTGAAGAAGCATATGACACCCACCAATGTCACTTTTGCGTGGATCTGTACACTCGCACATTTGTCTAAACAAATGTGCAAGGACCGCAGAGCCCCAGCTATATCTACCAATGTCCTCGAAGTCCCCTGCAAGCAACGACACGTAACGTACAGCGACCATGCTCCCCTCAGATCTATTGCATAGCAACCATGATCCAAGAAGGCACACAATGTGCGCCTTCGTAAACCGCATCACACCGACCAGATCTGAAAGTACCTCACCCCAATGTGCAAAATGTCTATCAAAGAAAGACCGCGCGAATATCCACCTCTAAGCTCGTCTAAGGTAGCTCCTGTCACAACATTGTCGTCAATGGGCAATCGTAAAATACTAGTCACGTCTTCCAACATGATGGTCATCTTTCCCTGCGTCATATGGAACGTATGTGTCTCCACCGCTCAACCAGAGCACTAATAAGCACAGGATCAATCTAAACAAAAATTATCAATAATCAATTCATATGTACAGTTTTAAAAAAAAATTATTGAATTAATTCCTACTTGCTTACCTGCATATTTCGCATGCGTGCAACATGTAGAAAGCTAGCATGTCCTAACATATCAGCAACGATGTCAGGTATATTATCGTGATGTGGCCCCCCCATGACTTTACAACGTCGAGTCTTCAAGACTCGAGGTGGGTCTCGTTCCACACAGCCTGTGAAATGTGGGTGCGCTGAGTATGCCTCCGCAAAATGCCCCACTTATGCGGGGGTAGGGATAACATGCTTCGTTGGATCCCTAGCCTCACCCTCATGATCGGATCCAGAGCGTGAAGAATCAGTCGAAGATGAATCAGCTATCTAATGACTATATTAATATAAATAAATGAAAATTTAAATTAAAAAAAATAATATCTTTGATTTACAAAACATTAAAAAAAATTATCCTATCAAATAAAATAAACCTAATGTATGTCGCTAATAATCATAAACCCTAAATCCTAAACCCAAAACCGAACACTAAACCATAAACAAAACACCATAAACCAAACACCCCAAACACTAAACCCTAAACCAAACACACTAACCACTAACCCCTAAACCCTAAACCATAAATCAAACATCATAAACCCTAAATAGTAAACCAAACACCATAAACCATAAATCCTAAACCATAAACCCTAAACCCTAACAATTTTCTACGAACCTAAAATATTCGTCACTAAAAATTACCTACATCGCTAACAATTTCATATGACCCTAACAATTTTCTAATTCAATAATATAACACATTAAATAATATGCAAAATTATTAAATTTACTTACTTGTTTGCAGAGCTTTGCTATTGCTACAGAAATAATCCACGCACAAACTTTAGAGAGAAGGCTAAAAAGCTTTTAGAGAGAAAATGGAACAGTAACATATGGTAAAAAGTAAAATTTTTGGCCTTATATATGGTGGCTGAAACACGCCCAAATTAGACATGTTTAAACACGTCCCAATTTGGCGTGTTTGACAGCCCCATATGGGTAAATATTTTCAAAACAACCCCATATTAGTAATTATTTATTAAAAATACATTATTTAAATAAATTTTCCAAATAAGTCATTTAATTTTTATTTTACAAATTTTGATACTATATCCAACATTTTAATTAAACTAAATGACACTATTTAATTCTTTTATTTTTTTGAGAGAAGACACTATTTAATCTTAAACATTCAGGTACTTATTTTAAAATATTAAGTACAAGACCACGGTGAAAATTAATATCATCGATTAACGTTTTCTGGTTCATTGAGACATTGTTGAAATATCTATTATTCCTTATATTCCAAATGCAGAAAATAACGAACTCCATATCACGTACCAGATTTCATCCTTTGATCTAGATGTTACCACACCCATAGTCTGCCAAAATAGCCTTCTAAGTTTCCATGATAAGTTGTTGAGAAAGTAGGGGAAAACCAAGAATAGAAAACAATCCAAATCTGCCAAGCAACCTACATGAAAGGAAAAGATGGTGAACCAACACACTTTGAGAGAGGCAAAAGCAACAGAGAGAATTATCCACCAAAACATTACGCTTTTGCAAGTTTACTGTTGTCGGTAAACAATCCAATATAGCTCTCCAAATAAGGAAGATAACCTTATTTGGAATCTTGATATGCCATATAAGTGAGAAAATGGCACTGCACTCCTCTGCACCACCACTTGACTCAATAAACTATACGCTGAAGAAGTTGAGTATGCACTGGGAGGACAAGCTCCCCAAAACCATGAATTTGCATCTTTCCTATTAATTTGTACAGAGGGCAAAAACATGCATGTTTTAATTCTTGTATAAGAACATTCTCCCACTCAAAAGTATTTATATATTCTCCATTTAAACTCCCAAAACCAAGTTTCATTCCTCCAAAAAACCATCTCTCCAATTACTGTCTTTTTGTTCGGAGATAAAGAGTAGTCTAGGGAATAAATTCACCAAACTATTACCATTAGCGCACTCATGCAACCTAAATCTAAAAACATTACCATCACCATTTTAACTATATCCCCTCATCAAACCACTTATCACTACTTCCTACTCCACAAACTTTCATCAAAATTTTCCACCACAAAGACTTCCTCAAAGTTTCTACCTCCCTCAAAAGACCTACTCTCCCTCCATATTTTGAAACAAGCACTTCCCTCCAAAGACCTTCCGAGAATTGAATAAGGTGCCATCTCTATTTCCCCAAGAGAGCATCATTAAAGACTTTTAAATTCTTAATCCCTAAACCTCCCAACTTCTTATCCTTACACATAACATTCCATCTCACCCAAGCTATTTTCCTATTTTCATCATTCCCTCCCCATAAGAATCTTATTTGGATTTCCACTAGTTTCTTCCAAACCTCTTTTGGCATTTTATAAAAGAAAAAGTATAATAGAGGAAGTGATTTCAACACTGAATTTATTAAGCAAATCCTACCCCCAAAAGACACATTATTATACTTCCAAAGAGTCAATCTCCTACAAAATTTGTTGATGATGGGTTGTCACGTCTCCATTCTTCTAGGATTAGCCCCAGTTGGTAAACCAATGTAACAAAAGGAAAATGTAGAACCTTACAGTTCAACATACTTGCATATCTTTCCACCACCTCCTAACCAACACCAATAGCCCCAAAGCAACTCTTGAAAAAATTCACTTTCAATTTGGATGTTAATTCAAACATTATCATGATTGTTTTGATAGCAAATACATTATTTGCATTAACTTCCCCCAACAAGATAGTATCATCGACATATTTCAATATACTAATATCACATTCTTTTTATCCCACCTTGTATCCACAATTTTTTAACTTCGCTTCCCTCATTAAACCACTCAAACCTTTGGCCACCACTAGAAAAAGAAATGGTGCCAAAGGGTCCCCAGGTCTTAAATCCCTTGAAACATTTGAACTCTTTTGTAGGACTTTCGTTCACCAACACCAAAGACTAAGAGGATTCAAGGCATTCTTATATCCAACTAACCAAAGTAGAATGAAATCCCAATCTATTAAGCATGTAAAGTAGGAACTTCCAAGAAACAGAATCATATGCTTTCTCAAAGGCTATTTTAAAAATAAGACATGGCTTTTTGTTTCTTTTTGCCCCATCAACAACCTCATTTTCCACCATTACACTATGTAATAATTGTCTCCCCCCAATAAAAAAGCACTTCGACAATGATCAATCACTTTCCATAGGACTTTTTTCATTCTATTTCAAGCAACATTGCCAAAAATTTGTAGACACAATCCACCAAAGATATAGGTCTAAATTGGCCAAGATTTGTGGGTTATCACACTTGGCAATCAAAGCAATAAAGGATGATTTAGTACCTCTAGGGAGAACACAATGCCTATGAAATTCCTCCATGACTCTCCTGAGATCCACCTTCAAAATTTTGAGAGCTAGGCTTTCTCCTTCTTTTAACACTCTCAGATTGACGACTATTCTCTAGATCGTGAAGGGGCTTATTTGATTCGATTGCACTTTCTATTGAATTATATCCCTACTTGATGTAACTTCTTTCTCGACCTCCTTGTTATCCCTTTCAGATTGAATACTAGCCTTGCTGCCTTTTTTCCTAGCACCATGCACAACTGACCCATTTTTTGTTAAATCACTACACGAGGAAGACTTTAGGCCCTTTCTAAGAAGTATATCAAATTTTTTTGTGACAAATATTGCTCCCTCTAACAAAGACCTATAATCCAAAGTATTTCCTATCACTTTTCCACGACCCAGCCCATCATTATCTTCATCTTTCTTTCATCATCAACTAACTCTATTTTGTGAAATAATAATTGGGCTTTAAGTCCAATAGTTTAACATAGGGACCACCTTCAACCATAGTTTTAAAAACTGACCCAGTGATTGACCTGGCCATGTCACTGGGTCGCTAATTGACCCGTATGACCCAGTCTGTAATAAAAAAAATATAAATTTTTTATACCTATCTAATTTAGAGATTCTAATTTGTAGCAGATAGCTAGCTAGGATATATTCATATGCACACAATCCACATGGTATATTAATTGTTGAATATCTTCTTTCCTGGTCAGCCAACATAAAGTATATTAGATAAGGGTACCAAACCCATATGCAAAATACATAAAAAAAATTGTCCACTAAATTGCAGCCATACCAAATTTTTTCATTTTGATAGTAGAGTACTACCTAATGTTACATTTTCTTCTTTTCATTTATGCATTATCTATATTTTATGATATAAGAGAATTTTGCTTATTAAAATATAGACAAATGGATAATGTATTGATGTTGGATGAATTCCTTGTTATATCAGTTCATTCGGTGCTCGATGGTACAAATATTGGTTGATGATATAATTTTACCATTTCATTTTAAAAAACGGAAATAAAATTATTAAACCAAAAAAAAAAGATTGGAAAATAATAATAAAAATTACCAGAACTATTTGAGGAGATTTTTGTGGCTTAAGGTTGAGGAAATGCGAAAGTGAGTGATGCACGGTTTTGCTCTTGCATGAAGCTTGATGTCTCTCGTTTCCTTCAGAACTGGTTCTAGCAAAAAAACATCATCACAAATCAATCGATTCTTTTTTTAAGTTAAGGAATTATGAAACAGAGGTGACAACTTAGTGGAGTTATGTTATTCACGGGGAAGCATACCTTTGGGACTTTGGACAACAGACGCGAGAAGACGGAGCTGGATGATGGCACCGTGAGAGAAGTTGGGATGAAGTAAGAACGAGGAGACGATGGATGAAAGTGAGAGGAAGGAAAAAGATGGGACTGTGAGAGGAAGGAAGAAGCTGCACTGCGAGAGAAGACGATGGATATTGATTTCTAAAAACTCTAAAAATCAAACAATGCCATTCTCGCACTCTTGCAAAGAAAGAAAAATAAATGACCCGATTCGGGTCAACGGGTTAGCGGTTCAACCACTAACCCGACCGGGTCACTCTGGGTTGATAACATACCCGATCCATCAACTGACTCAACCCGGTCCAACCATCTGGTCGCAATCCAATCGATCAAACCAGCTGGGTCGATCTGGGTTTAAAAACTCTACCTCCAACTCTTTTAAATTTCCACTACTAAACCCTTTATCTATACCGATACTACTTGGTGCATTCTCAAGCTCTGTGCCACCAAACCTTGTCCCTATGATATCCCCAAATGTATTGTTCCCAACATGTTTTTCGTCTTTTGCAGATCACCCTTACCATTTTGATGACAACCACAAGCTCCTTTATTCTCTTCCCCCTTTCCAAGTTGTCTATAACCTTTTATATCATAGGTGGGCTCCTAACATTGGTTGATTCTTGTAGACTTCCACTGGCTTGACCCTTGTGGTTATTGTTTAGTTAATTTTCCACTGTCTTCTCTTCCGGCTAAACATTTTGGTGAGACCTCCGACCATCATGCTTTTGCTTCTCATCCCTTCCCCTCCTTTCTCCCATTATATTGTCTAGTGAGTACTTAGACATAGAAGATCCAATCTTCATCCCCATCACACTTTTATTTGTAGAGTCGTCTTCCTCTTCCTCATCACTATGTCCTCCCCTGTTACAATCATAGTGTTTAATCACCATGGTAGTCTCCTCCATCATTCTCACTAACTTCTTTCTATCACTAATCATGAATAGAACAACTGTTAAGATAGTATGATTAGACGAAGTAAACACCAACATGCGAGTATAATCTACTCTCACAAACCTCTGGGAATCATCGTCCATGTCCACCAAAGATTCAATGCCTCTAACTAGCTTTGAAAACATTCCTTACCCCAAGTGGGAGATTGTTAGTATGTAGGTGTCCCAGAGACAATTTATTTCATCAGATGAACACCTTTTGCTATTTAGTATTTCATGGTTAATAAATTTTAGCAAACTTTAACTTTATCATATTTATGTCTCGCCTTATATTTTATAGTAATATGCGTTTAAAGATAAAGGCCCTATGAGTAGAACAAGTGTTCTCTCGAGGACCAATGTTAGGGATCATGATCATGAGGACTCGAGGACACTAAATGTCTATTGCCTGAAATGAGTTCCCAGTCTTTAATCACCAAGAAAGGGCATTAGTGATCTCAAAAGGGACTAATACAACATCTTCTACTTGTATATAGATATAAGGTAGGGACCACATCGAATGCAGGCATGGTGATACCTTAGCTGATGTCGTGGGTGGATCTGTTGGAGAACAAATGGCGTCGAATTGACCCGCCGAGAGTTAAATTATGAACTAGGATAAAGATTGAATTTAAATTATGAACTAGGACAAATATTGAATTGAATTTGAATTTAAATTTTAAGTTTGAAATTTAAATTTGAATTTTGAATTCAAGAGGTTAAGTTGTAAGGATAATAGTGAATTATCCAAAACTATATCCAATAAAGATTGGATAATGCGTCTTCCAGCAACTTTTTTATTTGAATTACTAATTTAAATAAAATAGATAAAGCAACCACCGAAGGGATATGATGATGAAAGGTTGAATTTCAAATTTATAAATCCTTGGGCTGATTTTGATTGATTGAATTAAGATTCTAATCTTAATAAGATTACAAGATAATAGGCTCCTAGGATAAATAACACTCCACTCTTATGTTATGGGTTAATGCTCTTTCAAGAACAAAAGTTATTATTTTTTTCTTTCTTCTTCATCATCTTCTCTCCTCCATTGTTGCAACCTTACCTAACCTCAAGACACCATCTTTTGTCTTGAGAAATAAACCAAACACTTGAAGCTTCCACCTTGCCATTGCATAGCGAGCAACAAAGTGAAGAAGGATCAAGAAAGAGAAGGAGTTCTCTCAAGCATTCAAGGTATAATCGTTTGGATCACCATTGAAGGGCATCATCCTTTTGAAGCCTTTCAAGCTATCAAAAAGGTATTTCTAAAATCGCTAGCATTTTAATGAGTAGATTCTAAACAAGTTTTTTGAGGGGCGTAAGGAATCACAGATTTCGCATTGAAGAATTAAATAGAAAATTTTGTGTTTTACCCTCATGAACATGTTCCATGAACGTCATGGAACGTGCATACTTAATTTCAGAAGGTTTAATACAATCTTAAGTATGATATGGACAAAATATGGTCAAACATTACTTAGAAGAGCTTTATGCACAAAGTGGGTTCAAAGGACTCAGTGTTTGAACTACAAAAATTTGTGCCTTTCCATCTGATGGACGAGATTCCATTCGACCTTCAGCACACGATCTGGTTGGGGAGTTCTTCCTTCCATAGACCCTTGGACTTGTCTAAACTTATGCGCAGGGCTTTAAGGATGATCCTGTTAGCCGCCTCCACCTGACCATTGGTCTAGGGGTGTTCGACAGAGGTTACGAGGTACTTGACACCTAGCCTCATTAGGAATTCTTCATAAGTCAGGGCTTTGAACTGAGTACCGTTGTCGGTGATGATGGCGTAAGGGAGGCCATATCTACATATGAGGTGTTTACAGGTGAACTTTTGCACCTCGTTGGCTGAGATTTCTCGTAATGGCTTTGCCTCGATCCATTTGGTGAAATAGTCGATGACAAATAGTAGGAATTTGACTACTCTTGGTGCCTTTGGCAGCAATCCCAGGGCAAGTTGAACTTAAGCTATAAAGGTTGTCAGGAGGGGTGCGTGAGATATTTGCAAACTCTTGTCTCTACTCCTCCTAGTGAAGTCAAGGGTGTCAGTCCCGAGTGTTGGCTAGTAGTATTTGGCACGCACCACTTTGGTTGCAAGGGATCATCCCTTTGTATGGAGGCCACAAATCCCTTCATGAAGCTCTCGCATGATATAGTCTTCCTGTTGGTTGTTCAAGCAATTGAGAAATGGTGTTATCAACCCTCTTTTAATAGCTTACCATCAAGGATGACGTAGTAGCTAGCATTCCTTTTTAGGGGTCGGACTTCGTTCTCGTTTGGTGGCAACACCCCTCGAATCAGGAAATTCTTGTAGGGGGTCATCCAACCTGTTCCTCCTCTTCTCCTGTCATGACCTCCTTGGTGTCTATGGTGGGAGTTTGGAGTGTCTCCTAGATATGCTCTAGTGTTTCTTTCCCTGGGTATGTGGTACATTTCAAAACAATCAAATTCGTCAATGAGAGTTTTGTAGTATGATAGTACTGGAGGAGTATTGTCTCCTTAGTTTGATATCTGTTGGCAACTTGTCCTTGGACAAGATGTGAGTCGGTGTAGCATCTTAGCTTTTTGGCTCTGACTTCATTAGCTAGCTTCAGGCCTACTACAAGTGCCTCATGTTCGACTTAATTGTTTCAGGCTTTGAAGTTGAGCTTCAAAGCTTGCTCTAAAGTGACATTGCCAGGCCCTTTGAGGATGATGCATGCCCTACTTCCTTTTATGTTGGACGCTCCATCCACGTAGAGGTGCCACCAGCCTGGGGTGGTTTGGTCGCTGCTAGCAAACTCTGCTAGAAAATCTTCGATGAACTATATCTTCATGGGGCCGCAAGGTTTGTACTGGAGATTGAACTCTGACAATTCTAAGGACCATGCTACCATCCTTCCTGCCAGTTCAGGCTTTCACAACACCTATTTGATGGGGTAGTTTGTCTTAACTACCACTTGGTGACTTTGAAAGTATGGCCTGAGGCATCGGGATGAGGTAATGAGTGTTAAGGCTACCTTCTCTATGATTAGGTATCACTTCTCAACATAATGGAGGATGCAGCTGGTGAAATAGATCGAAAGATGGTGTTTCCCTTCCTCTTGTACGAGGGATGAGCTGCAGCCTCTTCAGCTACGGGGAGGTATAGGAGTAGGGGTGCTCCTAGTCTGGGTCCACTAAGGATTGGTGGGGTGGCAATAGTTTTCTTGAAGCCCAGTCTATCATTCAGCTTTTGGACTTCCTAGACACTTGTAGGGTTGTGCATCTCTAGTATGGTTGTGCTATTGGATATAGAGGGAGCAACTTAAAGCTTGAAGCTTAGGACTTGAAGAATTGTTTTGGGCTTTTTCACATGCCTTGGAATGCCTTGGAAGATTGTAAAATAAAGTGTTAAAGAGGCCAATCTGTTGATCCTTGCATTTCTGCATTCAATCATTTATGTGGCTAAGAGTTTTAACAAAGAATCAAAGCATGTTTTTACAAAAGAACCAAAGAAGCAATGTTTTTGGAAAAATGCAAATTGCACTGGTTTAATCGATTACATAGCGTATTAATCGATTATCTGCTTCATTTTCAAATCTAGAAAAGCTTTGATGAACACTTTAATCGATTACCATTTATTATAATCGATTATTTAGTGTTAAAGGAAAATCATGATTCACTGCTTTAATCGATTACCGTGTATTGTAATCGATTACATAAGACTTTCTAAAAAAAGCTTGTTCCACTGCAATAATCGATTACCGAGTATTGTAATCGATTACACGATGTTCTGAGAAAAACTTGTTGCACTGCTTTAATCGATTATTGTTTCTTGTAATCAATTACACAAGACTTTTATGAAATGATGTGCTTCTGGTTTAATCGATTACTGGTCGTATTAATCGATTATTTTGCTCATTATTCAAACCCAGAAAGCCATGAACACTTTAATCGATTAAAATGGCAATTTAATCGATTACTTGTGTGTTTTAATCAATTATTTGGCGCGTTTAATCGATTAATGTTAGTTACAAAGTTTTCTTATAAATAGGAGTGAAGCTTGTTCTGATTGACGACTTGAGAAATACAAATTTCTGATTACATACAAGCCTTCACCAAGATTTAAAGAGTTTTTCTGAGCTTAGTAACCTCTTGTCCCACCTCTTAATCCTCATGAGTTTTTGATTGATTACTTGGGCAAGAGTCTTTCAAAGAAGAATAGGAAAACATGTTCTGAAGTTTCATTTGATCATTCAACTCTGTTGGTAACTCATTTGCATTCATAATCATTGGATCAACAGGTTGTTTCTCTCCATTCTCTTTGGGTGTAATTCTCTTTTGAATTTTGAGTAATTGGGTGCTATTGTAAATTTGTTCTTGAGGCTTGCACTAGAGTAGTGTTCTCTAGGGAAGAACAGAGTAGTGTTCTCTGGTTCTTGTTGATAAGGTGTCTAATAGGGTTTTAGATTTCCTTTCTTTATCTAGGGTTGATAAAGAGTAAATGTAATCATGCTTGTAAGAACTGAAATTTTTTCAATAGTGGAATTCTAATCTAGTGTTGATTAGAAACTGGATGTAGCTTCTCTTGAGAAGTGAACCAGTATAAATTTTTGTGTTGATTCTCTGCTCTTTAATCTCTTTTAGCTATCTTGTTCATTGGTTCTTTGTATTCTTACCATTACTCAACAAGTTCAGTTTTGAGACATTGTTTTCTTGAGCTGAGTGAATTGAATGAATAAAAGCTTTCTTGGTTTTAAAGTGATTAAGATCCTAACTCGATTTAGAAAAGAAAATTTTAAAAGACCAAGTTTTAACCAATTCACCCCCTCCTAGTTATTGTGGGTATTCCTTTTGTTTTCATGTGCATTCGTCAAGGTGGGCTTCTATTCCTCAATGTGTGATCATGAAACCTAGGAACTTGCCTCCATCAACCTCGAAAGTGCATTTTTACGGTTTGGGGTTGTTAGACTTTTGGCAAGCATATCAATTATCGTTGCAGGTTACAGAATTTATAAAAGATCGTCTCCGTAGGGACTTGAGTTACTCAGTTAATTCGAACAAAACTTAACAGTTTAATAGTTATGTACAACGAGTGTGAATGAAGTTTCATGTATTTTGTGAAATAACAGAAATTACGAAATTTAAAGAAAAAACGAAAATAATAGATTTATTGCATTGAAATTACGAAAAATTACGGAAGCTAATAATACGAGTTTAATTAATTCAAGAAAAGCATAGGATTGGATTTCATCGTTCATACCCTTAGTATTCAATTAATATTACCATGCATAAATTATTTTCTTTTATTATTGATGCACACATAAAATCACTCCAAATCGATCCCTCACATTTGAGAAACCTAAGAATATTTATCAAATATCGATCCCTCGCATATGAAATAAATACCCCAACATTACAATCATAATCGTGTGCTATTTGCAATCTAAATGTTATGCTCTATTCCTAGCAATGTAACATAAAGAGTAAAATTATTCAGTTCAAGTTTTAAGAGTACTTTCCAGTTAAACTTAGAACCTTATTTCAGGAAACTAGTGATGAACTAGAATCTAGCATTAAGTACGGAATGAAATTACCAATAATAAATAGAAAATATTCATGCATAAATAAATATTAAAAGAGATACTTGAGGGTAGAAGATTATATTCAATCCTTAGAGAAGTTAGCCAATCATTGTGGAGAGCACAAGATCAACTTAATACATGATGAAGAGGCGATCTCCGAATTACTCCAGCAGAGTTTCCTCACCAATTTATCACTTTCTCTCACTCTCTCTAAGCACCTAAGGCTAGCTAATTCGTGTTTCACTCACTTTGGCCTTCCAAGCATGCCTCTCTTTCACCCCTGCATGGCTATTTATAGATTTTGGGGTGCTGCTTGTGTCCACTCGCCCAGGCGACCAAAATACACGTATATCACTCGCCTTGGCGAATTTAATGCCTCTTGCTATTGTCTTCCATTCGCCCAGGTGACCAGAATGCTCATAAAATCACTCGCCCAGGCGAGTTAAAGCCTAAATAGGTTGGCCTGGGCAAGTTTTGGACCATTCTTGCTTCAGGAAATGTCCTTTTTGCCCCTTTGTTTGCTTTGGATGCCTTGGATGTAACTGGTACTTATCAAAACACCGCATTTGAGTGGATGAATATTCCAAAATGTGAATAAGTCCCTACATATTTATACAAAACATAAAACAACTAGGTTTAGGGCATTTTAATCAAGGAATTTACTAAAATCAAAAGATAAGTGCCAACATTAAAAACCCTAATTTTTCTAAAATATGGCACTTATCAGAGATGTATGACATATTTGCGAATTTCTTTGAACACCTGTTCAAGGTTTTCCACATTTTGGGCTATGCTACGAGACTTGACGACCATGTCGACGACATAGACCTCGACATTTCATCTGATCTGTTGTTTAAAGATCTGGTCCATCGATCTTTGGTATGTGGCACTTGCATTTTTTAGGCCAATGGGCACAACCTTGTAGCAAAAGTTAGCATCCTTAATAATGAATGTAGTTTTCTCTTCGGTTGGGGCATGCATTCTGATCTGATAGTATCCTGAATATGCATCTAGGAAACTCAGCACTTGGAACCCAGACGCACCGTCGACTAGCCTCACGATGCTTGGCAAGGGGTATGCATCCTTGAGACACGCCTTGTTGAGATTGGTGTAGTCAGTGCACATTAGCCATTTGTCATTGGCTTCTTTGACCATGATAAAATTGGCGAGCTAGGTACAGTACCTGACCTCTATGATAAAATTGGCTTTAAGTAGCTTGTCCACTACTTCTTTGACTGGCTTGTGTCACTCTTCTCCCATCTTCCTCTTCCTCTATGACACTGGTTTGGCCTGGGGACAGATGGCCAGCTTGTGGCATATAATGATAGGGTGGATACCCGACATGTCAAATGGCTGCCACACAAATAGGTTTGCTTCCTATGTAGGGAATCAACTATGCGTCTATCCTTATGAATGGTAATGTCTCTGTTGAGCTGCGTACACTGCTTGGGTTTGAGTTTGATTGGATCTTGACAAGTTCTTCGATATGCTTCGAGCCTTTGTCAATGGTGTCGTGCGGATCCACGTTGAATATGCCATCTTGAATTGCTTCGTACATGGTCAGGGTTAGAACTGGAGACCCTTTTTCATGCTCATGACTTGACTGCTACCACCCGTTGTGGGGTGAGGCCTACTGTGCTCCCTAGTGGGAGGATAGGGTGCCATTTTCAAGCTTTCAGTAGCACTAGCATGCTAGCTTTTGGTCTGCCTTGATAGTCACAATCTCCCTTGTTAAGGTTGGGCATTTCATCTTGAGATGCGGTGTAGAGACGATGGCTCCAAGTTCATTCAATGTTTTCCTGCTAATCAAAGAAAAGTATGAGTTATCTGCATCAACAATTAAATATCTGACTATGAAGCTTCTTGAGAATTGGCCTTGACCGAAGGTGTTCATGAGGTCTACATAGCCTCTAGTCTTTACTCTTTCTTCTGCAAAGTCGAGGAGAGGTCCAGAGTGAGTGATGGAGGTCCATTGCAAGCTAAAGGTCTAGAAGGAGATCTTGAAGCACTTCCTTTGCTGAGCTTTAAAGGACCAATGGCAAGAGCTAGAACCCAAGTTCTTCAAGACCACATCCAAGCCCATTTGGACAAGCATGAAGAAGCACACCAACTCAAGAATAATAAGGGCTGGATTTTGTATTCTAAAGTTGAATTTAATTCCATAAATTCCAACACTTGTTAGTGGCAAAATTAGTTGTAATAAAAAGGCTTTTAGTGCATTAGTGTAAAGCTTTGTAAGTGCACTTGTGGGTGAATTATGGGCTGCCCCTAGAAGCTGAAAACTGCACCTTAAGGCTCAAAATACTGCACCTTGGCACGAGTTTGGACCAGCCAAGAGTCGTTAGGGAAGCTTGCATTACAAGCCTCATTTAGCTTGCATTTAGCTTCGTAGATTGCACTTCATTTCATTTGTGTTTCATGTGCATTTAAGCTTTGTAATTTCATGCATATAAGCTAGCCCAAAAACTATTGTAACCAATTTTGATGTCATTTTATGCAATCTGAAAATTGTGTAGAGAGTTTCTCTCTTTGTTCTTATGCAAGAACCTCTTGTTTCTTACCAATGGCTTCATGCTATTGTGGCGATTCTTTCTAGGCTTATTGGAAAGCTTTTCCATGGTGTCATCCACCTTCATCCCTTACCTTTCTTGCACCTTCTATTGCTGAAATTAAAACTTAACAGCCAAGTCCCATGTGAAAACTGGACAGATTTGTGTCCTTGAGAAAAGCTTGAAGTTTGAGTTTCAATGCAAGGTAAATTTGGGAAATTCATGGCTAATGGGTTAAGTGATACATTGTTAGACTTTTGGCAAGCGTACCAATTGTCGTTGTAAGTTACAAAATTTATAAAAGTTCGTCTCCACAAGGACTTGTGCTACTCAGTTAATCCAAATAGAATTTAACAGTTTAATATTTATGTACAACGAGTATGGCCGAAGTTTTTATGGTTTTACAGAAATAACAGAAAATAACTTAAAAAGTATGGAAACTAATAAAATGATTTTAATTAATTCAAGAAAAGCGTAGGATTTGGATTTCATCATTCATACCTTGGTATCCAATTAATATTACCATGCAATAATCATTATCTATCCTTATTGATGCACACTATGTTAACCTCGAATCGATCCCTCGCAATCGAGTTCTAAGACCGAATATCGATCCCTCGCATACAAAGTAAACATCCCAGCATTAAGAATTATAATCGCGTGCTTTTATGCAATCAAAACGGTACGCCGTATTCCTAGCGATCGTAACGTAATGAGTAAAATTATTCAATTCAAATCCTAAGAGTACTTTCCAGTTAAACTTAGAATCCAATTTCATGAAACTAGTGATCAAGTAGAATCAAGCATTAAGAACGGAATAAAATTACCAAGAAGGAATAGAAGAGATTAATGCATAAATAAATATTAAAAGAGAAACATAGGGATAGAAGATTACATTCAATCCTTAAGAGAAACTAACCAAGCATGGATAGAACCTCCTTAAGAGAAGAATTGATGAAGGGCTCCATCACCGCTTCTTTCCAGCAGAGTCTCCACACTAAATCTCACTTCTCTCACTTTCCTAACCTACCTAATACTATTATTTACTACAAAAAACTAAAGAAAAAGCTTAGAAGAAGCAAGGAGGAGGAAGAATAGAAGTTGCAAAAAGTGATGAAATGCCTTGGGGGTGCTTGGGTATTTATAGGGGCTGGCCTGGTCGAGTTTGGTCGCCCAGGCGAGCAATTTTAGTTCATTTTAGTCGCCCAGGCGAGTTAATAGCCCACTTGCACGTCCACTTGGCCCACTTGGAGGCCCAGTTGCAGCATCCACTCGCCCAGGCGAGTGTTTTACAAAGGATTCACTCACCCAGGCGAGTTAAAGGAGGTTTCTAGAATCTTTTGTTGGCCCTTTTGCTAGTTGCACCTCCCTGTTTGCTTTCTTCATCCAGATTTGCTTGCTTTTTATTTTCGGAAGCCCTGGAAATCCTCGGAATCTATCAAAATACAAAACATGTTGGATTAATCTTCCGAAATATGACAAATGACATGTATACAAGCAATATGAGCTATTTAACTAGGTTTAGGGTAAATTTATGATAAAAGCTTATGAAATCAAAGGATAAGTGCCTTTATTTAAAACATGATTTTAACTGAATTAGGGCACTTATCATACATCAAGTGGTATCTAGAGCCTAATCCTTGTAAAATTCTTCTTCAAGTTCAGTTCTTAAAAGTTCTTCAAAGGTACAATTCTGCACCTTTGAAAATTTGAAAAATCCTTTTCTTTCCTAGTGTTCTTGTTGTTTTAGTGAAAAATTCTGGTGTTGTTGGCCTTGTTGTGATTTCCACCAACTACCCTAGTGATTTTCTTCAAGTTCTTGTTAAATTCTTGTCTTTTAATTATTCATGTTCTTCATTTGTTCTTGATAATTTTCTAGTTGTGATTCTTGTAATCTAGTGTTAGTAGTTGTTTTTGTGTTGTATAACAACTTGTTTTGATTCTAATCTCATGCCTAAACTGAATTGAGTTGTTAGAAGCAAACTTTTACAATTGTTATACATAGTTTTTTTGATTCATCAAGTTTCTTCAAGAATTCTTGAACTTGTACAAAGAGCAAAACAAAGAAGTGCAGCCCAAGTGTTTGTGAAATTATGGCTGGAAAAATAAACTAAGTGTAGTCCAAAAAAGTTTGTGATATGTGGCTGGAAAAACAATCAAATTGCAGCCAAGAAGTTATTGATTTAGTGGCTGGAAAAATTCAAAGAAAAACAGAATTTCGAAGCAAAGAAAAGTTGCAAAGGTTACAAGTTTAAAAATTCCTTTGAACCACAAAACTAAGTGAACTTGTATGACATGCAAACTTTGTGAAATTTGGCTTCTAACAATTGAATTTGATTGGCATATCCTCCTTGTGCAGTTTGGTACAGCCATTATCCTTGAGTTGTCTCATTTAAATTCCACTTTGAGTTTGTGCTTTTCCAAAATTTTGCTTTTGTTGCTTGTCTCTTAAAAATTCCAAGGTTTTGTCTTAGAGTTTTATTGTTCTTTGGAATCTTGAGTCTAGCCTAGAATTGTTTCCTATTTCACTATAGTAAAGAAGCTTGATTGGATTGAGAGTGTTGCTTAAGAACTATAGAAAAGCTAGAGTGGAAAAAGGCAAGAGAGAACATTAAAGAAAAAGCCTAGATAAAGAGTGCAAACACAAGTGTGAGTGGCAAACACTTAGAGAGTGTGAGAATTTCCTTATATACTTGTGTTTTTGCTAACCATTTGTTTTGAAGAATGAAATCAAGTGGAGAAGAGGCTTTGTCACCTAGGACCTCTAGGTTGATGAAAGCGATGACAAAACAAATGGAAAACTTGCAAACCAAAATGGATGCAAGATTTAAGGAGTTACAAAAGGAGACCAAAAGAAAAAGTAGTCAAATGGGAAGTGTGGATGGAGAGACTCATGGTAGTAGGAGGGTGAGTGAGTATGCTTCTTCTCATGGAGGAAATTATTATGATGGAGGAGTGAGAGGGAGGATAGGAGAGAAAATAATAGAAGAAACATTCCTAGGAGGCAAAATAGAGATGAGGAAGATTGGAGGTTGAGAAGAGAAGATAGAGATGGGAGGAATGGAGGATTGAGTGGAGTGAAAATAAAAATTCCAAAATTCTATGGTGATAATAATCCCAAAGCTTACTTTGAGTGAGAGATGAAAGTAGAACAAATTTTCTCATGCCAACAATTTGATGAAGAAAAGAAAGTAATTCTTGCAACTCTAGAATTTGGTGGCTATGCATTGGTGTGGTGGACCCAAATTCTAATGAACATAGAGAGGTTGAGGAGAGAAAGAATACATGGTTGGAATGACTTGAAAGGATACTTGAGAGAAATATTTGTTCCAACTTATTATGCGAGAGAAGTCCAGAACAAGCTCCAAAGACATTTCCAAGGCTACAAGAGTGTTGATGAATCCTATAAGGAAATGGAATTGATGATGATGAGGGCTGAGATTGTGGAGGTCCAAGAAGCAACAATGGCTAGGTTCCTTCATGGCTTGAATAGGGAAATTCAATATGTGATGGAGCTACATTCTTATACAACAATTGAGGAGCTAGTCCACAAAGCTCAAAGGGTGGAGCAACAATTAAAAAGGAGAAAAGCTTCCTTTTCCAAGACCAATGGGGCTGCAACTTCCAACTGGAAAGACAAGCCTAAAAGGGAGGTTTCTCAAGGGAAAAATAAAGAAGAAAAGGTGGAAAGCTCAAGCAAAAAAATTATGCAACCAACTCCAACAAGATCAAGCAATATCAAATGTTTCAAGTGCCTTGGTAAGGTCACATTGCTTCACAATGTCCTAACAAGAGAACTATGATTTTGCTAGAGGATGGAAACATAAAGAGTGAATCTTCAAGTGTCTCATCTAGTTCTTCAAGTGAATAAGAAGAAGAACTTACACTTGTGGAGGCCGAATAAGGTGATCTTTTGATGGTAAGGAGAATGTTGAGCAATTTTTGCCTAGAAAAAGAAGAGACCCAAAGAGAAAATATTTTTCACACAAGGTACTTAGTTGAAAAGAAATTTTGCTCACTTATCATTGATGGGGGAAGCTGCACCAATGTGGCTAGTACAAGGCTTGTTGAAAAATTACACTTGCCAACCACAAAGCATCCAAAGCCATACAAGCTCCAATGGGTTAGTGAAAGTGGAGAAGTTGTGGTAAATTCTCAAGTGCTTATTCCTTTTTCTATTAATGCTTATAATGATAAATTTCTTTGTGATATTGTACCTATGGATGCTGGACATATTCTTCTTGGAAGGACTTGGCAATATGATAAGGAAGTGATACACAATAGCATGGAGAACACTTTTGAGTTTGAGCACTTAGGAAAAAATAATATTTTGAGGCCTTTGACTCCTAGACAAGTGTGTGAAGATCAAGTGATGATGAAAGAAAAGAAAATGAAAGAAAAAAAATACTGCACTTGAAAAAAATACTGCACCTAAAAAATAGAAGATAAGTGAGCTACCAAAGAGAAAAACTAGTGAGAAGAAAAAACAAGAAATAAAATGAGAGCAAAAAAATTCATGAGATTAAAAAAAGTTTGTTCTTGAGTGAAAATAAAATCAAGAGAGTGTTATTGGCACAACAACCTCTTTATTATATGATTCCTAACTCTCTTTGTTTACATGTTGAAAAGGAAGGAGAAAAATTGTCCAAAGCTATGCAATCACTTTTGGAGGAATATGAATATGTTTTTTCCAAAAGAAGTACCCAATGGCTTGCCTCCTTTAAGAGGCATAGAGCACCAAATTGATTTGATTCCAGGTTGTTCTCTTCCAAATAGGCCAGCATATAAGACTTCACCAGTGGAGGCAAAAGAGATACAAGCACAAGTGGAAAAGCTCCTTGACAAAGGGTGGATCTGTGAGAGCATGAGTCCTTGTGCCATGCCAATTATTCTTGTGCCTAAGAAGGATGGAACTTGGAGAATGTGCATGGATTATAGGGAAATAAACAACATTACCATAAGGTATAGACATCACATTCCTAGACTTAATGATCTTTTAGATGAATTGCATGGTGCTACTATTTTCTCTAAAATTGATCTTAAGAGTGACTATCATCAAATTAGGATGAGGGAAAAGGATGAATGAAAAATGGCTTTTAAAACTAAATTTGGACTTTATGAATGGTTAGTTATGCCTTTTGGTTTGAATAATGCACCTAGTACTTTTATGAGACTTATGAACCATGTGCTTAGACACTTTATAGGCAAGTTCGTGGTAGTTTACTTTGATGATATTATTGTTTATAGTTCCAATTTAAATGATCATTTAATGCATGTTAAAAGTGTCTTGGAGGTGCTTAGGAAGGAAACATTGTATGGAGCAATTGATAAATGTTCTTTTTGCACTTCACAAGTTGTGTTTCTAGGTTTTGTAATAGGTGCTCAAGGAGTCCAAGTGGATCAAGAGAAAGTGAAAGCCATCATGGAGTGGCCAACTCCTAAAAATGTGAAAGATGTTAGAAGCTTTCATGGTTTGACAAGCTTTTATAGGAGATTTGTCAAGGATTTTAGCACCATTGCTTCTCCTTTGAATGAATTAATGAAGAAAACCGTGACCTTCTCTTGGAAACAAGAACATGAAATTGCTTTCCAAGCATTGAAGGATAAATTATCTCATGCACCTATTCTTGCATTGCCTAATTTTAATGCTTCTTTTGAATTGGAATGTGATGCATTTAATGTAGGCATTGGGGGGTTTTGATTCAAGATAAACATCCTATTGCTTATTTTAGTGAGAAATTAAAAGGTGCATGTTTAAACTATTCCACTTATGACAAAGAGTCGTATGCACTTGTTAGAGTCTTGCAAACTTGGCAACATTATCTTTTACCTAAGGAATTTGTGATACATAGTGATCATGAATCTCTTAAATATTGGAAAAGTCAAGGAAAACTCAACAAGAGGCATGCTAAGTGGGTTGAATTTATTAGCAATTTCCTTATATCGTTAAACACAAGCAAGGAAAGTTGAATGTAGTGGCGGATGCCTTATCAAGGAGGCATTGTTTGATTTCTATGCTTGAAACTAAATTGCTTGGTTTTAATCACATAAAGGAATTGTATACAAGCGATCATGACTTCTCTAGTATTCTTGCTTTGTGTGAGAAAGGGGCTCATCAAAGATATTTTAGACATGATGGTTTCTTGTTTAAAGAAAAGAGACTATGTGTTCCTATACGCTCTTTGAGAGAATTTTTCATTAGGGAAGCTCATGAAAACAATTTAATGGGGCATTTTGGTGTGGATAAAACTTTGGCTATTCTGCATGAACATTTCTTTTGGCCAAAAATGAGGCATGATGTGCATAAGCTTGTTTCTCAATGTATTACTTGTCATAAAGCTAAATCTAGATTAATGTCTCATGGTTTGTATATACCTTTGCCTATTCCTAACTTCCCTTGGATTGATATTTTTCTATGGATTTTGTGCTTGGTCTTCCAAGCTCCAAGAGGGGAAAGGCTTCTATCTTTGTTTTTGTTGATAGGTTCCCAAAGATGGCACACTTCATTCCTTGTCACAAGAGTGATGATGCTTGTGAAGTAGCTAATCTTTTCTTCAAGGAAGTGGTGAGACTATATGGATTGCCAAGAAGCATTGTGAGTGATAGAGACACAAAGTTCCTTAGCCACTTTTGGAAAACATTGTGGGGGTAAGCTTGGTACAAACTCTTGTTTTCATCAACTTGTAACCCACAAAAGGATGGCCAAACCGAGGTGGTGAATAGAACCTTGGGTCAACTCCTTAGATGCTACATCAAGGGTAATTTGAGAACTTTGGAGAAGTGTCTACCTCACATTAAGTTTGCTTACAATAAAGTAGTTCACAAGACTATTTCCTTATCTCCTTTTCAAATTGTTTATGGCTTTAATCCTTTAACTCCTCTTGATTTATTGTCATTACCTAACACTTCTTCTATGATTAATCATGATGCTTTGTCTAAAGCTTCTTATGTTAGGAAAATGCAATGAACAAGTGAATACACATGTGGAGAGGAAAATGGAAGCATATGCAAAGCAAACCAATAAACACAAGAAGCAAGTGATCTTTAATGAAGGAGATTTGATGTGGCTTCATTTGAGGAAGGATAGATTTCCTCATGAAAGGAAATCTAAGCTCCAACCTAGAGGAGATGGACCTTTCAAGATTCTAGACAGGATCAACAACAATGCTTACAAACATGAGTTGCCTAGTGAGTATGGTGTGAGTACTACTTTCAATGTTTGTGATCTTTCTTTGTATGATGTAGATACAAGTGAGGAAGCAAACTTGAGGTCAAGTTCTTTTCAAGAAGGAGGGGAAGATGGAGGTCCATTGCAAGCTAAAGGTCTAGAAGGAGAGCTTGAAGCACTTCCTTTGGTGAGCTTTAAAGGACCAATGACAAGAGCTAGAACTCAAGTTCTTCAAGACCACATCCAAGCCCATTTGAACAAGCATGAAGAAGCACACCAACTCAAGAATAATAAGAGCTGGATTTTCTATTCTAAAGTTGAATTTAATTCCATAAATTCCAACACTTGTTATTGGCAAAATTAGTTGAAATAAAAAGGCTTTTAGTGCATTAGTGTGAAGCTTTGTAAGTGCACTTGTGGGTTGCACCTAGAAGCTGAAAACTGCACCTTAAGGCTCAAAATACTACACCTTGGCTGCACCTAGGCACGAGTTTGGACCAGTCAAGAGTCCTTAGGGAAGCTTGCATTACAAGCCGCATTTAGCTTGCATTTAGCTTCTTAGATTGCACTTCATTTCATTTGTGTTTCATGTGCATTTAAGCTTTGTAATTTCGTGCATATAAGCTGGCCCAAAAACTGTTGTAACCAATTTTCATGTCATTTTATGCAGTCTGAAAATTTTGTAGAGAGTTTCTCTCTTTGTTCTTGTGCAAAAACCTCTTGTTTCTTATCAATGGCTTCATGCTATTGTGGCGATTCTTCCTAGGCTTATTGGAAAGCTTTTCCATGGTGTCATCCACCTTTATCCCTTACCTTTCTTCCACCTTCCATTGCTGAAATTAAAACTTACAAACAACCAAGTCCCATGTGAAAACTGCACAAATTTGTGTCCTTGAGAAAAGCTTGAAGTTTGAGTTTCAATGCAAGGTAGATTTGGAAAATTCATGGCTAATGGGTTCAGCCATACATCAGTGAGGATGGACAATATCATATGAGACTTTGAGCCTCTGGAATGTTTTCTAGTAAAGGATGTCCGTGGAGCTGCCTTGGTCAATGAGGATCTTGGACACCATGAAATTGGTGATGATGATGGAGACAACCATGGGGTCATATTGGTTGATTAGGTTTATGCCCTTGAAGTCTCTATTAGTGAAAGTGATGGGAGGGAGACTTCATGGTGATGGTACATCAAAATAGTTAATGTCGATGTCCCAGATGGAGTGAAGATGCCACTTTCGAGATTGACCGAACAACCCTTCATAGGAAAATCTGCCTGTAATAGTGTTCATCACATCTCTAATTTGTTGGGCGGGCTCATTTTCCTATTCTTGCAGAGGTTGACGGTTGCATCTTTACTGGTAGTGCCTTTGTCTCCCTCTGTCTTTTGCTATGTCCATTCTTCTGTCAGCATCTTGATTTTTGTGTTGATCCTCTTGGTGTTCCCTAGATCTTGCTCTTGCTGGGTGATTGTCAAGCCTCTTCACGAATTGGGCTAGATATCTAGCCTGGATAAGCTATTTAATTTTATCTTTCAAAGCCCAACAATCTTCTGTCTTGTGACTGTAACTACAATGGTATCTGTAGTGTTTAGTTCTATCTAAGTCTGGCCTAGGAGGGAGTGGTAGAGGTAGTTTTATAGGTACCTTTGTGTTGAAGGCCTCCTCTAGGATAGTAGTTCGATTGGCCGTCAAAGGTGCGTAGTGCTCATACCTGGGTCCCTTTGGGAGAGGCTGGCACTTGTCCAACTTATGCCGTTTGTCCAACTTGTGTGAGTAGGTCTTGGTACCTTCTTCTTTCTTATCGCGCTTTTGTCCGTCTTGTCGGACCTCATTTCTAAACCTTAACATCTCCTCCATTTGGATGTAGCCTTTGGCTCGTTCGTGCAACTCCTCCATGCTACTAGGAGGTTTTTTGCATAGACTGTCCGCGAACTTACTAGGCTGTAAGGCTAGCAGCATGGAGTGTAGTACTACCACTGGGTTGAGATTTTGGATATGGACAACAATTCTTCCAAAACTGTCCATGAACTTTTGGAGGGATTCATCATCAGCTTGTTGCAGACTGGCCAACACAACAGAAGTCATACGGTGCAATCGACTGGTTGCAGATTGAGAAATGAGGCACTCGACAAGAGTTTTGAAGCTGTTGAGATGGACCTTGGAGGGAGTGCCCTGTAGCATGTCAATGTTGCCCCTCTGAGGGATCTTGGGAAAACACGACATATGATTTTGTTGTCACTGGTGTAGAGATTCGCCGAGGTGAGGAATGCATCCAGATATACATTTGGATCGGTGGTTCCATCACACCGCTCCAAATTAAGCGGCTTCCAACCTAAGCCAGGTCAGATTCTATGATGCGGTTGACAAATGGGGGAACAACGGGTCATCTGGCCTTCATGGCGGTGTAGGTTTGAGAGACTGGGAATGTCTTAGGTGTTGAAGGTGTGTCGGGGGTGTAATTCCCCTTGAGTATGTTCATTCATTGTATGGACAGAGTGTTCATCGCCCTAGGGGCATCTCACATGAGCCTCCAGCTGTTCGTGGCCAACCTTTAGCTTTCTTAGTTCCTCCTCACGGTGTCATTCCATCTCTGCCATACGTGTCTGGAGTTGTTGGAGAGTGTTTGTGTCTATCATGGTTGTCAGGGGAGGATTGGAGCTTTCAAGAAGGGTCTCATGTCTGAGGCCAAACAACATGCTGACCATTAGTGGAAAAGAGAGGTCGTGAGGTAAGTTTTACCACGACCCCACGGTGGGCGCTAAATGTACTTACCAAAATCTAGAGTTGTCCCATGTCAGGGTGGACGTGGCCAAGGTAGGCTCCACGATCTCATTCGTCGGACGGTGAGTACCTTTTGTTAGGAGGACAAGAGGGAGGGGGACTTGCAAAATAAAGGACTCTGACACTCAAGTAAGTACGTGAGTTAGGTGAGAATGAGATGCCTTAAAAGGGTGAGATAGAACCTGGTACTTATAGAGTGGAGTAGGAGCTACGGGTCCTTGTTTGTAGTGGTTGTTACCGAGGTGTAATAACCCTTGCATATAATTACTAGCTTGTAGATAATTGTAGCTTGTAGATAATGTGTATCTTATAGATAATTGAGTACCTGCCACTTGATAAGGAGGTTGCAACATTATCGTTAATATTCAAATAATGAGGTATTAGAAATAACCTGTTCGGCCCAGTAGCTTGGCTACTAAGGGCAAGACATATGTGCTCCTATGACAAAGCTGACATAGAGGGCTGATGTACATACTAGAACGCGATGTCACTTGTCACATGTATTTTATGGACCCTGGACAATACACCTACCAATAATGAATTCATAAAGACAAAAAGTAAAAATCAAATAAAGATACGACCTGGATAGAGTATTGCAATTGGCGATATTAGGGTTTGAATAACTTCACTTCTATGGCAGCAAACAAACTTCGAATATAGTGGGGTGAGAAAGGTACAACAAACTTCAAATTATCCGTGTCAACTGGATATATTAAGTGAACCTTAACTTCATTTTTGTGAAGGTAAATGAACTTTATGATGCTAGGGTCAGAAGGTCCAACAAACATCACATTGGAGGCCCAAGATTTTAGGGTTACAACAAGTGGAGTGGAAGAGATTGGGATTATCCTATGTTTCAATAGAATATGGAATAGATTTCTATTAATTTTATATCGTTTCAATTTAAAAATTAAAACTAAAATAATTAATTTATGTACTTACAAAAATCCGAAGCTAACCCACGACAAGATGGACGTGGCCAAGAGGGGCTCCTAGATCACGCACGTCAGACTATGAGTTCCCTTTGTTAGGAGGACAAGAGAAGGGATCCGCAAAAAAAAGGATTTCGACGCTCAAGTAAGTAGGTGAGTTAGATGAGAATAACAGATGTGAAATATAACGACTACTTTTTCTTGTACATATTCAATCGATTATGTTTATTAATAAAAATTTTCTTACGTAATTTGGTTTATATAAAATTAATTACGCGTAATAAATTATTTTCTAACGCGTTAGTAAGTTTATCAAACTAGGCGGTTTAAGTAAAATTTTAAAATACAGTCCGGGTACAACACAGTCTCAAATAGTCTGTTCTAACATCAGATATAGACAGCTCATAGTAGTATCAAATACAGACAAACAAAAAAAGTCACATATGCATCATATAATCATCCAACAGCACACAGAACATCCAGCTCCTTCCTTTAATGCTTTCCTTTGATTACTGTTCCTCTGCTCACCCAAATAAATTGGGGTCATCACAGGTGTCAAACCACAGACACAAACATAGGGTAAGTATTTAATAAACATGATTAGATAATTAACAGAATTTGAAATAACATCACAGACAATTAATGAATAAATCATCATTTAAAACAGTGCCAGATTCATGAGAATTGATGCATGATTTCTTTGTTAAATGATGCATGTCTGAGATCTCAGGTTATCAATAATTTCTCAACATAGGGTACCATAATCAAAATAGCCCCACCCACTCTAGTGGAAGCCTCACCCGCTCTGGTGGAAAATATACCTCCGCTCTGAGGTTAAATGGTACCATAGTCAAGATAGTTCCA
>CM023959.1:11781688-11792310 GCA_013407115.1 Glycine latifolia
AAAAAAAAAATGTTCTGTATGTTCATGGACTAAGCACAATTCTTAAGCATAAGTCAACTATGTGACAAAGGCTTCAAAATTGAATTTAACATGAATTTTTGTCTCATTTGTGAAGCAAATATCGGTGAGGTTGTTCACATAGGTAAATAATAGGTAATATCCCCATGCTTAATATTGAACATTCATTATTTCATGAGCTTAGTTGCTTAGTAAGTAAGATTGATGATTCTTGGCTATGGCATCCTAGGGCTGCACATGTAAACATGCATCATCTCAATCATCTAGTTAAAACGGACTTAGTAAACTATGTGAAGCAAGTCAAAAAGGGAAACAAGTTAAAAATTACTTTAAGTGTAAATATGTTGTTTCTACTATGAAACCCCTTGAACAAGTTCATATAGATTTATTTGGATCATCAAGAACTGAGTTTAGGTGGAAAGTACTATGGCTTAGTAATTGTTGATGAAGGTTCACTTGGACTTTGTTCTTGAGAACAAAAAATGTTGCTTTTCGCAAACTTGCCAAAGTTATTCAAAATGAGAAAGGTCTTAATATTGTTTCAATTAGAAGTGATCATGGAGGTGAATTTCAAAATGAGTATTTTGAAAATTTTTGTGAAGACAATAGTATTCACCACAATTTTTCCGCCCTTAGAACATCTCAACATCATAGTTTTGTGGAGAGGAAAAATAGATCTCTTGAAGAAAGAGCTATAACTCTTCTTAATGAAACAAATCTACAAAATATTTTTGGGCTGATGTTGTGAGTACTATTTGTTCTATTCTCAATAGGCTTCTAATAAGACCTATTTTAAAGAAAAATCCTTATGAGTTTTACAAAAGAAGAAAACCAAATATTTATTATTTAAGGTTTTTTGGATGTAAATGCTTTATTTTAAATAATGGAAAGTAATCTCTTAGCAAATTTGATGCAAAAGATTATGAGACAATATTTCTTGGATATTTATTAGACTATTGGCAAGTGTATCAATGTCGTCACAGGTTATAGATTTTTAATAAAAGAGATTGTCTCCACAAGGACTTGAGCTACTCAGTTTTTTCAGATAAAAGTAAATAATTCAATAGTCATGTACAATAAGTATTGTCAAAATTTCATGGGTTTACGGAAATAACAGATTTAGTGCGCAAAAAATACGAAAACAATTAAAACGAAGTTAATTTACTTCAGAGAGACGTAGGATTGGATTTCATCTTTCATACCCTCAGTATCCAATTAATATTAATACATATGAATCATTTTCTAACATTACTTATGCACACATTAATTCACTCCAAATCGATCCCCCACATTCAAGAATCCTAAGAGCACTTTCCCGTCAAACTTAGAATCCAATTTCATGAAACTAGTGATCAAGTAGAATCAAGCATTACGAACAAAATGAAATCACTGGTAATGAGTAGAAAAGATTCATATATATATATATATATATATATATATATATATATATATATACTAGCTGATCATTATGTAGAGCACAAGATCAACAGAAGACATGACGAAGGTGAAAACAATATGAGTAGCATACAAACCAAGAGGGGGTGAATTGGTTCTTCTTGGCCAATTAAAATTTGCTTTAAAATTGATTTAATAATCAGAGTTTAAAGGGTCATATCACAAAACAAACTTATAATGCTTTTGATCAATCAAGCTCCAATCTTTATGAATTGCAATTATACCAAGAATGTTTCTGTTGATTATGAAAGTGCTGAATGAAAGAATGACAATCAAAAACCCAAAGAAAAGATTAAAGAAGAAGCACACAACACAAAATTATATTGGTTCACTTCTCAATCCAAAGAAGCTACATCCAGTTTCCTAACCAACAAGATAGGGTCTAACTATGCAATCTGTTCTTACAAGTTCTTACAACCACTCTTAATCAAATCTAGATTAAGAACAAGGCATCTAACACCTATAGACCCTTTGTGATCAAGACTTAGAGAAACACCCTTCTCTAATCTTCCTCTAGAAAATCCTATTCTAGACAAACTTTAAGAAACTATTGCACTAGTTACAAACTTTGAATTTCTAAAAGAAATTAAACCAGAGAAACAAAGAGAGATACAACCTGGGATCCAATGTTGATGTGTGCAGATGATTAAGAGTCTTTAACCAAGGTTGAATGAAAATCTCAGAACATTTTCTCCAAAACTTTTCTTTAGAAAGTGCCCAAAAAAAAGAAATCCTCACAAGGTTTGTTGAAGCTAGAGAATTTGTGGGTCAAAGATTGAAAAGCTCATAGTATCTTTTCTCTCTGAAGAAAGGGTTATGAAATTTGTTTTTTTTTTTTGTCAAACAAGTTGTATCTATTTATAGAGAAAATATTTATAACGACCAATAATTGATTAAATCACTTAAGTAATTGATTAAAGTGTTCTTCAGGCATTCTGGAAAAGACTTACAAACAATGTAATTGATTATCACAGGAAGCTCTAATGAAAAATAGAACTAAGTAATCGATTACCATAGTGTTGTAATCGATTATCATAGGAAGTTCATTATGTGATTTTGAACTATGTAATCAATTATCATATTCTCGTAATCGATTAAAGATGTTCTCTATTTTCAAGTAATAGATTACTACTTGCTGCTAATCAATTAAACCAGTGAGAAAACATTTTTCCCAAAACTTGAAACATGGAACACTTACCTTTTTATGCACTCAAGAAAACCTTGAGTTTCAGAAAGTCTTTTTATGAAACTTTTACTTTGTGAAAGCATGAATGCAAAACCATGAATGATTTTTATGCAATGGATCATAGGAGACATCAACTTAGACATACACAAATTACAAATACTATTCAATTGAATTGGCATGTAAAAAGCCAAAACATATGTATTGAAAATGATATGAATACTTCACACTTAACCAAGACGCGGGGGGGGGGGTGAATTGGTTAAACCTTGGTATATTAAAATTTCTTTTATCAAAATCAGAGTTTCAAGGATCTTTATCACTTTTCAATACCAAGAAATCTTTATTCAATCAAGTAGCTCAGCCCCAAGGAATTCAATGAATCAAAACTGACTTTGTTGGTCAAGCAACTTAATCAATAGCAATTAAAATGAAGAGGATAGAGATTGAGAATCAATATACAAACAATTTATATTGGTTCACTTCAAGACCATGAAGCTACATCCAGTTTCTTCCAACCAACACTAGGTTAGAGTTCCACTATTATAATTTTCAGTTCTTACAATCAATTACAATGTCTCCCTTTATCAACCCTAGATAAAGTGCAGAAATCTAAAACCTATTAGATTCTAAGAGACAAGAACCTGAGAACACTACTCAGTTCTTCCACCTAGAGAACCCCTTCTCTAGTTACAAGCAAGAACCCAATTACAATAGCCAAAATTACAAAGAAAATCAAAACGAAAAATTACAACCAGATTAAAGAGAGAAACAACCTGATGATCCAAAGTATGCAATGCAGAATGAAGTTACCAGATCAGGTTGAATGATTAACAATAAGCACAACTTTCCTTAATCTTGAAATGAATTCAAGCTCCAAGAATGACTTAAACACACATGATCAATGCATGATGGAGCAAGACACAATTAAACCCTTAGAAAACACTTTAGAATGCTCACAAGACTGTTTAAGCTTAGAAAATACGTATGGGTAATGTTCCACAAAGTTATCAAAGCAGCTGAGCATCAATCCTATTTATAACAGCTTTTCATAACTGCCTGTAATCGATTAAATCACCATTTTAATCGATTAAAACGCTTAAGTAATCGATTAAGTCACCACTTTAATCGATTAAACTGTTCATGAGTTTTCTGGGTTTGAGCAACGAGCAAATTAATCGATTAATACAAACTGTAATTGATTATTCCAGTAGAACTGCATCTTATAAAAGCTTGTGTAATCGATTACGAGAAATGGTAATCGATTATTGCAGTGCAACATGTTTTTCTTGATGCATTATATAATCGATTACAATTTCTGGTAATCGATTATTCCAGTGCAACATGTTTTTCTCAAAACGTTGTGTAATCGATTATTCCAGTAGAACTATGTTTTCTAAAAGGCTTATATAATTGATTACATCACTTGGTAATCGATTAAAATGTTCATGAAAGCTTTTCCAGTTTTGAAAATGAAGCAAATAATCAATTATTACGTTAAGTAATCGATTATTACAGTGCACTTTGCATTTTTCCAAAAACAATTGAATCAGTTTTGAAACCTTAGTCAAATCATTAAAGCCTTGTGATTTTTATGAAACTAATTAAGTTAATTATGGATTAAATGAATGCAATGCACTTGGATCACCAGAATTGCTTTTCTTTTACACATTTCATACTAAATTATCTTCAAGGCATCCATTGCATGTTGAAAGCTCAAAACTAATGCTTGAATCAAAGTTCCTTTGCATTCTTTAAGTGGCTCTCCCTGAATCCAACATGTATGTCTAACTCATTAGCTTCATTGATCCTCTTTTACTCCCCCTGTGTCTACCAGAAGGAAGCGATCCATAGTCTCTTCTCTGTGAGATCAACTCTCTTTTTCCCTATTTTCTCTCCGGAAATTGATAGCTCAACAGCCTCTTTGCCTTCATCATGGTTTCTTCAATAGCCAAAACCCAATTGATTTGAGTTCCAGTTTTCATCCCATACACCAGCTGAAGATCATCATAAGTGATCTGATCATGTTTGGTTGATCTATGTGTTAGGATGTAAGTGATGATGTAGTGAAGAAGCCTATCTTCTGCAGTCATGTGACCAACACCCAATCTGTTTTCCTATATGTGCATTAGGATCCAGCAGCATACCACTATAGGTATCCATCTTTGAGTAACTTCCAATTTCTTCCTCAAACCTCCAGACACCTTCGAAAGCGGTGTCTGCCACTGCATTCCACACAATGTCATCAATCACCATAGCCACTCCATTCACTTTGGAGCGGAGGATATCATCAATTCCAGCCTTGGCACAAGTATAAAATACTTTTACCAATTCAGGGTAATAAGTACCCTTCATTTCCAGCAATTTGGTGAGTCCAAGCTTGTAGCATCTCAGGGAAATTAAATCCCTTAGAGACAAACCAGTTAAGCTCCAAATATTTAGGAGGCAGAACAAGCTTTGTGGCATGGAACTGCATGTAGTTGTTTCTTTCAACCTCAGAGGAAAACTAGGTATCTAACCTATTCTCAGCAGCCTTAAAACTTTGGCTAGCTTTTCTTTTGCTGATTTTCTGCTTCTTGGAGGAAGATGGTTGAGACATGGTGATTTCGAAATAAGGATAGGCAGAAATTTAGTAGTGGAGAAGAATAAGAGACAGAGCAAAAACCACAAAAGTTTGCTTAGGGAGGATAATAGATTTTTGGTTTGAGGAGTTAGGCTCATGGATTCTGAATTTATAGAGCCAATCCTTATTTACAATTTGAATTTTGAAATTATAGTAACTGCTCTCACGTATTCCAATGTAGTCTAGATTCACTGAATCAGGATTTGAATTTGAATTTAGAGATAAGGTTTCAGAATTTTCATTGAAAGTTTTGCAGAGTTGAAGAAATGGTTGAAGTAATCAATTATGAAACCCCTGTAATCAATTATTCCAGGGCGAAGGTATACCTCTGAACTTCATGTAATCGATTAATTTGTGGTGGTAATCGATTGCTCCAGAGAGTTTTTAACCTATAATAGCCCTAGACCCTCATGTAATCAATTAATATGTTACTGTAATCGATTACATCGGTGAGCTTTTATACTGTACTCGATTAATCCGAGGATGTAATTGTTTAAGTCAGCGAGTATGGCCCATTTCTGGCCTTAGGTAATCAATTACTACATGTGGTAATCGATTATTACAGAGAATTATGCAGTATGAATAGTAAAATTTATCAGGATTCAAATTTTGCTACATGTGATGCATAATGAACTTGTGAGTTAAATTGCATGTGAAAGTTCGAAAAATGCAGCACCTTGGTTAAACCGCGGTGTGCTCACATGAGGGTAAAAACAAAATTTTTATTGATGTGGAAACATAGACCATCTATGCAACTCATGTGTGTGTGCTTAGGAATTACTCATTGAAACATGTTGGGTTTTAGAAATACCTTTATCACTTGAAGGCTCAAAGAAGATGATGCCCTCCAATGGTGATCCACACGGTTATCTCCTTCTTGTAAGTAAGAACTTCTTCTCCTTGATTCCTCCTTTTCCTTGGTAGCTTGCTAGGCACATGCAAGGTGTGAGGCTTTCAAGTATTTGGTTTCTTTTCTCAAGACTATGATGGTGACTTGAGGTCAAGGGAAAGGTGCAGCAAAAGAGGAGAGAAAAAGCTAGAACTTGATTCAGAATCAAGAGAAAAGGGGGCAAAATTTTCATCATACTTTTCTTCCCCATATAGGCGTTTATTTAAGGTGAGAAAAGCACTCCAAATTAGCCCCAATTTGTTGGGAAAATTTGAAAAAGAATCTAGCAAGATTCTCTCCAAAAACCACCACCCTCTTTCCATCTCCTCCCTCCAAAGTTTGTTGCAACAATAACTTATTTGAATTCAGAATTCAAATGATAATGTTGTTGAGATAATCTTCATCCAATCTTTATTGGATAATTCATTTAGATAATTTAAATTATCCTCAACAATCTAACCTCGTAGAATTTAAATTCAATTTCAAATTTCAAATTTCAAATTTCAAATTTAAACTCAAATATAAATTCAATCTTATCTCAATTCGTAATTTGATTTTGAATTCGAATTCAAAATTCAAAATTTCAAATATCAAATTCAAATTTCGAATTTGCCCAAAACTTATTTTGGTCAAGTCAACTGCTTGACTTACTAGGATTCATGGCCCAAGGCCTATCGGGCCTGTCAACACATTGGGCCCATTAGTGGAAACCAATTTCACCACTAATGCCCCAAATAGAGTGCATGATTCAAGTGGGCTTGAAGTCCAACTCTAACCCAATTTAACTCATAGTGTAACATCCTCAAAATTATCTCTTGAGTTTATATTTATGATTGAATTATGGAAGTGTGATAATAGTTTGATACAAGAAGAATATGATAGAATTTATTTGCTCACAAGCTGCCCAAAACTGTCAATTTCTACCACCCGAATTGAGAAATTTATTTCTCTCTCAATTCTTATCCAGATTAGGTGTATGATAAATGGAATTAAAGATCTAGCTGTCTACTACAACATATAAATATTTCAAATAAATCTAGAGTGTTTACTGCCTATAATAACAAAAATATTAAGAGATATATCATTGTCCTAAGTTGAATTCGTTGGCAGTTTTGGAAGTCTAGATTAAAAATGCTATATCTAGAGTTTTATAAATCCAAATAAGGCATATGATATCTTGTTAGAAATCTTAGGAAGTATAGTTTAACATACTAAAAAATGAGAATTTATGGCCTGGTAGATTCGTACAGAATATAAAAAGAAAATTGGTAACGAAAAGTCAATGTGAAATCAATAAAGTGAATGAGACAAAATTAAAAACAAGATTCTTGAATAATGTTGTATGGCCATCAACGTGGAAGCCTAGGAACTTAAGAAAAATAAGTCAAGCTTGGACCAATCAAATGTTTTCTTCATGAAAGCTCCATTTCCATGTGCTACAAAACAGCCAAGCACAAGGCTTAAGTAGTACGGTGGTAGGTGAAAGGAGATTAATATACAAACTAAGTTCTAATATTCTCTTGAGAAGATTTAAAGGACTTAGAAATTATTTGAAAGATATATTGTGGTTTATTAGTTAGATTACTAACATGATTCTTATGTAGCTTGAGGATATTCAATTGCCATGCCTAAGTTGGTATAATTTGGCTTGAATAAGGTATGGTAGTTTAACCATACTTTTGGTACGTATGATGGAAATATTTTTCCATGAGGTTGTATGTATTTTCTCATGGATTGTATTATTGATGAAAAATGATGGATTTGATGTGATGCTATGTTGATTCATGTTTCCGAGTCCAGTACGAGATTTGTGAAACAGAATCTGATACTACACTCAGTACAAGATGTAGGGACCAGGTGCAAATACATGGAATGACATGCATGACTAGCGTAAGACGACCGTAGCATTTCTACATATAGTACGATATGTAAAGGCCATGTGCACCTTGGGAAAATCATTTCATGCATTCATGTAGTTTGCATAATTGTTTTATGGATTCAATTTGAATATATTAATGATTTACTAACATACTAACGTGTTTGGTGGTTTAGATTTTGCCTATTGAGAAATTTTATTTCTTACTAGATTTGTTTCATTTTTTTTAGATGACAACAGTGGTCAATTTCCTTGATGCCCTGGATTGGTGGTGCTGTAGGAATAAAGATATGAATTAGGCTGGTGTATGCAAAATCCTGTACTTGTTTAATAATGACTTTTGTAACAAGGACTGTGACTACGTATAATATATATTAGTTTAACAACTTGTATATGAAAATACAATAAACACACTGCAAATCAATCAAGAGGGAGGTGAATTGGTTCAAACTGAATATTTAAAACTTTCTGAAACAAATTGCGGAATTAAACACTTTGGATCGTATCACTAGTTCACCTTTTTCAAATTCAGAAATCTTTCTTCACCCAAGATCAACCATGGAAATGAAAGCAATGACAGAAAATGTTCTTTGATAATAACTCTTGATTTCACAAAGACATGTAATGAAACATACAGAATTTAAACAAGAGACAAAGCAATTATACTGGTTCACCTCTCAACCTTGGAGGCTACATCCAGTTGCTTCCAACCCACACTAGGTTAAAGTAATTACTATATCAAAGAATCTTTTACAAGCAATCCACAAATGACTTTCTTTATCAACACTAGACAAAGATTCTGATTCTAAAACCCTATTAGAATACAAATCACCAAGATCCTGAGAACCCTACTCAGAATCTCAAACCTAGAGAACCCTACTCTAGTTGCTTGAAAAGAAACTAATGATATATCACAAAACAACAGAAAATGTTAGAACATCTAAGAAGATAGGTTCAAGATAAACACAACCTGTGATCTTACATATATGAATGAATGAAATGAAATGAGATTACCACACACACTCCAGGTTGTAAGAAATCTATAGCTCAGAAGCACTATCTTGAAAACCTTCTTTTCATTAACACATTTTCTCAAAACTCAGAATTCTTGATCCTTACAAGAAATGATTTTTCACTCAGCAAATCAGACTTTGAAACTCTCAGAAAGCTTTTTAACTCTTGGGTATATCACTCATGTATTTAGAACAATTCGTTCAATGTATATATATAGATAGCAGACCTAAACAGCTTTTTATAAAACAGAAATAACTGACAGTAATCGATTAATCTGCTAGTGTAATCGATTAAATTGCCATAAGTAATCGATTAAAATACTAGATAATCGATTAAACTGTTCTTCAGCTTTCTGGAAATTGTTTTATGAACAAAATAATCAATTAAACCAAACTGTAATCGATTAAACCAGAACAACATCAATGCAAATGAATTAAGATAATCGATTACATAATGAGATAATTGATTATTCCAGTGATGCATGGTTTTTCATAAAACACTGTGTAATCGATTAGAAGAAGCCTGTAATCGATTAAACTGTTCTTCAAGGCTTTTCCAGAATCATATGAATGTCTTTAATCGATTATATTGTTTGTGTAATCGATTAAAGCAGTAAGTATTGCTTCTTCTTTTTTTAAAAAAAAAAAACTTAGCCATTGAGAACTTTATTTCTTATAAAAACCATTTGATTTCTTTAAGTCTGAAAACCATGTATGTATGATCATGAGAATGCACATGCTAATGAATGATCATAAGGCAATTTACTTGACCCATTAAGACAAATTACAAATGTCATCAAATGATTGGGCATGTAAAAAGTTAAAACACCATCAAGCCTTTTAATCCTTGCTACATTCTCCTTGTAGCTTCCTTTAATATCAACACTATAAGTTATACATTTTAGAATTTATACTAGAATCCATTCAGTACAAAATAAAATAGTAATAAGAATTATCTAACGATTCTTAAACATTTAACCCTAATAAAAATATAATATCTAGAATAATTTTAGGTCGTTACATAGAGTCTTGATAAGCCCAATAACTAATTATTGGCCCAAACTCGCTATAGCTTGCAACCAAGAATAACCTTTGTGTGTGACCCATTAGGCCCAATTAGTCACTGACATAAATGAACTTGGACCAATTAAACTCTTTTAATGGGCCCAATTCATTTAATGACCACATAAGACACTAGCAATGCTCTATGGCCCTAGAACTAATTAAGTTGATCAAGTGATCTACCTTTCTAATTTGGATACCATGTCTCCATCATCCCTCACATCGTCATTCACATTTAGTCGAGAGCAAGGATAAAGTATCATCTCTCTTTATTGACTAAATATAGTTTTTCACAGGAACTAGGAATCTTCTTCTATTGACTCTAAGACAGATCATGACTCCTCATGATCTTTTACTGTGCATAGATTCCCGAGTCAACTAGAAGTCATCCAAGCCCTACCGGTCTTGTGAACGACTAATCCCTCGTAAGGGGTTGTGAGTCCTTTCGGTATGTCCTGTAACACCCCAAAATTTTGAAGAACAGTCAATTGCTGGGGTGAAAT
>CM023959.1:11822310-11852581 GCA_013407115.1 Glycine latifolia
TATCAAAATTCTTCTTCTTGAGATTCTTCAATCACTTGAATCTAACATATCTTCTCTTAGATCATTAGGTTGACAACTCTTTGTCACTTAGTGTCACATCACTATGTAACAACATCACTATGTCACTTAGCATCCATATACACCTATTCTAGCACAAACCATCATCCTAAGTGTCGTACACTTCGAATAACACCGTCACCCAACGAAATGATAGGTCTTAGCTGAGCTAGAGAGCACTACCATGTAGAAGGGATTTGAGTGCCATTGACGATGGGAGGCAATCAAAACATGCTAGATAATTTTATTTGAGGGTTCATTTTCGGTCTCATCTTTAATTATTTATTTTATCTTGCATGCATAATTAGACATAAAAACTAACATAGTTCATTTAAAACAGCTTGTCTTAGCATGCATACTAGTCGTAGAGTGACTGCGTCTAATAATAATCATGCATACTAGTTGTGATTTCAAAATTCAAAATTTTAAATTTGAAATTCAAACTTTGAAATTTGAAAATAAAAAATATAAATAATGCATTTTCGAAATTCAAACACACGGTGGATGATCATGGTGCCTTCCATTTTTCCATCCAAAGCGTCTTCAAGCTTCGGATCAAAAACTTCATTGAACTCGTTTGGGATCATCAACATGGCCGAGCCTCTTCCTTGGTCTCTCCATGGTCCAACAAGCTTTAACTTTATCGATTCGAATTTTACATTCAAAATAATTAAAATAAAAGACGTAAAATTTAAATCGAGACAAATACAATCCCATTTAACCAAAAATTTAAAATTTAAAATTGAAATTTAAACATACATTCAAAGCACCATGACCATCCATATGTTCATGTACCTACAAGGAAGGTTAGGAAACAAACAAACAATTTGCAAATTCTAAGCCACCATCGAATTCATCTTCATCAAAATATCAACATTTGATAATCAACCCAAAAAACATGATCAAGATTCTAAATTTAAAATGTGATGGGGCTGTTTTAGATATATCTAGGCAGCGGCTATGGTAGGTGTTCTTTACCACCATGGCTTTGGCAATTCTAGTCCAACTAGACTTGATAAAAATCCATAGCCCCAAGACTCCTCTTGGCCGCCACTTTTGTCTCCACAAAGTGGTGTCTCACTTTGAACATAATCACAAGAAAATAATCCTTTCATAAACAATAAAAAGAAATTTAAAGAATCTTGTTCAAGAAAAGGATGAAGATTTCAAAACGGTTTTTGAAAATTCGATTGCTAATCAAACCCCACGTGTTTCCAGCAATGAACTTGGCTCTGATACCATGTGAAAGTTCGAAAAATGCAGCACCTTGGTCAAATTGCGATGTGCTCACATGAGGGTAAGAACAAAAAAATTATTGATGTGGAAACATAGACCATCTATGCACCTCATGTGTCTGTGCTTAGGAATTACTCATTGGAACACATTGGGTTTTAGAAATACTTCTATCACTTGGAGGCTCAAAGAACATGATGCCCTCCAATGGTGATCCACACAATTATCTCCTTCTTGCAAGTGAGAAGTTCTTCTCCTTGATTCCTCCTTCTCCTTGGTGGCTTGCTAGGCACATCAAAGGTGTGAGGCTTTCAAGTATTCGGTTTCTTTTCTCGAGACTATGATGTGACTTGAGGTCAGGTGAAAGGTGTAGCAAAAGAGGAGAGAAGGTGAGAGAGAAGAAAAGCTAGAACTTGATTCAGAACCAAGAGAGAAGGGGAAAATTTTTCATCATACATTTCTTCCCCATATAGGCATCTATTTAAGGTGAGAAAAGCACTCCAAATCAGCCCCAGTTTGTTGGAAAAATTTGAAAAAGAATCTAGCAAGATTCTCTCCAAAAACTGCGACCCTCTCTCCATCTCCTCCCTCCAAAGTTTGTTGCAACAATATCTTATTTGAATTCAGAATTCAAATGATAATGTTGCTGAGAGAATCTTCATCCAATCTTTATTGGATAATTCATTTAGATAATTTAAATTATCCTCAACAATCTAACCTCATAGAATTTAAATTCAATTTCAAATTTCAAATTTGAAATTTAAACTCAAATATAAATTCAATCTTATCCCAGTTCGTAATTTGATTTTGAATTCGAATTCAAAATTCAAATTTTCAAATTTCAAATTTAAATTTTGAATTTGCCCAAAACTTATTTTGGTCAAGTCAACTGCTTGACTTATTAGGATTCATGGCCCAAGGCCCATCGGGCTTGTCAACACATTTGGGCCCATTAGTGGAGAAACCAATTTTGCCACTAATGCCACAAATAGAGCACATGATCAAGTGGGCTTGAAGTCCAACTCTAATCCCATTTAACTCATAGTCTTCATAAAGCCCAATAACTAATTATTGACCCAAACTCGCTATAACTTGCAACAAAGAATAACCTTTGTGTGACCTATTAGGCCCAATTAGTCATTGACATAAATGAACTTGGACCAATTAAACTCTTTTAACGGGCCCAATTCATTTAATGACCACATAAGACACTAGAAATGCTCTGTGGCCCCAGAACTAATTGAGTTGATCAAGTGATCTACCTTTCTAATTTGGATACCGTGTCTCCATCATCCCTCACATTGTCATTCACATTTAGTCGAGAGCAAGCATAAAGTATCATCTCTCTTTATTGACTAAATATAGCTTTTCACAAGAACTAGGAATCTTCCTCTATTGACTATAAGACAGATCATGATCTATTACTATGTGTAGATTCCCGAGTCAACTTGAAGTCATCCAAGCCCTACCGGTCTTGTGAACCACTAATCCCTCGTAAGGGATTTTGAGTCCTTTTGGCATGTCCATCTATACTCATGTATTCAGGTTATACCCAAGAGTACACTATTCTCCCCATTTTCAGGCAGATAGAGTCATGCAGTCAAAGTATAACCCTAGGACACAGTATTTGATGACATCCTCAAGTCTAGGACAATCCGCACTACCAAACATTGAGAGACTTTACAAATCCAATGATATTTTAAAGAATCCTTGTGGAGTCTCTCGGCGGGTCAGTTCAGTGCCATCTGTTCCCCAACAGATCCACCCACGACATCAGCTAAGGCATCACCATGCCTGCATTCCATGAGGTCCCTACATTGTATCTCTATACAAGTAGAAGATGTCGTACTAGTCTTATTGAGATCATCAATGCCCTTTCTTGATGATTCAAGACTAGGAACAAGCTTTAGGTAATAGACATGTAGTGTCCTCGAATCCTCATGATCATGATCCCTATCATAGATCCTCGAGTGTACACTTGCTCTATTCCTAGGGCCTTTATCTTTAAACGCATATTGCTATAAATATAGGTGAGACATAAATATGATAAAGATAAAGTTTGCTCTTATTAATCATGAAATAATAAATAGTACAAGGTGTTCAACTAATAAATCAGATTGTCTCTAGGACACCTACATACTAACAGCATGTTATCAAACACATCATTTACATGCTAATCAATGTTAGATTCATCAAGAATACCTAGCATGTTTCTTAGAACAAAGAATCTATCTCTAGCAAAGGGGTTTCGTAAATATATTAGCCAATTGATTATTTGTGTCAATAAACTCAATAGTGAATTACCCTTTTGAATATGATCTCTGAGGAAGTGATGTCTGATCTCTATATGCTTTGTCCTTGAGTGCATAAGTGGATTCTTTGATAAGTTGATAGCACTAGGGTTGTCACACAGCAAGGGAATTTCTTTCAATTCAACACCGAAGTCCTAAAGTTGTTGCTTAAGCCCCAGGCTTTGAGCACATCAACTAACAGCTACAATGTACTATTCAGGTGTTAAAAAAGTCACAGGTATTGCAGCGCCATGAGATCAAGGAACCTCCCAGTAGATGGCATGTTCCACTTGCGCTCTTCCTATCTAACTTGCAGCCTGCAAAGTTTGAATTTAAATAACCAATTAAATTTAGTGATGCACCTTTAGGATACCATAGACCAACTTTTGTAGTTGATTTCAGGTATTTAATGATTCTCTTGATTGTTGTGAGGTGTGACTCTTTTGGATTAGCTTGATATCTTACACATAGGCACACACTCAACGTAATGTCTGGGCGACTTGCAGTCAAGTACAACAAAGATCCAATCATTCCTCTGTATCTTGATTCATCAACCTTTTTTGCTTTTTCATCAGAATCAAGATAAGTAGTGGTTTTCATAGGAGTTTTAGCATCCTTGTTTTTCTCCATTTCAAACTTTTTAATCAATTCATTATAGTATTTTGTTTGGCTGAGAAATGTTCCATTCTTCATTTGTTTCACTTGAAGTCCAAGGAAGAATGTTAACTCTCCCATCATTGACATTTCAAATTCATTCTGCATTGAAGATGAGAATTCCTTGCACAAATAGTTGTTAGTTGAACCAAAGACAATGTCATCAACATATATTTGAACAAATAAAATATCACTAGTGATTGAGCCTTTTTAGTATAGTATTTTTCTACTCTTACTAGCTTATTTGACTTTTTTTGAATTCTTATTTTCTCATTTTAACTATGTTTTGGTCTTAGGCAAATAATTGGGCTTAATTGATAATTATTGCTTATTTTCAGATTTTGTACTTACTTGACCTATCTTTCTTGTGCAAGATCTATAGGATTCTACAAAACTCCAAATGGAGCATATGATTATTCCTTGGAAAGCTAAGGAAAAGATATACAATTTTGTCAGATATAAGTGTGGGCCAATTCTGCCGTTTTGAGGGTCAAATTATGCTTGGAAGTCAGAACCTCTACACTTGAGTTTTGGCCTGCGAGTTTGGATTTTAATTGATGTAATTAGCATAATTAGTTAGTTTGGATGGGCCTAATAAGAGCCCATCCCTTAATTTTTTTCAATAACTATATATTAGTGTGGCTAGGAGTTATTTGAGGACACATAGACATAGACAGAGAGATACGAAAATAGAATTTCTAGCTTCTTGTGCAAGTTTTCAAAATTAAAATATTTTCTCTATTTCTCTCAACAATTCTTCATTTTTTTTCTTTGTTCTTTATTTTTCGTGTTCCTTTCATCTCTGTTCTTATGCTTTTCTCACACAAATTTTGTTGCTTTTCCATTGATGATGATCATGGAAGGCTAAACAATCAATTAATCCAATGATCCAGTCCAAGCAAGGAGAATTTGAGTTCTGGTTTGGTATTCTAATTTCTGTGTGAATGTTCATCTTCTTCAATTATCTTTTCGATTTTCGTGATTATGAATATTTTTAGGATTGAAAATGAATTAGGTTATAGATTTATTTCCTAATTTTGAGTTTTAATTATAGATTGTTTGAATGGTATTTCAATCTGATTTGTGATTTCAGTTGATTTAGGAGTTAATACGATTGAACTACTTCTAATGATATTGAATGAATCTTCATAATATGATGATTATATGAGAACTATGATAATTTTCATTGCTTGGTTTGGTGAATTAGATTGATGTTCTTGAATCTGTTTTTAATACATCTTTTATCAATTCTATTAGTTTCTGCATTTTTCTTTAATTCTTGTTTGTGTTTCTGCAATTTTTGTTCATTGTCTACAAACTGTTTGATAAAATCCCATTGTTGTTTATAAGTTGATTAAGTTAGGAACTAAATTGGACTGTATCTGAGTTGACCTAGGTTAATCTAGTGCTACAGAATTAGCTTAGTTTTATTTGTTTTGTAGCGATTCAACAATCGTTATCAAAACTGGCGTTGTTGCCGTGGAATAACGTTCATTGTGTGCCAACTTTAATCCACTCATAATTAGATAATAGTATAGGTACCATTGATATTAGTATAGTATAATTCTATTTGTCTCCAAAAAAATTCAAAAATTCAAAATTTTGTTTCTAGATAATAGATAAAAAATAGATAGATATAGATCGAAGATAGATATAAATAATAAAAAAAAAATTTAAATATTTGTTTCTAGATAATAGATAAAAGATAGATATATATAGATATAGATAATAGAAAAACTTCAAAAGTTTGTTTCTAGATAACAGATAGAAGATAGATATAGATAAAAAAAATTCAAAAAAAAAATTAGTCATTTACTGTGGTGTTTTTGAATTTAAAAAAATAAAAAAAAATTCCAAAAATTAAAAATAATTTTTAGACATTTACTATGATGTTTTTTTATTTTTTAAAAAAAAAATCGAAAAAATTTTCACATTTTGGGCCAGTTTTATTTTCTATATAGATTTAGCAAATATTGTGAATAGTATTCTGGTAGAGTAGTTGTCTATTATTTCTGTCACCAATAAGTTGAACTGTGCATGACTAGGTCCAAACCTGGTGACCTACATTCATATGATCCTGAGATAGATAGGACATTTCACAATTTGAGTAGAGATAATAGTGTTAGATATAGGAGGAGCTTGAAGAGGATCAAGATGATGATGAGCTATGTGCCTTAGACATATTTTAGCTATTTACATGTCATTCGATTGAAGGCATATGTAATTTGATTAGTTGTTTAAGAGCTTCATCTTATGATCCCTTGCATTGCATAAACATCATTCATCGGCATGCATACATGATTTATCAAATAACATGTTTTCATGTTTGCATAAAAAATAAAGTGTTCATGGTTAAGCTTTGGAAAAACCACTTTTTACACTAACTTAATCGATTACCAAAATTTGATAATCTATTACTTAAGCCATGAAGAACTAATTAATCGATTAGACAGTACAAAACACAAAATAAGTCTTCCTGTGGTAGTCGATTACCATATAATCATAATTGATTACATTAGCATGTTTTTGAAGCTAGACTGACTGTGATAATCAATTACATGGTGGTTTAATCGATTACTTCGCTCATGTATCTTTTCCAGAAAGAACAAAGAACACTTTAATTGATTAAATATGATATTAATCGATTACTTAAGTGAAAAAAATCGATTACATGGACGATTTAATGGATTACATTCAGTTGAAACAGTTTTCTATAAAAAGTTGTTGGGTCTTTTGATTTGCACAGAACTTAAAAACTTCAAAATTTCTCATTGCTCTCAAAAGCCTTCTGAATCTAAAGAAGATACACTGAGTCTCAAAGCTCTTATTCCAAAAATCAAGATCTTTATGCATCATTGATAGAATTCCTTTTGGACAAGATTTCAAAAGAGTTTCTTGGAGAGCTTGGTTTGAAGCTTGCTTTCTTTCAACCTGATTCCAGTTTGGTAAACACATGCATTTTCATTAGTTGGATCATAAGGTTGTATCTCTCCTCTAAACTCTAGCTGTAATTCGTTTTTACATTTCAGCTTGTAAGTTGCTATCTCAAAAAGGTTCTTTAAAGCTTTTCTAGAGTAGGGTTCTCTAAAGGGAAGAGTAGAGAAGGGTTCTCTATGTCTTGATCATTAGAAGTCTAAAGGGTTTTTAGATTTCAGTTCTTTATCTAGGGTTGATAAAGGGTGATCTTTTGTAAGCTTGTAAATAACAGATTTAGTGATAGTGGAACTCTAGCCAAGGTTTGGTTAGAAGAATCTGGATGTAGCTTCTCTTGTTGAGGAGTGAACCAATATAGTTCTTAGTGTTCTATGATTCTCATTTTACTGTCATTGATTGCTAATCTTTTGGTTAATCTTTTCAAGATCAACAAATAAAGTCTTTTGCTATTGCTTTATGTGAATGGTGAATCTTGATTGACTGAAAGTTTCTTTTTCAAAAAGGTGTACTTGTGATACGATTCTAAATCCGCTACTTGTTTGAAAGAAATTTTTAAAGACCCTATTTTATTTACCCCCCACCCTCGGTCTTGGTTAATTGTGTGTGTTCATATTATTTTTAAATAGAAGTGTAGTTCTGGATAGTAGTATAGTGTATTCTAAGCATTCTATTTCTGATTTTGAACATTCTGATTCTGAAATTGTTGTAGATACAATGGCTAACAACAATCGAACTCTTAAGGAATTGGCTACAACTGATGTTGTTTTATCAACCTTGGTGTATTCAATATCCTGAGACAGAGGTTAGTTATGCGCTGAAATCTGGACTAATCCATTTGCTTCCAAAGTTTCATGATCTTGCAGGTGAAGATCCACATAAACATCTTAAGGAGTTTCATGTAGTGTGTTCCACCATGCGACCACATAACATTCATGAGGACTATGTAAAGGTGAAAGCATTTTCATTCTCTCTGGATGGTGTGGCTAAGGACTGGTTGTACCTTCAACTAGATCCTATCAACACTTGGACATATATGAAGCGAAGATTTTTAGAGAAATTCTTCCCTACATCCAGAACAGCATCCATCCAGAAAGAAATATGTGGTATAAGACAACTACCTGAAGAGACATTATATGAGTACTGGGAGAGGTTCAACAAGTTATGTGCTACCTGTCCTCACCATCAAATAATGAGCAATTATTGATCTAGTATTTTATGAAGGGTTGATGTTGATGGACAGGAATATGATTGATGCAGCCAATGGAGGTGCTTTAATGGACAAGACTCCCATAGTTGCAAGGCAATTGATTTCCAACATGGCAACAAATTACCAACAATTTGGTACTAGAGTAGCTGCACCATCCAAGGCTATTGTAAATGAAGTTTATGTTTCTATGGTTGTTGATAACCAGAGGTTGGAGAATAAACTTACAGAATTAGCATCCCTTGTGAGACAACTTGCCATTGGTAAACAATAGAATGTAATGGCAGTCAATCAATCAAGGCTATGTGGTATCTGCTGTGCACCTGATCATCCAATAGAATCATGTCCTACTCTCCAAGAAACAGAACAGACTGCTGAAGTTTATGTCATACAACCTAGACAACCATTCAGACTTCAACAACAGCAGTATAATCCTTACTCCAACACTTATAATCCTAGTTGAAGAGATCATTGAACTTGAGGTATGGTCTTGGTCCACAATAACATTAGCAAACACAACAACTACAACCATTCAAACAAGAACAATATCAACCCTCCACCAGCAAATATCAACTCCCCCGTTCAAACAACAACAACCATTACAACAATATGACCTACACCTGCACAACCTGTGTAGAGCAGTTTTGAACCTTCCTTGGAGGACTTGATGAAGCAAATGACAACCAGCAACATTCAGTTTCAACAAAATGTAAGTGCCACCATCCAAGACCTACAGACTTAGATTGGACAATTAGCTACAACTGTCAACCAAATGCAACAAGGTTCTAACAACATTCCAACACAACCAATTATTAATCCAAAGAATGTGATTATTATTACCTTGAGGAGTGGCAAGGAGCTTCCAAATTCAATAGTTGCTAGTGCCAAAATTGATGATGGTTCCAAAATAGATTCTACACCAAAACATATTCCTCTACCTTTTCCTTCTAGATCCATTCGTACAAAAAAATGGAGCTTGATTCTGATCTTTTTGAGATTTCCAAAATATGCAAAATTCTTGAAGAATTTGTGCACCCACAAGAGAAAGCTGAAGGGAAACGAGCAAGTGAAGATGGGCAGAAATGTTTTTGCACTTATACAGAGTAAAACTGTTGCTTCCATTTCACCATCCACATTGCCACAAAAGCGCAAAGATCCTGGCACTTCCACTGTCCCTTGCACCATTGGAGATTGCACTTTAACAGATGCAATTCTTGACCTTAGAGCATCCATTAATGTTATGCCCACATTAGTTTACAGGTCATTACAATTTGGTGATTTGAAACCCACTGGTGTTTTCATTCATTAAGCCATCAGGAGTGTTGCACTTCCACTTGGAGTTATTGAAGATGTGCTAGTGCGAGTTAATGATCCAATTTTTCTAACCGATTTTTACATTTTGGATATGGAGAATGAGTCTTCTAGCCATGGTTCCACATTGATCTTAGGGAGACCATTCTTGATGATAGATAGGACCAAAATTGATGTGCATGTAGGAACTCTTTCCATGGGGTTTGGTGATGATGTTGTCCATTTCAACATTTTTTAGGCCATGAGACATCCTGCAAAGGAGCATTCTGTCTTCCTTGTAGATATCATTGATGTTGTAGTCGATAGTGTAGATATTTGTACAAATTTGCTTTCTGAATTTTCTGACTTTTCTGATTTTGACTTGGTTCTTTTAATTGTACCTGTGATGATTCTGTTGCTGCTATGTGTAGTATTTGTGTGAAAATTTTCTCTGCACTTCACTCTGATTGTGTTGTAGGTACAAGTGTAGGTGCTGATTCTCCTATCTCCTTTCCATCAGCCACCAACCTTCCCTTGCCATCCACCATTCAGCCACCTTCCTTGGAGCTGAAGCCACTACCCGAGCACCTTAAATATGCCTATTTAGATGACGCTCAAAAGCTCCCAGACATAATATCTAGCAGCTTACCACTTGAGCATGAAGAGAAGTTGTTGCATGTTCTGAGAGGACACAAAAAGGCCATTGGATGGATGCTTGCTGACCTTCCTGGAATAAACCCTTCTATATGCATGCATCAGATACTCTTGGAGGATGATTCTAGGCCAATAAGGCATCCATAGAAGAGGCTGAATCCCATAATTCTTGATGTGGTGAAGATGGAGATGATGAAGCTACTAGCTGCAGGGATCATCTATCCCATTTCAGATAGCACATGGGTTTCACCAGTCCAAGTGGTCCCTAAGAAGTCGCACATCACTAGAGTCGCCAACAGTTAGAGAGTTTACATTGACTATAGGAAACTTAACCAGGCAACTTGCAAGGACTATTTCCCTCTCTCATTCATTGACCAAGTTCTGGAGAGGTTGGCAGGTAAATCACATTATTGCTTTCTTGATGGTTTTTCAGGTTACATGCAAATTCATATTGCATCGGAAGACCAACACAAGACCATATTCACCTGTCCATTTGGCACATTTGCCTACACCATGATGCCCTTTGGCCTATGCAACGCTCCTGAAACTTTCCAGATGTGCATTGTGAGTATCTTTTCTGATTTATTAGAGATTTGCATGGAGGTGTTTATGGATGATTTCATTGTTTATGGTTCCTCTTTTGATGCATATTTGGATAGCCTCTCTAGAGTTCTTGATCGATGCATTGGGGCTAACCTTGTTCTTAACTTTGAGAAATGCCATTTTTTATGGTACATGAGGGTATAGTCTTAGGGCATTTGGTCTTTAATAGAGGTATTGAGGTTGATAAGGCCAAGATTAATGTTATTACTTCTCTACCTTACCCCACTTCTGTGCAGGAAGTGTGTTCTTTTCTTGGATATGCAGGTTTTTATAGGAGATTCATCTAAGATTTCAGCAAGATTGCACTTCCATTGTCCAAGCTTCTCCAAAAGGACGTAGACTTTGAGATTGACCAACCTTGCAAAAAGGCATTTGGGAGGTTGAGGAAGAAGCTTACTCCCCCAGATTGGGAGCTTCCCTTTGGGCTCATGTGTGATGCCTCTAACTATGATTGGGGTTGTGTTGTCACAGAGAGTTGATAAACTATCCGATGTCATTGCTTATGCTTCACGCACTTCAGATGCATCCCAAGTTAACTACACTACCACTAAGAAGGAGCTTTTGCCAATTGTTTTGCTTTAGATAAATTTAGATCTTATTTGCTTTGCTCCCATATCATTGTCCTTACTGACCATGCAGCTTTGAAGTACCTATTGAAGAAGCATAATGCTAAACCTAGATTGATCAGGTGGATGCTTCTTCTTCATGAGTTTGATATTGAGATTAAGGATAGGTATGGTACAGAAAACTTTGTTGCTGATCATTTGAACAGGATCGAGGGACCTGTTGACTCTTTTCCTATTAGGGATAATTTCCCTTATGAGCATTTGATGCATTTGCAATCATCACATGTTACACCTTGGTTTGCTGACATTGTGAATTTCATTGTTGTATATGTTCTACCTCATGCATCTAGGTCTCAAATAGATAAACATAAGAGTGATGCTAAATATTATTTTATCCTTATTAGTGGAGGTTTGGTAGTGACCAAGTGATCCGCAGGTGTGTACCAGATCATGACATTCAATCTATTCTTCAGTTTTGTTATGGCACACCTACCGGCGGTCATTTTGGTCCTCAACGGACCGCTAAGAGAGTATTGGACTGTGGGTTCTATTGGCTCACTATGTTTAGAGATGCTCATCACTTTTCCACCACTTGTGAGCAATGTCAGAGAGCAACAGGGACCATTACACATAGGCATGAAATGCCTTAGCAGCCCATTATCTTCTGTGAGATTTTTGATATATGGGTATTGATTTTATGGGTCCATTTCCTATTTCTCATGGTTTTTCATATAATTTACTTACTGTTGATTATGTTTCTAGAAGGGTTGAAGCTAAGATTACTAGAACTAATGATTCTAAAGTTGTTGTGGATTTTGTGAGATCTAACATTTTTTTAGGTTTGGTGTGCCTAGAGCCATTATTAATGACCAGGGGAGCCATTATTAGTGACAAAGGGAGCCATTTCTCTAATAGGTCATTGACATCCTTGCTTTAGAAGTATGGGGTTGTGCATAGAGTTGCTACAACTTATCATCCCCAAACTAATGGGCAACCGGAGGATTTTAATAGAGAGATCAAGCAAGTGTTGCAGAAGGTAGTACAACCTAACATGAAGAATTGGAGCAAGCTACTTGAAGATACTTTATGGAATCACAGGATCGCTTACCAAACACCTTTGGGGATGTTTCCCTATAGAGTGGTTTTCGGTAAGGCGTGCCACCTTCTAGTGGAGATTGAGCATCGTGCTTATTGGATGGTGAAGAGTTGTAACATGGCATTTGATGAAGCGGGTATGGAAAGGAAGCTTCAATTGCAAGAACTTGAAGAGATCTACTTAGAAGCCTATGAGAACTCCAAGATTTACAAGGAGAAAGCGAAGAGGTTTCATGACTCTATGATTCTTAGGAAGGAGTTCCAAATTGGCCAAAAAGTGCTCTTGTTTAACTTTCGCCTCAAGCTTATTTCTGGTAAACTTTGATCTAGATGGGATAGACCTTTTGTTATTACCAATGTTTTTTTCCCGTGGTGCAGTTGAGATTAAAAATGAAGTTATCGGCAAGGTCTTCAAAGTGAATGATCGCCAACTCAAGCTATTTCATGAGAGCCCTCAAGTGGGGGAGGAGCTTGTGGCATACCTCTCTTTGGTCTTACCAACTTTATGAGATGATGTACCTTGAATGGTATTTTTAGAGTTTCCTTTTCCCTTTTTTTCTATGTTGTCTCTTTGGTTGCATTTCATTGCATGCTTATATTGAGGACAATGTGCACTTTAAGTGTGGGGGGAAGGATTTATTAAACTTGTTTTATCTATTTTTTGTTTTTTCTGTTTTAAATGTTTTAACCATTTTCTGTAATCTATTTTTTTGTTTTCTATATTTGTTTTTGTTATAGTTATGTATGTTTTATGTTTAAGTTGAATTTAGGAACTTTTTCATGTTTTTCATATGATTTCTAACTTGTATAAATTGTGAGAAAGGCACCAATTTTAGTTGGATTGAGAGGTTTCATGCTTGATGTGAATCATTGTTGCAATTGTTGAAGTGATAAGTAGGCTTAAAAAAAAATTAAGTTAGATCATGTGTGATAGAATTATGCCTTATGAGTTTTTGGGCCTTTGTGAATGAATCACATTATTTCATTCATGTTCTTTCATGTGTGATTTCACCCTTGTGCTAGATTAGTCTAGATTTTTGTCTTGTCTCTCTTGTCATTCCTTTTTGCAAATGCATTTATTGAGATGATCTAGGACTTCTTTCTTTTATCCACTAGCCAAATAAACCTACCTTGCATTGATACCCATTGTCACCCTTTTTGAGCCTTTAACCTTTTCTTTCTTGTGTAGCTCATTACAAGCCAAAAAGTGGAAAACCATGTTATCTTAGCTTTTGAGAGAAAATGGGCCTTGGAATTTTTTGGGGATTGGGTTTCAAACAAGTGTGCGAGATTTGTATTTTGTTTCGATTTGGAAGAAAAAGAAAAGAAAAGAAAAGAAACAGTATAAAAAGCAAAAGTTCAAAAAAAAGTACAAGAAAAGAAAAAAAATGCAATAAAAGTGTGTTGTAGTTCATTTTAATCCTTGTAAGTTCTTTTTATTTTAATTTTGTTGTTCTCCACCTTATTCTTTGTTTCTACCCCTCTTTTTACTTGTTGGCTTACTCCTCATAACCCCTCTTTTCTCTTAGTTTTATCCTAAATATCTTTCTCTTATCACCCCTTACTTAAACCATACATTACAAACCAATAAAGTCTGTTTTGATCTTTTGATGCATGTGTATTTCAAGTTGAGTGAATAGAGTCTTGTCAATATTTGGATGCACTAGTTACATGTGGTGCTTAAGTATAAACACAAACCCATACACATTTGGTGAGGTATTCCCTGGAAAGCTAAGGGAAAGAGTTCAATTTTGTCAGAGATAAGCATGGACCAATTCTGCCTTTTTGAGGGTCAAATTAGGCTTGAAATTCAGAACCTCTGCACTTGATTTTTGGGCTACGAGTTTGGATTTTAATTTATGTAATTAGCAAAATTAGTTAGTTTAGATGGGCCTAATCAGAGCCCATCCCTAAATTCTGTTCAATAACTATGTATTAGTGTAGCTAGGACCTATTTAAGGAAACATAGACATAGACATAGGCAGAGAGATACAAAAAAAGAATTTCTGGCTTCTTGTGCAAGTTTTCAGAATTAAAATCTTTTGTCTATTTCTCTCAATGATTCTTCATTGTTCTTTATTTTTCTTCTTCCTTTCATCTTTGTTCTTCTATTTTTCTTACACAAATTTCATGGCTTTTCCATTGATGATAATCATGGAAGGCTAAACAATCAATCAATCCAATGATCCAATCCTAACAAACAGAATTTGAGTTCTGGTTTGGTATTCTAAGAATGTTCATCTTCTTCTCCAAACCTCTTTTCGATTTTCATGATTATGAATATGTTTAGGATTTAAAAAGAATTAGGTTATAGATTTATTTCCTAATTTTGAGTTTTAATCATAGATTGTTTGAATGATATTTCAATCCGATTTGTGGTTTCGATTTATTTAGGAGTTAATTCAATTGAACTGCTTCTAGTGATATTGAGTGAATCTTCATAAAATGATCATTATATAAGAACTATTACAATTTTCATTGCTTGGTTTGGTGAATTTGATTAATATTCTTGAATCTATTTTTAATACATCTTTTATCAATTTTGTTAGTTTTTGTATTTTTCTTCAATTCTTGTTTGTGTTTCTGCAATTTTTGTTCATTGTTTGCAAACTATTTGATAAAATCCCCCTGCTATTTATAGGTTGATTAAGTTAGGAACCAAACTGGATTGTATCTCTGAATCGACCTAGGTTGATCTTGTGCTATAGAATTATCTTGGTTTTATTTGTTTTGTAGCAATTCGACAGTCATTATCACCTAGCAGATTTCTTGATGAAACAATGTTTTATCAACTTGTCCTCTTATGAAAGATTGACTAATTAGAAAGTTACTCAATCTTTCATACCAAGACCTGGGTGCTTTTTTTAAGCCATAGAGGGCTTTCTTTAGTTTCAAGACATGATTAGGATGTTTGAAGTCTTCAAAACCAGGAGGTTGATCAACATGTATTTCCTCCTCTATGTAGCCATTTAGAAATACACTTTTTACATCCATTTGAAACAATTTAAAAAGTTCTTCAAACATGCAGTGCAAGCAGTAATCTTATAGCTTCCAACCTAGCAATCTTATGCCTTCCTCTTGGTTGTAACCTTTTGCAAGCAATCTGGCCTTGTTTTTGAGTATGATGCCACTTTCATCAAGTTTGTTTCAAAAAATCGACTTGGTGCATATTGGCTTATGAGAAGGAGGTCTAGGAACAAGTTCCCATACTTCATTTCTCTTGAAATGGTTTAATTCATCATGCATAGCAAGCATCCAGTAGATCTCTTGTAGTTCTCCAGCCTTTTGGCCTTTGAGTTGGAGTTGAAGGATCAATTTCTTCAATTGTTTCATAATTTCTCCTCTCATCAATTTCATTGGTTGAAACATTTTCTTCCAATTGTCCTGCATCATTTTCACAACTTTTTTCCTCTTTTGAGGAGTTAGTTTCATCACATATTACATGTACAGATTCTTCCATGAATAAGGTTCTTTTGTTGAAAACTATATAAGCTTTACTTTGCATTAAATATCCAAGGAAGATTGCTTCATCAGCTTTTGCATCAAATTTGCTAAGAAATTCCTTTTCATTGTTTAAAACAAAACATTTATAGCCAAATACTCTAAGGTGTGAAATGTTTGGTTTTCTACCTTTATAAAGTTCATTAGGAGTTTTCTTTAAGAAATACCTAATGAGTAATCCATTTAAAGTATAGCAAACAGTGCTCACTATATCAATCCAAAAATGTTTTGGCAAATTAGTTTTATTAAGAAGAGTTCTTGCACCTTCTTCAAGTGATCTATTTTTCCTCTTCACAACACCATTCTGTTGAGGTGTTCTTGGAGCTGAAAAATTGTGGTTTATTCCATGTTCTTCACATAAATTTTCAAAATGTTCATTTTGGAATTCACCACCATGATCACTTCTTACTGAAACTATCTTGTAGCCCTTTTCATTTTGTAAACGCATGGCTAATTTTCTGAAAGCACTAAAAGCATCGCTCTTGGATTTCAAGAACAAGATCCATGTAAATCTTGAGTAATCATCAACAATGACAAGTCCATAATAATTGCCACCGAAACTCATAGTTCTTAAAGGACCAAACAAATCTATGTGAAGCAATTCAAGAGATCTTGAGGTGGAAACAATGTTTTTGTTTTGAAAAGAGATTTTTGTTTATTTCCCCTTTTGACAAGCATCACAAAGTTTGTCCTTTTCAAACTTAAGTTTAGGCAATCCAATTACTAAGTCCTTCCTTATGAGCTTGTTTATATGATGCATGTTGATGTGACTTGCTCTTCTATGCCAAAGCCATGATTCATCAATTTTACTTACTAAGCAGTTTATGTTATGAATGAATGCATGTTCCTTTATGGCGAATCCTCCTCCGACTTATCGTTCCATTTGTGGATCGTGGCGTCATTCTTAGTCATTCCTTATTTTTCTCCATTTTTCTATTTGAGTTTTAAAGCACCATTCATGGAGTCTTGAAGCTTGCAATTCCGAAAACGATCCAAACCAAGCATTCATGTCTTGGTAGTCATCAAATGGTAATCAGAGCTTGATTTTGGAAAGCAATTAGTAAAGATTCCTATCTTTTTTGAAATTTTCATTTTTTATTTTTTTTTATTTTTTCCAGAAAACGAAAATTAAAACAAAAATCATGATTCTTGCTTGTTTGTTGTTCTTTGTGTGTTTCTTGTGTGATTTTTGAGTTTATCTTGCAATTACCTTCATTTCCCCTATCATTTTGTTGAATTCTGAGTTGTTTTGAATATGGGTTGTTCTTCATGTTCTTGGTGTTCTTCATGAAACTCATAGCATTGCTGGAAATTTTGTGAGTTTGATTCATAAAATTCTGTTTAGAGAGTTTTGGGGCGTTTGTGCAAATATCAAAAGTTTGGGTCCTAAAAGATAATTTACGAAGGACCAAAAGGAAATTATTAAAAAGTATATTGGGGTCAAAACGAAAATATCAAAAATATGAGGACCCAAAAGTAAAAAAAAAACTGACAGCAAAAAAAAAAAAATTACAATGAGCCCTCTCTCTTAGTTATTGCTTAATAGAACCTTCTTTTGCATAATTACAGTAGTTTAAACTTAGCCAAATTTTCTTTTTTACATTTGAGAAGAAATATCTTGCATTTTCTATTTTCATAATTGTCTTCTTTAACATTCCTTTTGAGTTGTGCTTTTCTTGTTGAGCTTTTATTGTTTGTCTTCTAAATTCCAAGGTTTTGTCTTAGAGTTTTCTTTCTTCCTTGACATCTTAAGTTGAGCCTGGATTTGTTTCATCTTTCACATTGGATATTCATTGAATTAGAATCTTTGGTTAAATTTCAAGAGTTGACAAAGAGTTAGAGAGTGGAAAAAGACAAGAGTGAACATTAGAGAAAAAGTCTTTCAAGTGTGAAACACGAGTGTTGACGAGTGTAAACACTTAGTGAGTGGTAAGGTACATTATTGTTTTGTTTTACTCACCTTTTTCTTGTAGCAATGGTGTCCGATGGCGATAGTGATACACCTTCACCTAGAACCGCTATGCTAATGACTTCATTGGCTAAGCAAATGGATAGGTTGCAAAGAAATGTTGAAAGAAGGATGGATGAACGTTTTGATGAGATGCAAAGAAGTAGTTATGAGTTGAGTGGAAGAATAGAGAACATGGAGAGAAGGAGATATCATAGGTCACCTCATTCTTCTCAAGGGAGTGATGATGGCTATGATGATGGTAGAAGGTATAGGCCTAGGAGGAATAGGGATGGAATGGAAGATGTGAAATTCAAGCTTCCCAAGTTTCTAGGTACTAATGATCCGGAGGCTTACCTTGATTGGGAGATAAAAGTTGACCAAGTTTTTGATTGTCACAATTTTAGTGAAGAAAAGAAAATGAAGTTGGCTAGCTTAGAAATTGAAGGGTATGCCATGGCTTGGTGGAATCAAGTGCAAATGGAAAGAGGAAGATTGAGGAGACATAGACCGGACACATGGATGACAATGAAAGGAATCATGAGGGAGAGATTTGTACCACCTCAATACATAAGGGATTTACATAACAAATTACAAAGACTCTATCAAGGAAATAAATGTGTTGATGATTATTACAAGGAGATGGAGATTTCTTTGGTAAGAGCAAACATTGAGGAGACTAATGAGGCTACAATGGCTAGATTTTTGAATGGCTTGAATAGGGACATTCAAGATGCTGTAGAACTTCAAACCTACAACACCATGGATGAACTTATACATAGAGCTATGAAAGTGGAGCAACAATTGAAGAGAAAACAAGCCTACAAGAAGTCTTCATATGGTCATTCATCTTGGAAGGATAAGGACACTTCCAAGAAGGAGGGTTCTTCTTCCCAACATGTTGGAAGGAAGTCTTCAAGAGGTAATCCTAATCCTACTACTCACTCCCCTTCCAATAAATCTAGTTCAATTAAATGTTTTAAATGTTTGGGTAAGGGTCATATTGCATCCCAATGTCCAAACAAAAGGACCATGATTGTGTTGGAAAATGGAGAGGTGGATAGTGAATCCTCTAGGAGTTCTCATAGTTCCTCTAGTGAAGGTGAGGATGATTATTTTCTTAAACCAGAAGAGGGAGATCTTTTGATGGTAAGACGACTCATGGGTAGCTTGTGCAAAGATAGAGATGATACACAAAGAGAAAACATTTTCCATTCTAGATGTTTGGTGAGTGGAAAGGTTTGTTCTCTTATCATTGATGGAGGAAGTTGCACTAATGTTGCAAGCACTAGATTAGTGGAGATGCTTGGTTTAAAAACCATCCCTCACCCTAAACCTTATAAATTGCAATGGTTGAGTGACAATGGTGAGTTAGTGGTGGATAAGTAAGTGTTGCTTACATTCTCTATTGACAAATATGTGGATGAAGTGCTTTGTGATATGGTTCCCATGGAAGCAGGTCATGTGTTGCTTGGTAGACCTTGGCAATATGATAGAGATGTGGTACACAATGGGGTCACCAATCGATATTCTTTCCTTCATAAAGGTAAAAAGGTAGTACTCTCACCTTTGTCTCCAAGTGAGGTGTGTGAGGATCAAATAAAATGAGATTGAAGAGAGAAAAAGAAAAGAAAATTAAAGAAGAAAAGAGTCCTTTGAGAGAGAAAAGTCAAAAAGAAAAAGATGACAAAAAGAGTGAAAAGAGAGAACAAAAGAAGAGAGACAAAAAGAGTGAAAAAAAATTAGAGATAAAAGAAAGTTTGTTCATCAAACCTAAGGAGGTTAAACGAGTGATGCTAGCCAGGCAACAAATGTATTTACTCATTCCCAATTATATGTGCTTGTCTTCTAGTGCCCTTGAGTTGCCTCAATGTTTTGATACACTCTTAAAGGAGTTTGAGGATGTCTTTCCACAAGACATACCCCATGGCTTGCCTCCTTTGAGAGGAATTGAGCATCAAATTGATCTTGTTCCGGGAGCTTCACTTCCTAATAGGGCGGCCTATAGGAGTAATCCGGAAGAGACCAAGGAGATTCAAAAGCAAGTTGAAGGGTTGATGCAAAAAGGATGGGTGAAGGAAAGTTTGAGCCCATGTGCAATGCCGGTCATCCTAGTCCCCAAGAAAGATGGCAAATGGAGGATGTGCACGGATTGTAGACCCATCAACAACATCACCATGAGGTATAGACATCCTATCTCTAGACTTGATGATATGTTGGATGAACTTCATGGTTCTTGTGTTTTCTCCAAAATAGATTTGAAAAGTGGTTACCATCAAATTAGAATGAGAGAAGGTGATGAATGGAAAACGGCTTTCAAAACTAAGTTTGGACTTTATGAGTGGTTGGTCATGCCTTTTGGCTTAACCGATGCACCAAGCACTTTCATGCGACTCGTGAACCATGTTTTGAGACACTTTATTGGCAAATTTGTGGTTGTTTATTTTGATGATATTTTAACTTATAGTTTAACTATGGATGACCACTTATATCATGTTAGGAGTGTCTTGGAAGTGCTTAGAAAAGAACAATTGTTTGCTAATATGGATAAATGCACATTTCGCACTAATCAAGTAGTGTTTTCAGGATTTGTTGTGAGTGCTAAGGGAGTCCAAGTGGATGATGAGAAAATCAAGGCTATTAGAGATTGGCCAACACCCAAAAATGCGAGTGATGTGAGGAGTTTTCATGGGTTGGCTAGTTTTTATAGGAGATTTGTCAAAGAGTTTAGCACCATAGCATCTCCTTTGAATGACATTGTTAAGAAAAATGTGGTATTTAAGTGGGAGAGTGAACAAGAAAATGCCTTCAATGAATTGAAGGAGAAGTTGACAAATGCACCCATTCTTGCTTTACCAAATTTTTCTAAATCTTTTGAAATTGAATGTGATGCATCGAATGTTGGCATAGGTGCTGTTTTGTTACAAGAAGGTCACCCAATTGCTTATTTTATTGAAAAACTTAAGGGTGCTATTTTGAATTATTCCACCTATGACAAGGAACTCTATGCACTTATTAGAGCTTTGCAAACTTGGCAACACTATCTCCTTCCTAAGGAGTTTGTGATTCATAGTGACCATGAGTCACTCAAATATTTGAGAAACCAAGGAAAGCTTAATAAGAGACATGCTAAGTGGGTAGAGTTCTTGGAACAATTCCCTTATGTGATTAAACACAAGCAAGGTAAGGCTAATGTTGTGGCCGATGCACTTTCTAGGAGATATGCTTTAATTTCTATGCTTGAAACTAAGATGTTTGGATTTGATCACATAAAGGACTTGTATGCTCAAGACCATGACTTCTCTAAATTGTTTGAGTTGTGTGAAAAAGGGTCTCATCAAGGATTCTTTAGGCATGATGGATATTTGTTTAAAAATAAAAGATTGTGTTTGCCTCAAAGTTCTTTGGTTGAACTCATGATTTGTGAAGCTCATAAAGGGGGGTTAATGGGACATTTTAGGATAGAAAAGACTTTAAACATATTGCATGAACATTTTTATTGGCCTAAAATGAAACATGATGTCATCAAATTTTGTTCTAATTGCATTGTGTGTCATAAGGCAAAGTCTAAAGTCATGCATCATGGTTTATATACCCCATTACCTATTCCTACCTCACCTTGGACCGATATTTCTATGGATTTTGTACTTGGTCTTCCAAGGTCCAAGAGAGGCAAGGATTCGATTTTTGTGGTTGTTGATAGGTTTTCCAAGATGGCACATTTTATACCATGTCACAAAGCGGATGATGCTTGTCATGTGGCGGATCTTTTCTTTAAAGAAGTAGTCTGTCTTCATGGATTACCTAGGAGCATTGTGTCGGATAGGGATTCCAAGTTTTTGAGTCATTTTTGGAAAACTTTGTGGGGAAAACTTGGAACCAAGCTTCTTTGCTCCACCACTTGTCATCCTCAAACCGATGGACAAACTGAGGTAGTAAATAGAACACTCTCACGACTCCTACGGTGTTTCATCAAAGGTAACTTGAAAACTTGGGAAGAATGGTTACCCCATGTTGAATTTGCTTATAATAGGGTAACTCACTCTGCCACTTCTTTTTCTCCTTTTGAGGTTGTTTATAGTTTTAATCCTTTATCTCCTCTTGATTTAATTCCATTACCTAATGATTCTTCTATTTTGAGCAAGGATGGACTTTCTGGAGCCACTTTTGTTAAGGATCTCCATGAAAAGGTGCGGAATCAAATTGAGAAGAAGATGGAACAATATGCATGACATGCTAACAAAGGGAAAAAGGCTATGGTATTTGAACCCGGTGATTGGGTTTGGTTGCATCTAAGGAAGGATAGGTTTCCTTCCCAAAGGAAATCTAAACTCCAACCTAGGGGTGATGGACCTTTCAAAGTCCTTGAGAGAATTAATGACAATGCCTACAAGATTGACTTGCCAAGTGAGTATGGAGTGAGTTCTACTTTTAATGTCACTGATCTTTCTTCTTGTGATGTAGGTGTTTTGAATGCAAATCCGAGGATGGATTCTTTTCAAGAAGGAGGGGATGATAGAGGACTATCTAAGGATCATGATGATGGAGGTCCATTCCAAGCCAAAGGTCTAGAAGGAGAGCTTGAAGCACTTCCTTTGGTGAGATTTGAAGGACCCATGGTTGGACTATTTAACAAGGACAAGGATGGAGGGATACACAAGGAGATAAATTGGAACACCTTGAATATTGTAGGAGAGCTTGCTTCAGAATTCCTTTCGTAGCTTTCGTAATTTCGTAATTTTCGTAATGTCGTAATTTAGTAATTTCTTATTTGTGTAATGGGTCTCAATGTGGACTTAAAATAGGCCCAAACGATGCATTTTTAGGCTTAAATCTATAAGTACTCAAATATTGATATTTGCAAGACACTTTGATGAATAGAAATTAAGCATTTGCTTGAATTGGGAGCTTAGCCTCTTGTTGGTTCTTGATTGAAACCAAATTGATTCTTATCAAGGAAACTTTCCTTTGTGGCGAATCCTCCTCCGACTTATCGTTCCATTTGTGGATCGTGGCGTCATTCTTAGTCATTCCTTAATCTTCTCCATTTTTCTATTTGAGTTTTAAAGCACCATTCATGGAGTCTTGAAGCTTGCAATTCCAGAAATGATCCAAACCAAGCATTCATGTCTTGGTAGTCATCATTTAATCCTTTGTCACAAAGTTAGCTTATGCTCATAAGATTATGCTTTAGACCTTCAACATAAAGCACATTTCTAATTTTGGTTTTGAAGCTATCAACAATATTGCCTTCTACAATTATTTTTCCTTTGTTGTTGTCTCTGTAGGTGACAAATCCTCCTTCCTTTAATATCATATTTGTGAGCATGGATTTATAACCTGTCATGTGTCTAGAACATCCATTATCCAAGTACCATAGTGAAGCTTTAACTCTTAGACGCACCTGCAACAATCAAATCAAGTTGCAAAGAAAGGTACCCAATTAAGGTTGGGTCCATAGGGGTTAGCTAACTTTCTCGTTTTCTTAGGAACCCATATGCATTCTCCATTAGGCACATAGAACCTTCTAGCATAACACTTGTGTGATGTGTGACCTTTCTTCATGCAGTAATGACATGTTACAGATGTTGATCCTTTTCCAAAATGAGTCATTTTAGTATGCTTCATTTTTTAAAACCTTTTTCGATTCATATGTTTTGGAGGTACAAACTTGGTGTTTTGAAAAAGGTTTTGATTGATAGTTGTAACCCAATCTAGATTTATCATCAACATACTTTTGCACACTTAACATTTGGTTCAAACTACATTTCTCTCAATAGAGCTTTTTCAAGATATCTACCAAGTAGGAGTTTTCTATTTATAAAGTCATGCATTTTTCAAGATGGCTCTTTTTAAAATCATCAAATTCCTTTTTTAAAACTTTGTTTTTATCTACATTTGAAGAAGAAGAGGCACACACACAACCATTTGCTTTGTAGCTTGAAACAAGTTTTTCATTTTCTTCTTTCATGTTGCAAAGTTCAGCTTGCATTGAAGCTAGCTTAGTGGTATGCCATCTAAGGTTACCTTTGAGCTTGTTATTGGAGATAGAAAGTTTTTGAGTCTCCTCATGCATTTCATTAAAAGCATCAACTAGTTGATCAAATTTAGGATTTACTTCTAATTTAGCACTTGAGTCTTCTTCATCAATTATTGATGTTAGACAAACATTGGCTTCTTCATTCTCACTTGAAGATTCAGAAGTTGTTGATGCATTATCTCCCAAGCTATGTAGGCTCTTTTGGGTTTCCCTTCTTTCTTTCCTTTCTTTTCTCCTAACTGCTTCTTTAAAAAGATTGGACATTCAGATTTGATGTGACCTTGCTTTCCACACTCAAACCAGTTGAAGTTGTTGTTGTCATTTCTTTTGTTGAACTTTGTAAACTTTCTGTTCTTGGTTTTTTGCATGAACTTGCCAAATCTTTTGACAATTAGGTTCAGATTTTCGTCACCTTCATCTTCACTTGAATCATCATCTTTCTCAACTTTTGAGGATGTAGCTTTCAAGGCAATGCTTTTGTTTTCTTGTCTGCATCTTCTGCATTAGTTAGTTGATACATTTCTAATTCATACTCAAGTAACTTACCAAAAAGTGCAGCCAAAGACATCTTTGACAGATCTTTAGATTCGTTGATTGTTGTCACTTTTGGTTGCCAAGGTCTTGTTAAGCATTTCAAAATCATGATCTTCTCTGCATCAAATGTTTTTCCAAGACCAAGTAGATGATTGACGATGTGTGTCAATCTGGTTTGGAGTTGAGAGATGTTTTCTGCTGCATTCATCTTGAATATTTCGTACTCATGGATCAAACCATGTTTTCTTCATCTTCTAACTTTATTAGTTCATTCATGAGTGATCTCCAGCATTTCCCAAATCTCCTTTGCACTCTTGCAACTAACTGTTCTGAAAAACTCATCAAAGGACAAGGCAGAGGTTATCATATTTTTTGCTATAAAATCATATTGAACTACCCTCTTTAAAATCATATTGGTAGATATCAAAGAACCTTTTTCAATTGCATTCCGTGCACCGAGGTCATTTGATTGAATGAAAATCTACATTATATTTTTCCAAAAACTAAAGTGTTCTCCCTCAAACATTGGAGGATGGTTGAGGGAGGCACCCTCCTTGAAGGTAATTTGTGTGAAATTTGTTTTCTTTAAAGAAAGTAGTGATCTTGAGTAACACATAAGAACCTGCTCTTGATACCAATTGAAAATAGTATGAATAGCACACAATAACCAAGATGGGGGTAAATTGGTTGTTATTGGTCAATTAAAATTTCTTAAACAATCAGAGTTAAAAGGGATCATATCACAAAACAGCCATTGAACACTTTCAATCAAACAAACTCCAATCTTTAAAGAATGCTATGACAACAAAATATTTCAGTTGATTATGAAATGTTATACCAATGAATGACATTTAAGAACCATAATAAAAGATAAAGAAGAAGTAGTTAATGCCAAGATTTAAACTGGTTCACTTCTCAACCTAGAGAAGCTATATCCAATTCTCCTAACCAACTAGTTAGAAGTTCCACTAACAGTAATCTGTTTCTTACAAGCTTATACAATCACTCTCAATCAAACCTAGACTAAGAACAAGAAGTCTAACTCCCTTTGACTCTTTGTGATCAATACATAGAAAACACCTTTCTCTACTTTTTCCTCTAGAAAAGACTATTGCTTTAGTTAGTTACACAAACTAGAAATTCTAAAAAGAATTACAATCAAAGTAGTATGGAGAGAAACAACCTGATGATCCACTACAAATGAATGCAAATGATTACCAAACTTAAATCAAAGTTGAAAGACAAATCTCAGAACATTATCTCTAAGTTCTTCTTTAGAAAGTTTGCCCAAAAAGAAATCTTCTCAAGGAATCTTGAAGCTTAAGGATTTGAGGGTCTAACACAGAATAACTCAAAGTATCTTTTTTCTCTTCAGAAAGGTTATGAAATTTGTTGATATTTTGTTGTTGTATTTGGTTAAAACAAGCAACATGTATTTATAGAAAAATGTTTTAACTGTCAGTAATCGATTAAATCACTTATATAATCAATTAAAGTGTTCTTGAGCTTTTTGGAAAAAAAGACTTATGAACAATGTAATCGATTAAATCGCAACGTAATCTATTATCACATGAAACCTTATTCCAAATCATTGTCGAGTAATCGATTACCATCATGATGCACTCGATTATCATAGGAAGTCCATTATGTGATTATGAACTGTGTAATCGATTACCAAAACTTGAAATATGGAACACTTGGCTTTTTATGCTTTCATTAAATCCTTGTGTTTCTGAAAAGCTTTTTATGAGACTTATGCTTTTGTGAAAATATGAATGAGTTTTATGCAATGGATCATAGGATGACTCATCTTAGGCAGACACAACTTACATGTCATTCAATTGAATTGGCATATAAAAGCCTACACATTTCATAGTCTTAGAACCTCAGCTTCTTGATCCTCTCTAGCTCCTCCCGAATCTAACAATATTCAATTCAAACTCGCCAACTGTTGGCTACTCTAGTCGCAATTAACTCATTATCCTACTTTCTCACAATAGTGATGCCCGACTTCTTAGAGACCACTTGGACAGGTGAAACCCAAGTGCTATCTAAAATAGGATAGATGATCCCTGCAACTAGTAGCTTCATCACCTTCTTCTTCACCACATCAAGAATGGTAGGATTTAGCCTCCTCTATGGGTTGCTTACTTGCCTAGAATCATCCTCTAAGAGTATTCGATGCATAATATGGAACTATTTATTCCAAGGACGTCAATAGTGTCCACCCAATGGCCTTGTTGTGGCCTCTCAAAACATGCAACAACTTCTCTTCATGATTAAGTGACAGGCTGCTAGATATGATGATTGGGAGCAAAGCAAGGTGAGACAAGAGAGAAAAAAGGTGGAGCTGAGCTGCAAAGAAGTGATTGTGGATCGCATCCTTCATCATTTGTTTTATTGATCTTGTGCTCTACACAATGATCGGCTAGTTTCTCCAAAGGGTTGGATGTAATCTTCGTACCCTTATGTATCTCTTTTGATATTTGTTATATATATGAATCTTTTCTACTCTTTACTGGTAATTTCATTTTGTTCGTAATGCTTGATCACTAGTTTTATGAAATTGGATTTTAAGTTTGATTGGAAAGTGCTCTTACAATCTGAACTGAATGATTTTACTCTTTACATTACGTTGCTAGGAATAGAGCATAATGTTTTTATTGCAAATAGCATGAAATTATGATTGTAATGTGGGGCTATTTACTTCATATGCAAGGAATTGATATTCGGTAAATATCCTTAGGATTCTCGAATGCGAGGGATCGATTCGAAGTGAATTATTGTGTGCATCAGTAATGTTAGAAAATGATTCATATGCATTAATATTATTTTGATAATGAGGGTATGAAAGTTGAAATCCAATCCTAGTTTCTTTTGAATTAATTAAATTTGTTTTCGTAATTTTTTGTATTTCCGACGCACTAATTCTATTATTTCTATAAACCCATAAAATTTCGATTATATTCATTGTAGATAACTATTGAACTGTTTACTTTCATCTGGAAAAACTAAGTAGCTCAAGTCCCTATGGAGACGATCTCTTTATAAATTTTGTAAACTGCGACGATATTGGTACACTTACCAATAGTCTAACAAGTTTCTGGCATGTTAGAAATCAATTGTCTTGCAGCAAGATGAGTCTTTTCCATTTAAGTGCTTGCACTAGATGCATCTATCATACTCCTGTCCATTAATATCAATCCTTTATAAAAATATTGGATCAATAATTGTTCACAGATTTGATGGTGAGGACAGGTAGCACACAACTTATTGAATCTCTCCCAGTACTCATATAATGTCTCTCCAGGTCTGCCTTATACCACAAATTTGTTTTCGGATAGATGCTGTTTTGGATGCAAGGAAGAATTTCTCTAAAAATCTTATCTTTATATTTGTCCAAGTGTTGATAGGATCTAGTTGAAGGTATAACCAGTCCTTAGCCACACCATCCAAAAATGCCTGCATCTTCACATAGTTCTCATGAATGTCATGTGGTTGTATAGTGGAACACACTACATGAAACTCCTTAAGATGCTTGTGTGGATCTTCACCTGCAAGATCATGAAACTTTGGAAGCAAATGTATTAGTCCAGACTTTAGCTCATAACTAACCTCAGTCTTAGGATATTGAATACACCATGGTTGATAAATAACAATTTTAGACTCGGAAGGTTCAGAAACACAATCCTCATAATACACTATACAACGATCCAGAACTACACTTCTATTATCTCTGGTCAACCTGTGAAATATCCTATCTATTTCAAGATCATATGAATGGAAGTCACCTGGTTTTGACCTAGGGATGCACAATTCAGCTCATTAGTGACATAAATCTTAGAAATAATAGAAATAACGGACAATTATTCTACTAGAACATTATTCACAATATTTGTTGAAATGATACAGAAAATAGAAAACTACCTCAAACAATTTTTAAAAAAATTCAAAAACACTAGTGTAAATGTCTAAAAATCATTTTTTATTATTGTAATTTTTTTAGTGATTTTTAAAAATCATGAAAACATAAAAATAATTCAAAAGTGGCCTAGATCATCGAATTTGGCAAAAAGACCCCTAATGACCATGTTTGTCCTGTACATCGGCACCATGATTTATGAATTTTTTCTACATTCTGGTAAACTTTCAACCCATTCTGTGCTAGTCACATATGGAATGACCAAAATGCTCATGCGCTAAAACTCCTAGTTAAAGGCTGAATTTGTAAATTTTGACCCAAATCTAACAGTAACGGGGTTACTTTTGCTTAGAATGGGGGATAAACATTGGACACCAAGTTGCGCAACCAAACTTCACGAGACGGATCACTTCTATGACACACATAACACAATTACACTACACAACTCCTCTCCACTAATACTTTGTTTTTTCACTTTGGCATGTTCTATTTTTCACTTTATTTTGCACTACTAAAAAACATAATGCAACATGCAACAAAATGGAGAATATGCTGAATATGAAAAATGCAGAATGTGCAACACTAATATTTTTCACTCTCTGCCTCTGCAAAATATGAAGAATACAAATGCATAATGTAAAATATGCCGAAAATGCAAATATAGAATGCAAAATATGCAAAATGCAGCAGATGTGATTATTTTCTTTTTCCAATGAACAGGTGCAAATCTACTATACTAATATCAATTGTACCTATACTACTATCTATTAATGAGTGGATTAAAGTTGACACACAATGAACCGTATCCCCAGCAACGACGCAAGTTTTGATAACAACTGTTGAATTGCTACAAAACAAATAAAACAAGGATAATTCTGTAGTATAGGAATAACCTAGGTCGGCTCAGAGATACGATCAAACTGGTTCCAACTTCAATTCACTAATAAACAACAGGGGGACTTTTATCAAACAGTTTGTAGACAATGAACAAAAATTGCAAAAACACAAACTAGAATTGAAGAAAAATGCAGAAACTCACAGAATTGATAAAAGATGTTGTAAAAAAGATTCAATATCAATCAAATTCACTAAACCAAGAAATTTGAATTATCATACTTTTCATATAATCATCATATTATGAAGGTTCATTTTTTGAATTAACTCCTAAATCAATTGAAATCATAAACCAGATTGAAGTATCATCCAAAAATATGTGATTAAAAATTGAAATTAGGAAATAAATCTATAACCTAATCTATTTTCAATCCTAAACACATTCATAATCATGAAAATTGAAGAGAGGATTGAAGAAGAAAATGAACACTCATGCAGAAATTGAAATACCAAACCAAAACTCAAATTCTCCTTGCTTGGACTGGATCCTTGAATTAATTGATTCTTTAGCCTTCCATGATCATCATCAATGGAAGAGCCACAAAAATTGTGTAAGAAAATAGAAAAACAAAGATGAAAGGAAGAAAAAAATGAAGAACAATTGAGAGAAAAAGAGAAAAAAGATTTTAATTATGAAAATGATAGAGGACTATCTAAGGATCATGATGATGGAGGTCCATTCCAAGCCAAAGGTCTAGAAGGAGAGCTTGAAGCACTTCCTTTGGTGAGATTTGAAGGACCCATGACAAAGTCTAAAACCAAGCTTCTACAGGAAGAGATGACCAAGAGAATCATGGTTGGACTATTTAACAAGGACAAGGATGGAGGGATACACAAGGAGATGAATTGGA
>CM023959.1:11882581-11906962 GCA_013407115.1 Glycine latifolia
TGGAGCTTGAACTCAATTCAAGATTAAGGAAAGCTGTGCTTATTGATTTGTAATCATTCAACCTGAGCTGGTAACTTCATTTTGCATTGCATAATTGGATCATCAGGTTGTTTCTCTCCTTAATCTGGTTGTAACTTTCGTTTTACATTTTTCTTTGTGAATTGCCTATTGTAATTGGATTCTTGCATGTATCTAGAGTAAGGTTCTCTTGGTGGAAGAACTGAGTAGTGTTCTCAGGTTCTTGTCTCTTAGAATCTAATAGGGTTTTAGATTTCTGCACTTTATCCAGGGTTGATAAAGGGAGACATTGTAATTGATTGTAAGAACAGAAAATTATAATAGTGGAACTCTAACCTAGTGTTGGTTGGAAGAAAACTGGATGTAGCTTCTAGTGTTGAAGTGAACCAGTATAAATCTGATTGTGTCTTGCTTCTTTATCCCTTAACTCATTATATTCATTGTGTTTTTGATTAAATTGCTTAACCAATTATATAAGCTTTGATTCATTGAATTCCTTGGGCTGAGCTACTTAATTGAATAAAGTTTCTTGGTTTTAAAAAGTGATAAAGATCCTAGGAACTCTGTTTTTGATTGAAGAAGTTTTTAGTTTATCAAGCTCTAACCAATTCACCTCCCCTTTTGGTTAAGTGTGAGATATTCATATCATCTTCAGAGCGTGGGTAGTGGCTTACCTCAATAAGGCTTGCAAAAACCTTAACATATATAGGGATTCCTCCACCCATCCATTTTATAGGCCCATTCAGCGTTAGCCACAATGAAAACCTCAAGTACTAGGTTGAGGGCTCATCAGCTAGCTGCAACTTACGTGCCTACTCACATGTAATGTCATTCACCAATGCATGTATGTTATGATCATTCAAATCAATATCATATAGCATCACACATTCATTCATCAATATCAACACCATAAGAGGTTATAATATCATAGATTCACCATTCATATGCTCATCATGCTGATGAACTCACCTATGTTAGGTCTGGATTATCCACTAAACTAGACGACCTATTACACATTAGATTTTGATGTTTACAAAAGTATAAATTATTGATAATCTAATGAGTTGATGTTAAGTGGATAGGACGAACTTAGTAAAAGGACCTAATCATTATCTACAAATCACGTCCATGCTTAAAGGGAAAACGTTTTGTTAAGATATAACCAGGGTCCAACGCATTGTAAAACAAATAGCTTCCAATCATTATGAAAACAAGTGTTTATACACTAAGTGTTTTCATCACTCGCATCCAATTGGTATAAGTCACTTACACACCTTTTTTATACTCTTAAATGTGACGTCCAACTAATTACAAAAAGGTAATGTTAGCCGTTAAGGGAAGTGCACGATCTCTGTTTTTGAAATTCACCTTTGCCTATTTTTATTTGCATTGCTAGCATTTGAATTTAATGAAAAGAAAAACTAGAAGGTCTTTACATAATATACTTCAAAGGTCATTTTCGACATGCATAAGGAGCACATGCTATTGTCTGTACTTTTATTTCTTTCCTCTCCAATCAGAGTGTGCCACATCGTCTCATCTCCAGTGTGAGACAACGATCATTTCAACGACTCATCACTAATCTCATAACGGATCCTTCACTAAAATCTATAAAAGGCAGCCTCTACCCTAAATCAAAACACGAAAAAATATCATAAAGAAACAATAAAAACTCTAAAGCAAAACTCTACAAAAATCATTAGACGATACATTTGATCTTTCATTGTTTATCCTTTGCTAAGCAAAGTTACGCTATACTTGAGCTTTATTGTTTACTAGTGGAAACACAAGCGTTGTCACGCCTGTGTGTTTGCAATTCTATTTCATTATTGTCTTTTCATATATTAAAATTAATATTTTTAAATTTATTTATTATATATTGAATTGTATATTAATGTCATTATTTTGTTATTGTGTCTCGTGCCTTGCGTGGATTCGAAATTCATATTTTATAATTTATAAGAATAATTTTATTATTATTTTGAATTTCTAATACGTTATCAACTATTTAGTTTCAATTTAATAAATATATGGTAATGGATATGACAATAGATATTAGATAAAATATATAAAAATAATTCAAAGAAGTTTTAAAAAAATTAGAAATTTATCTTAGAGAAAGACTGATACAGTATTGTCTTTGACTTATATTTATCCCTCCATAGAATCTGAATAAGAAAAATAAAATACTATGCCAACAATTGATTATTTTAGAAGGAAACAATGAAAATAAAAAAATCTGCTATGATAGGAAATGTTAAAAATAAAGTTTACCTATTTTGTATGGTAAAATTGGTTAAAAATTGATATTGATTAATGATGATATTTGAATACTAATTTAAATCATGCAATGTAATCGTGATAATCAAATAATCATGATATCACATTGAGATAATACATGATAGAATTTAAGGTATTTATAATAAAATTTTGAGAGAAAAAAAACTTGAGAATACAAGGATATTCTAATATGTGATAGTTTTTGTCATACATGATAAAAAAAAAACTTTAGAATGTAAACATATTTTTAAAAAAAGTATCTAAGATCATATTTTTTATAATTGTCATAATTACTACAATTACTATAATTTGTGATAGTAAAAAAAAAACTTTCCATAATTATAAAAAATAGATAACTTATCTTCTAAAAGTTTACCTAATTAGAATATATACTTGTTATAATCATCCTAATTACTAAAATTTATGTAATAAATTACAAAAAATTGATGAAGAGAAAGCTCTGTTTTTTATGTACTTGAATTGATTTATCCAATGCTACTTTTTTCTTTTCTATTTACCTAATTAGAATATATACTTGTTATAATCATCCTAACTATTTTTGTGTCACAGTAGACAATTGTCAAGCAAGACATAATAATGTAATTTTTTTTCTTCATTCAAAAAAATACTTGAATATATTGTAAGTCCATTAAAATTATTTTTAACGTGTTATTTGGTTATATTGTACGTTTGATAAACAGAAAAAAGTAAATATTATCATTTATCAAAAAATCAGGCAGGCAATAACTACCAATAGGCATGGCAGCGGGACCCGAACCCGCGAGTACTTGTCCGAATCCGTCCCGATTTTAATGGAAAAAACCGAGTTTATCAGGTTCGGGTTCGGGTTTTCCCTGAAAGCCAAAAGCAGGGGCGGGTATGGGATTACAGATACTCGCCCCGCCCCTGCCTCCGCCCCGTAATAAATAATATTAAAAAAAGAAAGACTGTCTCAATGTCGTAATATTTTAGTTTTAATCAAATAGCGGAGGTGGAGCGGGGCGGGGATGATGATAGATTTTAAAACCTGATGGGGAATGAAAGCGAGGTCGGGGAACGAGTTATTTGTCGGGGGCAGGGACGGGAAATGCAATATCCACTCCGGCCCCGCCTCGTTGCCATGCCTAATTACCAAGACTGTCTCAATGTCGTTAATTGCTTTCTCAATGTAACTGCTAAGCTTCTTCAACGTTATCACAAAACTACCCACTAATCTTTTTTTTTTTTAAGTAACTACCCACTAATGTCTTCCCCCTCAAATATTTAATTTCCTATATATATTTGTCAATCTTTTTCTCCCTCAACATAAAATGTACGTGCAACTGCCAACACTCTCCCATGTTACATGTTGGCATTGGTATTCACCTATTGGATTACCGCCATTCGTTGCCTCTATGCATGCAAGAATTTTTCTTACAATTAATAATTTTAAACTCAGTTTTAAGTTTTTTATCAGTAAATCTGTTTCACTTTTAAAATTCAGCTTATGTTTTGGTTATTTTAAAAAAAAAATAAATAAACCCATGAAATTGTGAATCAGTTTTATGTTATTTTATTTTATTTTACAAAATATTGCACTTTTTTAATGAAATTCTATTATTTTGTTAAATAATTTAAGTATAAAAAAGCAAGCCTACAAATCAATGAATCTGTTTTTATTTTTGTACAAATCAATGAATTTTTTTTAAATAATTAAATTCTTGATTTTTGTTTGAGGGATTATATGTATTCTTCATTGAATGTTTTTAATTTTTTTAATTTAATGTTGTGTAAAGGTATTTATGATTCACTTTAATTTAGTCATGCTACTAAATTATTAAGTAAAGAAAACAATGGCTGAATGCAGAAGAATATATATGTGCCCACAAAAAATAAACATATAGAAGATTAAGCATATGGAAATTAATAAAAAGTTCATTGATAGAAATATGTTTATAGTAAGACGAATATATTTCAATAATTATGTGTTTGTGTTGATGAAAAACTCAATGAGAGTATAAATAAGAAAAAAAAAAGAAGATTATAAAGTGAGAGCAGTGATTTGAAAATTAGAAAAATTAATCAGTACTCTTTTCGGTCAAGGTAAAATTAAGAGATTCTTTTTTTTGCATCTCTTAAGCACAAAGTCACAAACTCACAAAACCTTGTGATATTAATCACTAAATTACAAAAGGTAAAAAAAAATATGAATAGTGTTTTTATGAGTCAAGTAGTCTACCAGCGGAGGATGGTGTCGACGAAGACGTGCATGTCCTCGATGGTGTTGCTGACATGGATGTCAATGATGATGGTGCTGACGGTGGAACAAGGATGGAGGGTGGTGACGAAGCGGTAGTTGGAAAGGCAGTGGTCGCCACCGATCATGCTGAAACTAATGACATGGCACTCATAGGTGTTGACAACAGCGGGAAGGCCAAAGATCACGCAGACCTCACAGAGGGTCCCAACATTGTAGTCGTCATCACTATCGTCGAGGATGATGTGGCAGCTCTCGACGAAGTGCTTGTAGGTCTGCGGGTTATCAAGCACCGCACGACGAACCTCACGGTGGTGATTGGGGCTGCGATCTCCTACACCATGGCAGAGCAACACTGATGCGGGGACACGACATGGGTGTGTTGGTGATCCATCGCGTCGTGATTAATCGTGGAAGGATTGTTAGGTATTTGTTTGTTTGATATTACATGATTTGTTGAATGAATAAATGAATGGTTTGGTGTGTTTTGAGAGAAAGAGAGAGAGAAGTTAACTGAAGTTAGAGGGACAAGATCATCTAAGTTACTTTTGCAGTTATTGGATCAGAGAGAAAAGTGAAGCAATTCACTCTTGTAAAAACGGCACAAACCTTGTTGTTTATTTGGATGTTTTCATGGGAAGAAAGTGAGAGGTTAAAACAAAAGACAAAAATAAAGTTATTGGTTGCAAAATTGGATCATGGAGTTCATATATTTGGATTTTTGTTTTGTTTTTAAAATGGTCTAGTAAATCTGGATACCAAAAAACAATTATCTAGTTGGATATTCCCTTTATTTATTATTATAGATTCACTTGTTGAGTGTTATTGAATCATTGTATTCATTCAAATTTTTGTTTGTGAAAGCCAGAAGTGACTCAGTGTTAAAAAATACTTGGTTTTTCTTAGATTGAAGGAGAGTCTAAGGTAGTGCCATAAGTGGCTAGAAGAATAGTTGTATAGTCAAGAGTGGTGATAAATGTCAAATTTACCGTATTTTCATTGCAATTTGAGATATTTATTTGATACTTTACTATACTTTAGGCCTTGTTTTGAATCAAATTCGTTATGTTTTCAGTTTTTAAAATATTTTAGACAGGAATTACAATTTTAGAATTTTTTAATATAATTTTGTGAGTTTTTACAAAGAAATAGGGCAATTTTACAAGCGAGGCTACCTAGGCCACTCAAGCTAGCTCAAAAGAATAGAAGATGGAATTTTATAGAAGATGTCTCGCTTAAGCGAGACTAATCTTGCTTAAGTGAGCAAATTACAAAAAACAACGTACTTACAAGGACAACCTCGCTTAAGTGAGGGATATCTCGCTTAAGCGAGGAGCACGCCAAACAGTGCATCCAAAAACTAAATTAATTCAAAACAGAGATAGTTATGGAGATATAGCTCAAAGATAAATGAAGAAAGTCACTTGGAAGATAATTGCAATAATTAAAATAGATTATATCAGTTGAAGAGATAATTTCCTTGTATAGATTATATTATTTTGTAAATTAAGGAGATTATTTGTCTCTATTAAACACATCTATGATTCTATAAATAGAGAGACATAGGTAGCAGCAAAAATCAAGTTTTTCTACACATCAACCTTCACTGAAAACCTTATTATCTTCTCTCGTATTTCATGAGTGACTAGTTTCTTTCTTAGCTAGAAGAGGAAAGGATTGAACCCTATTTGATGTTATCTCTAGGGATAAAATAATCTTGGTTAAGCCTCGCTATTTCCCAAACAATTATTATGATTGCTTGTGTTGGTTTTCCAAAGGATTGGGAATCAAGGCAAGTGATTTAGGGTCTATAACCTAAGGGATTAGGGATATAATACATTAGTGAATTAGGGATAAACAATATAATGATGTAGAAGTGTGATAACTTGTAGAAAATAGGGGGATTCTGAGTACAATCTTAGCAGCTCAACATTATTGTTTTGGTCTACAATTATTATGGCATCAACCAGTAACTTTTTACCTTTTCTTTTATTTTTTGCTATTACATTTTCAGTACATTAATCTCTCTAGAAATATATATCTTTTATTTTTTGTTTTGATTAGTTTTAGTTTTAGGTAGTTAAAAATATAAAAGCTCAAAAATATCCTTATCAGAAAGGATTTAATTTGAATATTCGTCTTTGTACTACTCCCTTGGGAGATGACCTAAGCTTTGATTCAATAGTACAATTGGGATTCTATTGCACTTGGCCTATGTATGTAATGACCCAACTTGTCACTTCGATATCACTAACTCTAAACGTGTAATTTCAAATTTTAATGAAGAGTCCATTAATTTGATTATGAAAATGAGAGTAAATTTTTCGCGATAATACCCTTATCAAACAACGCACAAATACATAAATGAATATATATGTATATATATTTTAAACCATTACATATCATTCAAATGTTAGAACTTAATTTAGTTTTTACATGTATTTACGCTTGGAATTTACATGCCCAATCAAAAAGGAATCAAGGAACCCACTAAAACAAAACAAAGAGTTGATAACAAAACGCAACTCTTTTCCAAAAATGAATTCCAATGTTATCACGTCGGCTTGGCGGCTCCAACAAAAAAGATCTCTCTCCAAGGTCACCTGCTGCTGCTCATATGCTCCCATGAACAAAGGTTCACGATCATCACATGTACCAACCACATGGTACAAAATTGCAAGGTGAGTTTATTATACTAGATTAATAAATACCAGATGACAATGATTAGCAACAAAACATAATAGTAATAACCACAATCACTCTCAATAATCAATCAGATCAACATACACTCAACCAACTAGTCATCAACTTTTTCCACAATTCAAATCAATTATGCTCAAAATGATGCATGCACCTGACTTAACTCTCAAAATGCAATGTGGTATCATCCCCATGGAAATAGCCTCTCTTAGGAAAATGATTTAGTAGTTTATCGGGGTCACCCTGTCATGCACTAGCCATTTTCTCCCATGGTGATCAGTTAAAGTCTCAAGGGAATTCCAAACCGAGTGACATGCCCCTTAGTACCTGCGTTTTTATCCCATAAAAATCATAGGTACACACTACCTTCATTCGATTTCCATCCATGCAGTTGTGAAGTATGAAACATGGGCACCATCAATGCACTGACCGTGGATAGGGACCAGAATTCTAAACAATCCATTTTCCTCTCTAGGGATGCTTAAAATTCATAAACCCTTCCTCGTAAGGATATCCAATAAGTCATGCACCCCCCCATGTACATACACAACATACAAACATGGGCTCATCAATGCACTAACTGTGGATGGAGACCAGAATTCTAAGCAATCCATTTCTCTCTTCCGGAATGCTTAAAATTCGTAAACTCTTCCCCGCAAGGATATCCAGTCATGCACCCCCATGTGTATCCACAACATACAATGACATTGCCAACATCAACATTATCTTTCATCAATGTCATCATTAACATCAAGATCATCTCATCTCAATGTCATCAACATCATCAACCATATCAACATTATCTTATTTCAACATCATCAACCACATCACATTATTTCATTTTCAACATCATCAACATCAATGACATCTCAATCTCAATATCATCTATGACATCAATATCATTTAATTCATTCACAATCCATATTACCACAAGACTGGTGGTATTTTAGGAAAATTCTAAATTAAAGAGGAGGACTACAATATGGAAAACACACTCTTATCCCTATTTAAAAATTTAATAAAGAATTAAATAGGAGAACGTATTATAAAATTTTGGACAGAGTCTCCTCTGTAATTAAGACTTTTTCCAAAAATCCAATTATTACAACAACATCATCATTTACAGTTTTATCCATCAATAACAAATTCATTGTATCCCATTAGTTAAAAATAGTTTTTCTTGAAAACGAGCACACAACAGGGACAAACACACATCAACAATAAATATATTGCATCCCATTAGTTTAAAACATAGCTTTTCTTGAAAACTAGCACACAACAAGGATAAACATACATTTCCATAATTTATTTATCTGACCCCAACTATGGTATCAAAAGCTATAAACAAACAATAAACTTCCCTCACCAATCTATAAATTCTCTCGTTAGCTCCTCATGGTGTTGTTTTGAGATCCCTCAAGTTTGCATGCTTTGGCCCAAACGTAGAGCTCTATATACCAAATCGAAGACAATTTAGTATAGATTTTAAAGACAAGGTTAATATTAACATTTGGGGTCAAATACCGACTCAAATTTAAAAGGGGCTAAAATGGAGTTTTGGGAGTCCACATAAAAAAGACATCATTTTGAAATTTCGATCACACCAATGTGACTGGGGCTCAATGAAGGTCACAAAAATGGCATCAATTTTATAAAAAGGAAACTTTTACAACATTTCATTTTCAAATTCAAAGGAAGTGTAAAAACTCCCAATAACGATACCCAAAACACAAGAGACACTAAGAGAGGCTTAAACTAACTAGGAGAAGACAAGGAAATGATGGTTACCTCGAAGAAACCAAGAAAGGAGGATTGGAGGATCCATTCTCTACTGAATCCTCGAGTTGAGTTTTGAAGATTTCACTCCGATTAAAGTGTTCGTCTCCGTGTCGTGGTCTGGCGATAAGCAACAGCGGCTCGTGGCAGTCACCGATGGTCATAGGTGGTGGAAGAGGAGGTTCTAGGGTTTGGGTGAGAGTTTAGAGAGAGAAAGAGGTGAAAAATGCATTTTCTACACGACTGGACATATTTATAAGTTGCTTGTCTCGCTTAACGCCTCGTCTCACTCAGCGCAATTTCCTCTCTATTTGAGAATTGCGCTTAGCGAGAGATATCAAGAGTTGTTATTTTGCAGATCTCAACGGTCCAAATATGTAAAAATAGGTTGTAAACCAGATGTCAAAATGTGAAGGTGATCCAACAATTAACAAATCTAGGATTGTAGTTTTACTAAAATAGGTTTTGGATCAAACTATCAATCACACATTTTAAACATAGATCAAACAAACTTCACATAACTTAACATCCACACCAAGAAATTGCACAAGGGTAATTTACACAACAATTCAACTAATCTAAAATTATCGAATAATCAAATAATACAACAAATATATCAAACATCTATTTTCAGATATCAAAATTTCAGGATGTTACAATGTAAATCCTAACTTAATTAAAATGTTAACAAGTAGCAAGACAAAATACTCGTTTTGTAATCAAAACTTTTGATTAATGGAACCCTTTACCACTGTGTAAAGGAGAATTGGGCATAGCTCTGTTTTATTAAGTATTCTCTTAGTTTTATCTATCACCTTTTTCTCATCAAGTGTTTACTTATAAACCTTTTATAAAATTCCATTCCATATATTTACTAGACGACAAAACTCTGTTTTATCAAACCTTATTTCTTATCAGTGGACAACTCCAATACATATATCATTTTTGAACCTATGATAAGGGATATTATTGTATAAAGTTATTATCTTTGATCACATTATTCACCCCCTTTCTAGTGTGATTGTTGTTATTTCAACCTACAGTTCAATAAGCATAGTAAGATATTCCAACTTCTTGAATTCTTGCAAACAACTAACCAAAAATTATATGGATTTTAATCTCATGGTCTCAGATAAAGTCAATCTTAATTATAAACAACATCATCTCATATCATCACCATCAAATTAACCAGCACAACCCAAGCCAAAAATCAAAATAGTTATGTCATCATCAATATAATATTCTCAACAACATGATAAATAAAGATATACTAACTCAATCAAGTTTGTTATTGTCTCATTTAAAAGCTATGAGGATTATCTCTAACTTGTATATTTTCCCAAAAGCTTAGTTTAGAAGCATATTATTCCTACAATTACAATCTATATGAAACTTTTGCTTATTATTGACAACTTGACCATTGTTCATTATTTTAATTATTTCTAAAGTTATACACAACATTTTTAAGTGAAACCAATGCCAATAATTAGATAACATCCACAGATACAGACCACTTTTCTAAAATTGAACTTTACAATCAAGTTTTGTCAATTGTAATCGATTACAATACAGCTCGGGTAAACAAAATAGTCTCTAGGCTCAAATTAATTTATTACAAACCTATTTAATCAATTACAATCAGCCTAGAATCCAAAATCAACCTCTGGAGCTCAATTTAATTGATTATCACATGATGTAATCAGTTATAATGATTCAAAACTGCAGAATGTTACAATTTTAAGCCAAGACATCATCTTTCATCAAAACAAAATCATCCCTTTTTATCCAAAATATTCAACGACAGATTTAAGCTTCAACAAAACATTTTCGATTGTTTCAAAACATCCAAAATAATACAGATGTGAGCTTCCCTTACTAATCAACTCATTGAGTTAGCTTTGGGATGAAGAAAAAGAATAAAGAGAGAGACTTTGGGTCCAAAATGAAAGTTTTCCTTCACTCCTATGACAGTTCTACATCATCCATACCATCCCAAACCCCAAAACCAATAGAAAACACATTAATACCTTGCAAATGAACACTTTCATGGAGTTTTGAAGGGTGTTCATGGGGGAAAACAAGAATGAACACAAAGAGAGGAAGAGAGGGGTTTACCTCACCTAGGGACAACCATAAAACTTTAAAGGGGGAGTTAAAGATCTCCTTTTTTGCACAACACGAAAGCTCTACTACTTCTCCAATGGTGGTTTCTTGGAGAAGAGGAAGTGAGTGGAAAATAAAGAGTTTCTTTCGTCAGGAGTTTCTAAATATGAAGGTTTATGAGAGGTTATTGGTAACTCTCTAGCTACTCTCTCTACACCAGACAACTACCTCTCATAAGTCAAAATCCATATCTCTAGGCCCAAACACATCAAAAATCACTGATACACATAGAACACATGCTCAACATCACTAACTCATCAATTAATTAATTCATTTAAGCACTTAACTTAAATTTAATTTTTCCTATAATTTAATTAAATCACTTAAATAATCAATTAATAAAACATGATGTTACATATGTTGTCCAATCTAACTTAGCCTCTAGAGGACTCAGCGTCCAATGAATCTAAGCATAATATATGTATCACTGCTAAGTGTCATATTTTAGTTATTTTCAGGATTATAATTTACCTTTTGATTTTAGTTGTTTTCTTATAAACTTCCCTTAATTTTGGTTGTTTTATATTTTGTACATTTATAAATTTTGTTGTTTAAATTTGGAAGATTTTCATCCATGCAATTCTAATGTTTCGATAGGTATTTGTTGGATCCAAAACCAAGCCAAGATGAAGGGCAAAAGGGTCAATTTTACAAAATTCCAGAGTGAAATTCGCCCAGGCTAGCAATCAGCTCGTCTGGGCTAATGAGATTACTTGTTCTTGAACCAACCAACTTGATAGAGGACTATCTAAGGATCTTGATGATGTAAGTCCATTCCAAGCCAAAGGTCTAGAAGGAGAGCTTGAAACACTTCCTTTAGTGACCTTTGAAGGACCCATGACAAGAGCTAGAACCCAAACCATTCAACATCAAGTCAAAAGTATTGTCTATTGTAATAAGCAAGTGTTGTCTATATTAATCGATTACAACGTATCTGTAATCGATTACACAAGCAAATCCTGTCTGTTTTAATCGATTACAATGTATCTGTAATCGATTACACAAGCATTTATGTCTGTTTTAATTGATTACAACATTGCTGTAATTGATTACACAGTACTAAAACGCTCTGTTTTAATTGATTACGCTTCATTTTAATCGATTATTTTCATTTAAAAGGGTAGTGCTTCTATAGATTTTTGTTGTTTTTGTAATGGGCTTTGATATTTCTGCAAATAGGCCTAAACTTACGTTTTTAGGTGTTTATTAAAGGCCTAGCCATATAAATACTCAGACTTTGCTATTTTTGGTTAACTTTGATTAATGAAATTAAGCATTTTGCTTGCATTGAGAGCTTAGCCTCTTGTTGGTTCTTAAGTGAAACCAAATTAATTCTTATCAAGGAAGCTTTCCTTTGTGGCGAATCGTCCTCTGACTTATCACTCTATTACAGATCATGGCGTCATTCCTAATCATTCCTTAATCTTCCCCATTTTTTCTATTTGAGTTTCAAACCCTAATTCATGGAGTCTTGAAGTTTGCATTCCGGAAACGATCCAAGCCAAGCATTCATGTCTTGGTAGTCATCATGTGGTAATCAGAGCTTAATTCCGGAAAGCTTTTTGTTAAGATTTCTATCTATGTTATTTTGCATTTTCATTTTTTTTTATTTCCAGAAAATGAAAACTGAAAATTCTTGATTCTTGCTGTTTGTTGTTCTTTGTGTATTTCTTGTGTGATTTTTGAGTTTATTTTGCAATTGCCTTTATTTCCCCTTTCGTTTTGTTGAATTTGGAGTTGTTTTGAATATGGGTTGTTTTTCATGTTCTTTGTGTTCTTCATGAAACTCATAGCACTGCTGGAAATTTACTGAGTTTGATTCATAAAATTCTGTCTAGAGAGTTTTGGGGAGTTTGTGCAAATATCAAAAGTTTCGGGTCCTAAAAGAGAAATTACGAAGGACCAAAAGGCAATTATTAAAAAGTATATTGGGGTCAAAGTGAAAATACCAAAAAATATAAGGATCCAAGTATAAAAAAAAAGTTGACAGCCAAATTTTAAAATTAACAGCCCCCTCTCTTAGTGTATGCTTTTAATTGTTTTATAGCACTATCTTTTTGCATAATTACAGTGGTTTATATTTAGTCAACATTTCTTTTATCTTCATAATTGTCTTCTTTAACATTCCTTTTGAGTTGTGCTTTTCTTGTTGAGCTTTTATTGCTTGTCTTCTAAATTTCTAAGGTTTTATCTTAGAGTTTTCTTTCTTCCTTGACATCTTAAGTTGAGTTGGATTTGTTTCATCTTTCACATTGGATATTCTTTGAATTGGAATCTTTGGTTGCTTTCAAGAGTTGAAGAAGAGTTAGAGAGTGAAAAAAGACAAGAGTGAACCTTATAGAAAAAGTCTTGCAAGTGTGAAACACGAGTGTTGAAGAGTGTAAACACTTAGTGAGTAGTAAGGTCCATTATTGTTTTTGTTTTACTAACCTTGTCTTGTAGCAATGGTGTCCGATGTGGATAGTGATCCACCTTCACCAAGAACCGCTATGCTAATGACTTCACTGGCTAAGCAAATGGATAGTGATCCATCTTCACCAAGAATCATTGATGGAGGAAGTTGTACCAATGTTGCAAGCACTAGATTAGTGGAGATGCTTGGTTTAAAAACTGCCCCTCACCCTAAACCTTATAAATAGCAATGGTGAGTTGGTGGTGGATAAGCAAGTGTTGCTTACATTCTCCATTGGAAAATATGTTGATGAAGTGCTTTGTGATATGGTTCCTATGGAAGCTAGCCATGTGTTGCTTGGTAGACCTTGGCAATATGATAGAGATGTTGTCCACAATGGGGTCGCCAATTGCTACTCTTTCTTGCATAAAGGTAAAAAGGTAGTTCTCTCAGCTTTGTCTCCAAGTGAGGTGTGTGAGGATCAAATATAAATGAGATTGAAAAGAGAAAAAGAAAAGAAAATCAAAGAAGAAAAGAGTCCTTCAAGAGAGAAAAGCCGAAAAGAAATATATGGCAAAAAGAGTGAAAAGAAAGAACAAAACAAAATAGAAAAAAAGAGTGAAAAATAATTGGTGATAAAACCAGGTTTGTTCATCAAACCTAAGGAGTTCAAAAGAGTGATGCTAGCTAGATAACAAACGTATTTACTCATTCCAAATTATATGTGCTTGTCTTCTAGTACCCTTGAGTTGCCTCAAGGTTTTGATACACTTGTCAAGGAGTTTGAGGATGTCCTTCCACAAGATATACCCCACGGCTTGCCTCCTTTAAGAGGAAGTGAGAATCAATTTGTTCTTGTTTCGGGAGCTTCACTTCCTAATAGGACTGCCTATATGCCTAGTGTAACATCCTCAAAATTATATTTTGAATTTGTAATTATAATTGAATTATGGAAGTGTGATAATACTTGCATATTTTTGGTTAACGTGGAAAATACAAAAATACCCTTGGACATTTTGGAAATGACAAAAATACCCCTAAGATGAATGGTAAAATTACCAAAATGCCCTTAGGCCAGAAATGCCCAAATATCTTTAGAAATTTTGTAGAAACCAGATGAAATTATAAAATACACTTAGCTGACTAAGTATCAAAATATTTTTGTGACAAAAAAACCTCAGAATAAAATTTCTAGGAATTTTATACGATAGTAACTTCGAAATGTTATTCAGGAAGATTGAGGTGGCAGAAAAATATGGAAAAATGATAAATAGAATCTATGGAATTTTCTTTTAATTGTAGGATGTATAGACCTATTTAATAAAATAATTTAGTAATTTTGATGGTCAGAAATAGTATGGACCAATCAAAATTTAGATAAAAGTAGTCTAGTGTGTAAGGTTTATACAATGCTCTGTATAGACTACTTGTGATTAATTTAAACTATCATTGAGATAAATTCTTAAGAATATCTAGAGTTCTATTATTCACAAATTATCTTTAGATAAAAGAATTCACATTAAATTTGACTTCTTTTTAAGAAAATGCCATGTGTAAAGCCTTATTTGAAACTAGATTTTTCTTCATCATCAAAAAATGACAACATGTAGCATGAAAGGAAGAAAAATTGGTATTCCTCCCCTTTAGATTGATGAATCACGTGAATTATAGTGTAGAAGGGAGAAGAAAGTTCTTGAATAGCCACTTGGAAAGGCAAGCCATAGGATAAATACAAGTGAAAGACACTTGTATGGCATGGATTCAAGTAACATGAAAATGAAGCAAGGATTTTTCTCCATTTGTCTAGCCACCACATGAACAAAGGAGAATCTAGGAGAAACTTCATGAATTTGGACACATGTTGGGACACTTGTTAAAGCATGCCAAGTGGATGGACACTTGGAAAGGCAACCATTATGACATAGCCAAGTGTTTAGGACACTTGTATGGTATATAATTCACTTGGAAGATTTTTAAGAAAAGTCATCATGAACTTAGTTAGATTTCAATGGAAGGAGAAGTAATTAAGTTAGGATTGAACTAAATGAAGATAATTTAGTTAGATTAGCACCAAATGAAGGTCATTAAGTTAGGAAGGGCAAAAATGTCCTTGAATATTAAAATATTATCTAAGCACTATATAAAGGGGGGGGGGGGGGGAACCTTAAGTGCAAGCCATTCTCAAGACACTTCCTCTACCTCAATTTCGTGAATCTCTCCCCCTCACACCACCTTCATTTCATCTTTCCCTTTTAAAGCTTAAATCAAATGAGAAAAGAAAACCCATCACCTTGAAAGAATTTTTGTAAAAACCTAGCAACCTTAGGAAGAGTTCTTGACAAGCTTAGTAGAAGGATATCAAGGCTTCATCTCTAAGAGGATTTCCCAATGAAGGAAAGAAGGAAGGAAGCCAATTATCCATTCAATTTCAAGACTCAAACTCACTTGAGGTAGGCTAGGCTTTAATCTTTAGTTAAGAATTTATTTGGACTAATTTACATGCTTATATGTACAGATTTATGGTTATTATTTAGGCTGGAATTTCATGTCATTTGAAGGTTATTTTATGATGTGAAAATGTTGATTTAAACCATAGGATAGGTGATGATGTATAGGCTGAAATATTGGTGATCTTTGGAAGTGATTTTGATGATATTTGGACTGTTTGTTCATATTTTTATTATGGGGCTATTTGGTATTAATTTTTAGAAGTAGAGGTTGAATGGTGTGTAGTTAAATGGTTCAAATACTAGAGTGATTCAATTTTGAGGATGAAGTAGTAAGGTGGTAGGTGAAAGGAGATTAAGATGCATGCTAGGTTATGATCTTTTCTTGTGAAGGTTTAAAGGAATTAGAAATTATTTGGAAGATATATTGTGGTTTATTAGTTAGAATACTAACATGATTTGTCTATAGCTTGAGGATAACCAATTGTCATGCCTAATTGGTATGATTTTGCTTGAATAAGGTATGGTAGCCTAACCATACTTTTGGTACATATGATGTTATGATAAAAATATTTTTCCATAAGATAATATGAATTTGGTTATGGATTTGATTTTATTATGGATGGATATTGATGTGATAATAGGTGGATTCCTGTTTCCAAGTCCAGTACGAGGCTTTGGGAAACAGAATCTGATGCTACATACAATACGATATGTAGTACCCAGGTGCAAGATACATGGCAAGAATTCATGCATGTTTGCGTAAGACGATCGCGGCGTCTACATCCAGTACGAGGTGTAGCCACATACAGTACGATATGTGGAGGCCATTTGCACCCTGGGATAGTTCATTTCATGCATTCATATAGTTTACATAATTATTTTATGAATTTGTTGGAATATATTAATGATTTACTAACTTAATAATGAGTTCGGGATTTAGCTTTGCCTACTGAGAAATTTTATTTCTCACAAAGATTTATTTCATGTTTTTCTTAGATGGAAACGATGGTCAGGTACCGTGATGCTTTGAAGTAGTGATGATAAATAAAGAAGCTATGTACTAGGCTAGAGTATGAAAAATTATTGTACCTGTATGATATAGACTTTTGTATCAGAGACAATGGCTATGTATAATATATTAAGTCTATATTTGTACGTTTTATGTTTCTGAATCTTTACTAATATACGCTTCTTAGAAACTTATCTTTAAATAAAAATAAAAATTAATAAAAAATGAAGTAGAAAATTAGGTCGTTACACCTAGTCCGGAAGAGACCAACAACATCACTGTAAGGTATCAACATCCTAATCCTAGACTTGATGATAAGGTAACCAAATCTACTACTTACTTTTCTCCTTTTGAGGCATTTTATGGTTTTCACACATTATTCCCTCTTGATCCAATTTCCTTTACTAATGATTCTTCTATTTTGAGTATGCATGGGTTTTTTAGGGCTGTTTTTGTTAGGAATTTCCATGGAAGTGTGCAAAATCAAATTGAGTGGAAGATGGAGCAATTTGCACGACTTGCCAACAAAGGGAGAAAGATATTGGTATTTGATCCCGGAGATTGGGTTTGGCTACATATAGGGACGGATAGGTTTCCTTTTCAAAGGATATCTAAACTCTAACCTATGGGTGTTGGTCCTTTCAAGATCTTTGAGAGGATTAATGACAATGTCTACAAGATTGACTTGCCAAGTGAGTATGAGGTGAGTTCTAGTTTTAATGTCACTAATCTTTCTTCTTGTGATGTAGGTGTTTTGAATGCAAATCCGAGGATGGATTCTTTTCAAGAAGGAGGGGATGATAAAGGACTATTGAAGGATCTTGATGATGTAGGTCCATTCCAAGCCAAAGGTCTAGAAGGAGAGCTTGAAGCACTTCCTTTGGTGAACTTTGAAGGACCCATGACAAGAGCTAGAACCCAAACCATTCAAAATCAAGTCAAAAGTATTATCTGTTGTAATAAGCAAGTCTGTCTGTATTAATCGATTACAACGTATCTGTAATCGACTACACAAGCAAATCCTGTCTGTTTTAATCGATTACAACGTTGTACTAATCAATTACATAGTATTGAAACGCTATGTTTTAATCGATTACGCTTCATTTTAATCGATTATTTTCATTTAAAATGGTAGTGCTTCTATAGATTTTTGTAATGGGCTTTGATATTTCTGCAAATAGGCCTAAACTTACGTTTTTAGGTGTTTATTAGAGGCCTAGCCATATAAATACTCAGACTTTGCTATTTTTGGTTAACTTTGATTAATGAAATTAAGCATTTTGCTTGCATTGAGAGCTTTAGCCTCTTGTTGGTTCTTGAGTGAAACCAAATTGATTCTTATCAAGGAAGCTTTCCTTTGTAGCGAATCGTCCTCCGACTTATCGCTCCATTACGAATCATGGCGTCATTCCTAATCATTCCTTAATCTTCTCCATTTTTTCTATTTGAGTTTCAAACCCCAATTCATGGAGTCTTGAAGTTTGCAATCCAGAAACGATCCAAGGCAAGCATTTATGTCTTGGTAGTCATCAAAACTCGCCTAGGCGAGCTACCTTACTGCAACCAGAAGTAACCAACTCGCCTGGGCTAGTTGGTCTGGCACCTCTTTGACCAATTTTGTATCAAAAGCCACATAAGGGAGCTTCCAGCAACCAATAGAGAGAGGAACAAAAGGAGAACACGAAAGAGGAGAGAGAAGAGAGAACTAGAAAATGGATGGCTATGATGTTCATAGTACTCTTATGTTTTAGGGTTTGTTAGAAGTTATGGTTGTGTATGAACTTTATATTTTGCATGCTAACTAGGATGTATGGTTAGTGTTCTTTGAACTCGTTACTTGTAGGACAAAGGTGATGTTTAATGTAAAAGAATGAAAAGTAATGTTTAATGAAATTAATTAGTGAATTATAAACTAAACACATATCAGTATTATTTAAACTATGATAATCTACCCTCTGTAAAAAAAACAAACACTAATAAAAATATAATATCTAGAAATATATTAGGTCGTTAAAGTTTTGGTATCAGAACTGTTCATCCTTATAGAGCCTAAGGGGAATGGACTAACTATGCTTTTCTGTGTACTTTGAGTGTGCAAATTCTATTGAATTTTGGCACACTTTACTTTATATTGAGCCTGATCACCTCAGTATTTTTGTTAAAGTGAATAGGAATTCATGGCTACTAAGAGCAGTAACACAAGCCGGTGGCAACAGTGAGGAAATAAATATTCTTCAGGAAATGTTGGCAGCTATGCAAGAGCAGGCAGCTGCTACAAATCAACAAGCGGCTGCAGCATGTCAACAAGTTGTGACAGCTACTCAAATGATGGCGGTCCATTGCAAGCTAAGGTCTAGAAGGAGGCTTGAAGCACTTCCTTTGGTGAGCTTTAAAGGACCAATGACAAGAGCTAGAACTCAAACACTTCAAGACCACATCAGAGCCAATTTGGACAAGCATGAATAAGCACACCAACTCAAGGATAACAAGGGCTGGATTTTCATGTCTCAAGTTCAATTTAATTCAATAAATTTCAGCACTTGTTAGTAGCAAAAATAGTTACAAATAAAGAGGCTTTTAGTGCATTTGTGTAAAGCTTTGTAGGTACACTTGTGTGTAGTTTTTGTAGCACCTATGGGCTGCTCTTAGAAGCTGAAAACTGCACCTTTACATGAGTTTAGGGTCAGCCAAGAGTCCTTAGGGAAGCATGCATTTAGGCTTCATTAAGTGTGCATTACAAGCTTCATTTCATTGTAATTTTCCTTGCATTTAGCTTGTAAATTCGTGGCATATATAAGCTGCCAAAAACTGATTGTAATTAGTTTTGATCATAAATTGCAATTCTGAAAATTGTGTGAGTTTCTCTCAAGTTCTTGTGCAAAAACCTCTTGTTTCTTATCAATGGCTTCATGCTATTGTGACGATTCTTTCTAGCCTTATTGGAAAGCTTTTCCATGGTGTCATTCCATCTTCATCCCTAACCTTTCTCCATCTTCCATTGCTGTCCAACAAAGTTTTCTTCAGCCATATTCACGTGAAGTGCTGATTGCTTGAGTTCTTGGAGAATTCTTGAAGTTTGGGTTTCATTGCAAGGTAGATTTGGGAAAATTAATGGCTGATGGGTTCAGTCATACATCAAATGGTATCTAGAGCCTAATCCTTGTAGAATTCTTCTTCAAGTTCAGTTCTTAAAAGTTCTTCAAAGGTAAAAAAAAACTGCACCATTGAAAATTTGAAAATCTTCTTCAATTCTTTGTGTTGTTGTGTTTTTGTGAAAAATTCTAGTGGTTGGCTTTGTGGTTGATTCCGCTACCTACCCTAGGTGTTTCCTTCAAGTTTCATGTGATTTCATGTCTTCATGTGTTCTTGACATTTTTCTAATTTTCTAGCTTTGATTCTTGTCAACTTTTGTTTGTAGTGTTTTTTGTGTTGTATGACCACTTGTTTTGATTCTAATCTCATGCCTAAACTGAATTGAGTTGTTAGAAGCAAATTTTGCAATTGTTATACATCATTTTAGTGAATCATTCAATTTCCTTTAAGAATTTGTGAACCTGTTCAAAAGAAAAACAAAAGCTGAAAAAAAAATTGAAAGAAATAATCAAAGTGAAAAAGAGAAACAATTATGGACAGCCAAACAAATTATTGAATTGTGGCTGGAACAATACAAAGAAAAACAGAATTTAGAAGCAAATCAAAGTTAGAAAATTACAAGTTTCAAAATTTCCTTTGAACCACAAAATTAAGTGAACTTGTATGACATGCAAATTTGATGAAATTTGGCTTCTAGCAATTGAATTTACTTGGCATATTCTCCTTCTGCAATTTGGTACAGCCCATAAAATCCTTGAGTTGTCTCATTAAATTCCATTTTGAGTTGTGCTTTTCCAAATTTTTGCTTTTGTTGCTTGTCTCTTAAAACTTCCAAGGTTTTGTCTTAGAGTTTTCTTGTTCTTGGACTCTTGAGTCTAGCGTAGAATTATTTCCTATTTCACTATAGTAAAGAAGCTTGATTTGATTAGAAGCTTTTGCTTAAGAACTATGAAAACAATATAAATACACTCAAATACCAAGAGGGGGGGGGTGAATTGGTATAATCTTGACCTTTTAAAAATCTTTATGAAATCAGAGTTTAAGGATCTTTATCACTTTTAAAACCAATAAGACTTCAATTCAATCAAATTACTCAGTCCAAGATTCCAATTACAAAAACCTGCACTTGTTGAGTAATGAAGAAATCACAATTGTCAAGAGATCAAGATAGCAAGAAGAGATAGAACAATAGATTGTAAAACAAGCACATATACTGGTTCACTTCTCAAGAGAAGCTACATCCAGTTCTTCTAATCAAACTAGATTAGAGTTCCACTAATTCAAATGTGTTCTTTACAAGCAATTACAAGTGATCTTCTTTATCAACCCTAGACAAAGAATCAAAATTCTAACACCTTATTAGAAATCAAATCACAAAGACTCTGAGAACCCTACTCAGATCTTTCCCCTAGAGAACACTACTCTAGACAACTTGAAAGAATCTATTTGAACATAGCCTTACAAAAGAAATTTCAAATACAAAACAATCTACAAGAAAGATTCAAGAGAGACACAACCTGTGATCCTCAATGGATGAATGAGTGCACGAATATTACCAATCACTTCTAGGTTGTATGAATGTTTAAAGCACAGAATCAAATATTGTCTCTAACTCATCTTCAACTTATGAAGCAAAATGATCTTTTCATTTCAAGCAAGATATCTAATACTCAGAAAATTGTTTCTTGGACTTATGAAAGCTTAGCTTGTGTTGGGTTTTCGTATTCTCTAATGTAATCGATTAAAGTGTTCTTGAGCAGTTTTGGAAAACTTTGATGAACAATGTAATCAATTAAAACAGATAGTCTCAGTTGAGAATAAGCTCTAGTAATCGATTACAGATGAGTGGTAAATGATTAAAGCAGACATGCTTGATAAATGAAATGAACTATGTAATTGAGTACAGATGAGTGGTAATCGATTAAAGCAGACATGCTTAATGAATGAAATAAACTATGTAATCGATTACAGATGAGTGGTAATCGATTAAAGTGTTCTAAATGACTTTCCTGAGTTATCATATGCTTATGTATTCGATTACAGAAACAGAGTAATTGATTAAAGTAGACACATTTGCTTTTTCAAAAACAAAGTCATGAGACACTCATTCCATATGCAACATGTAATCATTCATCCTTTTCTCAAAACATGTATGCATGATTATGACTATGATTTATGCAATGCAAGGATCTCAAATTAAGCCTCTTTAACATTTTAAACAAGTTATAAATGCCTTCAATTGAATGGCATGTAAAAAGCTAAAACCTAAAGGCTTCTTCATCATCCTTGATTAGCTCCCCCTGTTTTCAACAATCTCCCTCTTTTTGGCTTTGATCATGCCAAATATCAATTGAACATTTGTTTTCCTTTAAGCACATGAGGCAAGATGAATATTTGGAAGGAAGCTTGATTCTTAACCTGAAATTTTCTTAGAGATTTTTGCTAACATCAAGTGTTAAGAATCATTGCATAAACATAACTAGTTTCTTTTAATTGCTCCCCCTATCTTGTGTAACATTCTTCAGCTTCAAAGTATGTTCAATTCAATTATATAGATGAAAAACAGGTAAGGAAGAAAGAACATATCATTAAAAAAAACACATATGCTGAATAAGAGAAGACTTAACCAAAACAGGAAAACAAAGCAATACAGCAGCAAAACATGAAATTTCCTAATCTAGAGCCTATTAAAGTCATCTAAGACTAGCCTAGCTTCAATGTTCTCTACTCTAGATTTGATTTCTTCCATTGTAGAGTTGGTTTCTGCCCTATGCTCATGATGTAGGGTCAAAAAAGCATCCATCTTTTGAATCATAAGGGATTCAAAAGGAGAATATGACTATTGTGCGACCCCTTTCTTTCATCAGCATCTTTAGCTTCTTCATCCCCTTCTTCAGCATCTCCTACACCTCCAGCTTGAGGTTGTTGATCAGCCATGTGCCATCCATGGGGTGACTTGATCAATCCAAGCTTGTTCAGATATTTCTCCTTGATGAGGTTGATGATGTCTGTTGTCTTGTCAACCACCTCATTTGATACATCAATTTGGAAGTAATCAATAAACCTGGATATAAGGACAACATAAGGAAAATTATAGCTAATGAGATTAGTGGCTTTCACCATAGTTTCCACAAAGACCATAATCCAGTTGATCTGAGTGGAGGTCTTCATGCCATAGACCAGCTGAAAATCATCATCTATGATTTAAGCATGGTTGGTAGACCTAGTGGAGTAACCTATCCTCCCTAGTCAAATTTCCCACAACAAGTCTAGTTTTCAACCTAGCTTGGGGATCAATCAACATTCCTCTGTAAGTTTCAATCTTATTGTACCCTCCTATTTCTTCATCAAATCTCCTTACACCTTCAGAGGGAATCCCAGCAACAGCCAGCCACACCTCTTCATCTATCACCATGGGTACTCCCTTCACTTGGAAACAAATTACCCCATCCATACTGGCCTTTGCACAGGTGTAGAACACCTTCACCAGTTTAGGATAAAAGGTACTCTTGAGTTCAAGGACCTTTTTCAACCCTTGAACCTCCAACAAAGCAGGGAATTGAAATCCCTCCTGAATGAACCAATCAAGGTCCAGATATTTGGGTGGCATCACAAGCTTAGTAGCATTGAACTGCATGTAAATCATTCTATCATTTTCTTCAGTGAACCAGAGATTTAATCTATTTTTAGCAGAAGCAGATGATTTTCCAACCTTTCGCTTGCTAGTTTTGGCTTTCTTTAAGGTTGACATGATAGTTTTGGGTGGAAGAGATTAGTGGGTAATGTTAGGGATAGAGAGAGAGAGAGGAGAAAACTCAGTTTTCACAGAGTATCAGATTGATGGGTGTGAATTTTTCTCTCCTATAGAGGCTGTATTTATAGAGTGATTCTGAGTTCAAATTCGAATTTTGAAAGGTATAACAGCTATCTCGTGTTCCCAAAGGCTTAACTACACAGTTACAAGTTTGAATTTTGAATTTAAAATGAGATATGGCAGTTCAAATTTCCAAGAAATCTGTAGAAGTTACAGTAACGCCATAAATAATTGATTACATAAGCTCTGTGATTGATTAATTCGAGCTTTAACAGAGGCAATTCAACATGTAATCGATTAATTCATTCTGTAATCGATTATTCCATAGAGCATTTTGGTCCAAAGTAGGTTTTGTGTAACCAGTAATTGATTAATTTGATGAGTAATAAATTATTCCAGAAAGTTTCTGAAAACACAATGAATACCTAATCTAATAAACCAAGAGGGGGG
>CM023959.1:11907062-11954196 GCA_013407115.1 Glycine latifolia
TGTAATACACATTCTCTAAAGCTCTCAAGTGTACCCAAGGCTGAAATTAGTGAAAAAACTCATATGTGTTGAGTGTCATTGAGATTTACAAGAGATATGAGTCTTGATACTCTTTGTTTGAAGAAGTATTCAAGCTAGTGCATAAAGACGCAATCAAGAAAGTGTGGTAGTCATCTTTTGCATATAATCTCAGGTTGATTGAATCATTCATATCATTCTAATAGCTAAGGATTATGAGGTGATATCTTTCTTATACCTAAAGCTTGAGTTTAGTTGATATTTGTTGTATAATTGTGTTGTATTTCCATATAACATTTGGATTCTTTAAAGCTTTTTCTAGAAAGGGTTTCTAGAGGGAAGAACAGAGAAGGGATCTCTGGTTCTTAATCTTTTGAAAAGTCTATAGGGAGTAGATTTTGAATTTTAACTAGGGAGGGTAAGAGAGATCATTTTGTAAGCTTGTAAAGAACAGATATTTGTTATAGTGGAACTCTAATCAAGATTTGGTTGGAGGAAAACTGGATATAGCCTCCGGGGTTGAGAGGTGAACCAGTATAAATCTTGTGTGCATTAGATTTCAGTTTATATTTCATTAAATTCTTGAAGTATAGAATTTGTTCATCATATAAACTTAGTTACAGCACAAGAGTAATTTGATTGATGAGGTAAATTGATTTCTAATTGGTTTTAAATTGATACGATCCTTTTGAAGTCTTCCGCTGTTATAAATTTTGAAAGTAAATTTTAAAACTCTGAGGTAAAACCAATTCACCCCCCCCCCTCCTCTTGGTTTATTTGCATAAGTGTTCATTATATTTCCAATTGGTATCAGAGCTGGTTCTTGTAATTTGCTCAAGATCTTTTTTAAATCTTTGACAATGATTACTAATCAAATAACATTCAAGGAAGGAGCCTCATTGAATAGACCACCTTTATTTGAAGGAGAACATTTTAGTTTTTGGAAAAACAGAATGCAAATCTTCATCCAATCAAATGACCCGGGTGCTTGGAATTGTATTGAGAAAGGCCCTTTCATTCCTACCAAAGTTGTTGATGGCAAATCAATACCAAAAGAATGGGATGAAATGTCTGAAATAGAAAAGAAATTAACTCAATATGATTTAAAGGCAAAGAACATGATAACTTCTGCATTATCTTCCGATGAATTTTTCAGGACTGTTAGGTGTAAAAGCGCCAAAGAAATGTGGGAACTACTTGAAGTAATGCATAAAGGTACAGATGATGTGAGAAGATCAAGGAAACACACTTTCATCCATGAATATGAAATGTTCAAGATGAGAGATGATGAGAACATCTCACAGCTTCAAACTAGATTCACCCACATAGTGAATCACTTGCTTGGGCTAGGGAACACTTTTGATGTAGAAGAGTTGAACATCAAGATCCTCAAATGCCTAACAAGGGAATGGCAGCCTAAAGTCACAGCCATCAAAGAATCAAAGGATTTATCAAAGATGTCCATGGCAGCTATGTTTGGTAAGCTCCTTGAGTATGAACTTGAATTGTCTCAATTAACTCATGGTAAAGATGCAGATAAAAGGCATAAGAGTATAGCATTAAAAGCTGCACCTTTAAAGATTGAAAGAGAAGAATATTCAAGTGAAGATGATGATGATGAGAATATGAATCTCATTGTAAGGAAATTTACCAAGTTTATGAGGAAGAATAAAAACAGAAGGCAACCACAACAAAAGAAAAGAAGTGACAGCACCAACAAGAACAACAACCCCTCCTCCATCACTTGTTTTGAGTGTGGAAAGCAAGGTCACATAAAGTCTAAATGCTCCTCATTAGCAAAGAAGCCACAAGCTGAAAAGAGATCAAAAAGGGATGGAAAGCCTAGAAAAGTCTACATTGCTTGGGAGGACAATGAATCCACAAGTTCTGAGTCCTCTTCAGAAAAAGAAGTTGAAGCTCACCTATGCCTTACATCTACCATTTGTAAAGAAGAAGAAACATCAAGTACAGAATCTGAGGTAAATTCTGAATTTGAAAATGTAGTCGATGCTTTTAATGAGATGCATTGTGAAGCTCAAAATCTAGCTAAAGCAAACAACAAGCTTAAGGGTGACTTAAGATGGCATGTATCCAACCTTGCTGAATTGCAAGAAGAACTTTGTAAATTGAATGAAGAACATGACAAGCTTCTTTCAAGTTACAAGGAAAATGGATGTAAATGCTCCTTAGCCATCTCTAAGGTTGATAAATGCAATGAATTGCAGAAAGAATTTGATGAGTACAAGCTGAGTAAAGAAAAAGAAAATATGATTTTGCAAACTAAAAATAGTGATTTGGTTGATTTGCTAAGGAAATAGTATAAAGGCAAATGTAACTTAGATGAAATGCTAAGTGTTCAAAAATATGCTGGTGATACTTATGGTTTGGGATATAAACATGGAGCTAAGACTCAAGGTAAAACCGTGTTTGTACCTCCAAAACATAAGTACCATAGGCAGCACAATCAACCAAATGTCTATCATAGATTTTCTCATGTTAATTCATCTAAATCTCCTACTTGCAATTATTGTATGTTAAAAGGTCATACATCATATAAGTGCTTTGCTAGAAGGTTTTATGTTCCAAATGGAGAATGCATATGGGTTGAGAAAAGAAAGAAAGCAACTAACCCATTTGGACCCAACTTAAATTAGGGACCCTCTTTCTCTTCTTAATTTTATTTGTGCAGATGTGTCTTAGAGAAAAATCATCAATATGGTACCTAGATAGTGGATGCTCTAGACACATGACAGGGGACATATCCATGCTCACAAATGTAGTACTTAAAGAAGGAGGATATGTTACCTGTGGGGACAACAATAAAGGCAGAATTATTGGGCAAGGAAACATAGGAGTCAGCTTAACAACTAAGATCAAGGATGTACTATATGTTGAAGGACTAAAGCACAATCTACTAAGCATTAGTCAATTGTGTGACAAGGGTTTAAAAGTCACCTTCAACAATGAGACTTGCTTGATACATGAAGGCAAAACTGGGAAAGTTGCACATATTGGCAAAAGAAAGGGTAACATCTATGTTCTATCCATTGACCATGCATTCATACATAAAACAGATTGCTTAATGAGTAAAGTAAATGAGACATGGTTATGGCATAGAAGAACATCTCATATTAACATGCATCATCTCAACAAGTTAGTAAGAAAGCACTTAGTAATTGGTCTACCTAAGCCTAAGTTTGAGAAGGATAAAATTTGTGATGCATGTCAAAAAGGAAAGCAAACTAAAAATTCTTTCCAAAGTAAGAACATGATTTCTTCTTCTAGACCTCTTGAATTGCTTCACATGGACTTATTTGGTCCTTCAAGAACTATGAGTATAGGAGGAAATTATTATTGTCTTGCTATTATAGATGACTATTCTAGATACACTTGGACCCTGGCAAGCTTCTGCATCATCATGACCACCGAGGTGGACTATTTCCATGATGGTACCACATTGCATGCTGAGAGATGAGTCAGGAGCATGCATCATGCTAGGCATTGTAAGTTGACTTGTGGAATGTTTTTAGATGATTGTCCATGTTGGCTGTGTGATGAAATGCCTGGATAATATGGTGATATCGTGATGTTTGGATTGCCTTCCTTAACTAATGTTATTTGTTGCTTGTTGTTTTATATGATAAACTCACATTTGCTTTGTTGTACCGTGTGGTTTGGTACCTGTGATGATCACGAACCGTGTTCGTGTGAGCAGACGGGCAGCAGTAGGTGATTTGGAAGATGACCATCCTTTTGGTTGGAGCGTCGAGTTGCTGGGATGACGATGGATCAGATCCCGGGCAAGAGTTGTGTTTTGATAGTCACACCCCGTTGTTTTGATAGTTACACCCCATTGTTTAATTTATTGTCTCCTTTGTAAAACACTTATACATTTTAGACATGGGTGATTGTACCTAAAACTAAATCACGTGTTGCATGTATATGTATTTGAGATGTCTCATGTGTACCTTATTCACGTATTTGCTTTATGATGATCATTACTATGTGCTCGCGAAGAAGGGAAAAAAATTATTTACTACCATTTTCATAATCAAATTAAGGGGTTTTCTTTTATTAAAATGTGTTAAGGGAGTGATTAAGAGTTAGCGATACAGTAGCGACGAGGCGGGTCGTTGTTGATTTTAAGGGAAGCTGCAAGAAGATTGATATTTTAGCTTTTTACATGCCCAATCATTTGAAGGCATTTGTAATTTGTTTAAGTGGTTCAAGTGCATTGCCTTGTGATATTTCATTTGCATTTGCATTCTCAATTGTCATGCATACATGGTTTTTGGTTAAAATCTCAAAAGCAATCCAATGATTTTATAAAAGGTTAAGTTCTCATGGCTAAGTTTTTGTAAAAATGAAAACTTATTATTTTAATCGATTACACAAGCATTTTAATCGATTAAAGACATTCATACTATTCTGAAAAAGCCTTGAAGAATAGTTTAGTCGATTACAAGCTTATCGTAATCGATTACATAGTGTTTTTATGAAAATCATGTATCACTGGAATAATCGATTATCTTGTTATGTAATCAATTATCTTAATTCATTTTTCATGATGCATTTCTGGTATAATCGATTACCATGTTTTGTAATCGATTACATAGGCCATTTTCATGTTTTAAGATTTACTGGTTTAATCGATTACGGTACGGCTTAATCGATTATCTTATTCATGATACACTTCTAGGAAGCTTAAGAAAAGATTAATCGATTATGTTAAAATTTAATCGATTACATATGAGTAAATAATCGATTACATTGTCGTTTTAATCGATTATTGTCAGTTAAATCAGTTTTTTAAAAGCTCTGTGTGAATTATCTTTACAAATAGACTTGGAGCGAATTGTTCTGAGAGATCTTAAGCATTTGTAAGAGTCACTAAAAGAGAGAAAGCTTTTTCAAGAGTGAAAAACACTGATTTGTTCTAAGAGTAAAAATTCTCTCATTAGATCAAGAGAGTTGCGTTTTTTGAGATAAAGTCTTAAAGAAAATAAGAGATTTCAAGAGTTTTGCTTTTGGGCTTTGGTGTGCATTCAACCTGATTGTTTGGTAACATTACTCATTCATTCATTCATTTGAAGGATCACAGGTTGTATTTCTTGAATCTTTCTTTAGAGTTTTTTTTGTGTATTAAGAATTTTGTTGGTGTATATCATTGATTCTTTAAAGCTGTTGTCTAGATAGGGGTTCTCTAGAGGGAAGATCAGAGAAAGGTTCTCTAGGTCTTGATCACTTGAATTCTATAGGGTTTAGATTTCTACTTCTTTATCTAGTGTTGATAAAGGTGGTCTTTGTAAAGCTGCTTGTCAAGATTCTTTGACATAGTGATAACTCTAACCTAGTGCGGGTTGGAAGTAACTCGATGTAGCCTCCAAGGTTGAGAGGTGAACTAGTATAAATTGCATTGTCTCTTGTTTCAAATTCTGTATGTTTCATTGCTTGTCTTTGTGAAATCAAAATATTATCATCAAGGAAACTATTTCTGTCATTGCATGCATATTAAAGGTTGATCTTGATTGAAGAAAGATTTCTGGATTTTCAAAAGGTGAATAAGTGATACGATCCAAGATTTTAGTTCCGCAATTTGTTTTAGAAAGTTTTAAATATCAGTTTTGAACACCCCCCCCCTCTTGGTTTATTTACAGTATATTCATAGTATTTTCAGTCATTACAACATTGAGTAAACGGGCTGGACCAATCTGACCCACTAAAATGCAGGCCAAAATTGGGCCCGGGTCGGGCCATCCCCCCGAGCCCACAACCGACCAAACAAATGAAATAATACCCACACAGTCAATGCTCTACGGTATACACTCTACATTGGTGCCTCATTTTATTTAATCATTTTTTCCTGCAACCTGCTACCTCTAATAAAAATAAAAATAAAAATTAGAAAGATATTAGATATTGAGTCATTTGAGTGGTTGAGAATGACTGAATGAGAGTAGAGTGAGAGAGGGGGAGGCTAAGACGAGACTCGAGAGATTGAACTTCCTGCTTTCGGCACCTCTACACCTTTGTCACCTTCGTCACCATCCGTCCAAGCTTTCGCCTTCGTCTTTCCTGCTTCCGGCACGGTGGCACCTCTACACCTTCGTCAACTTCATCACCGTCTGTCCGAGCTTCCGCCTTCGTTCGTCCGTTCGAGCTCTGTTGTCTGCATTTCCTCATTGGCTCATCACGGTCATCATTTGTTGCACCGGTGAACTTTGCAAAACACCTTTATTCATGCCTTTCTTAATTTCTATGATCTGGATCTACAAAAGAGAAAAGAAAGTCTCTCCTTTCTCTTTTTTGATGCTGTTCCAACCCAAGCCTAAACAGGATCTCTTTCTCTTTTGTTTTCTTTCTTCCTTTCATGTTTTTCTTTTATTCCTTTGCTTTTCTATTTCCCCTAGCTAGCTGCTTGCTTTTTCTTTATCTTAAAGAGGGGCAGAAAAGGTGGTAGCAATTCCCATAATTAAGAAAACCAATATATGCGTCTAACCATAGCCACTCTTGCCGGTTGAGTCACACCTTCGCTCTAGGTTCGGTTTCACTTTCCCTTTCTCAATTTTTGTTATCCAATTCTCTGGGATTGTGAGTGAGTATAGCGATTCATAGCTTTGTCTAAGGCATTGCACAGGTAGTGTGCACGTGTGGTGTTGGAGTTTTGTAAATTGCTTAGGAGAGTGGGCTGTCAAGACTCTTGTATCTCTATTGTCGAAGTACTTTTGGGTCCTTGTTGGAAACTGTTGGAGTTTCCTATGCTACTTCTGCTTCTGGCAATGTTAAGGGTCTGGTTTCGATTCAGGATATTTTCCCCTTTGTTCGTGAGCTTGCTAGTAGCTTGTTGAGGGATTTGGTCTTGAGTATGGTATCCCCCACGGCTGTGGGGCCTTTGTCAAACGATGTTGGGGAGTGGTTTCTTTTGCTATGTCAAGCAATATTTAATCCACAAAATGCTCTTTTTGTGGCATGCCCAAATGATCAAAGGAGATTATTCCCTAATCCTAGTAAGTTTCTTCTGAAATTCTGAATGATTAGAAATATTCTTGCAATAAAGTTTTGCACTTTTGCCTTTGTTTCCCATTTGTTGTGGCAAATTGAGATGCTATGCAATTAGAATGTATGGTCACTATGGTGTATTCATCTCATGGTTGTTCTCATTTAATTGAAATTAGACGGCAAGGTATTTTTTTTATTCACTTTGTAAGGGTCTGTTGTGGTAGCAGATTCTTAATAATACTATAATGTTGTTACATATAGAACTATATCAGTAGTTTTTAGAGGATGTAATTTTTGGATTTGTTCTTTATTATTTGCTTAATCTTGTGATTTATAAACAAGAGAAAGGTGAGAAAAGGGTAGGAAATGAGAATCTTTAGATTCTAGTATCATCCTGGAGCAATTTCACTTGAATCAGCATTTGATGATGAATTAAAATTAATTTTTTGTATAAATTAATTATATTTGTATTTTTTAACAATTTTTTGTCTTTTTGAATTTTTTTAAACTTATTTATTTATTTTTTATTTTTAGGTGGACTGACCCGTTGGCCCGCCAGCCCACCTTAAAGTGGGGCGGTCTAACATTTCCAGTCCACTTTGCAAAAGAGAACAAACCCGGTGTTGCGACACGGCAAGTGCATCGATCGTTCCAAGTAATAAAGTGATAAGAAAGTATCGTCTCCACGAGGATAATGTCAATTGTAATTTATGATTCTTAATATTGGAAAAGGAATGAAATTATTGAAAGAGTTGGATTGTAATTTGAATTTAATTATTGTAAATAACAGAATATCAAAAACAATGTAATTTAAATGTTGATCAAGACTTAAGAATAATTATGGCAAAGCACAATCACCACAGTTCACTCTATGTAATTGAATTGATAATTTAACTATTTAATATAATTATTCAGATTTATGCTTTTCTAATATAGTTAAACCCTGATTCCTCGGTCATTTAACCCTTTAACCTAAGTTAAGAATCCTAATTCCTTAGTAATTCCTTTTAGATTAAGCATTAAGCTAGCATAACAAAATCTGCAGTCCTTTATCCCTATCCCTAGGTAATATCGCAACTGTCACTCTACTGCGTTCAAAAACTAAAACCCCAATATTCCTATTGTGAATTATAGCCCTAAATAACCTAATAGATTGATCAAGTCTAATTAGATATAATAATGGAAGAATAAAGTAGAGTGTAACAATTATAAGAATCTTTATTAAACTTAATTCAAGAGACACAGAGTTCACATTGGCTTTTGGCTACACCATAATTACAAAGGATTTAGCCAGACATAATGATGTCTGGCCTAATATAATGTGAAGAAAGGAGAAAAGGAAGAAGCTAAGGTATGCAGAGTCACAAACCCCTCAATCTTGCCTCTTTCTTGTTCTTCTTGCTTCTTCTTGGCCTTAAATCTTCTTTCTTTTATCTTGTCTTTTTTTCTCTGTTTTTCAGTGTCTCATTGATACCTAATGTGTCCTACCTAGGTTCTATTTATACCTAGGTTAATAAACCCTAAAAACCCATCATTCTTATGTTATCTTTAAGCTAATTCTGAAATCCCGTAGCGTTTACGCGACTGGCGCGAGATCTGGCACGAATAGTGCGAACCTCCAGTACTTCTGGCGCGAGTTTGGCGCGACTAGCGCGAGACTCCAGTGCTTCTGGCGCGGATGGCGTGGCCCTGACGCGGTTAGCGTGAAGTCCCAGCCTCAGTTGACTCTTTCTTTTGCTTCTTTTCTTGCTTTTCTTGACTCTAAACATCAAAATAGCATAGAATCAATGATAAACATAAAAGTAATGAATTCTACACTTATTCTCACATTTATTCACTTTATTCTTCATATTTTCCTAATAAAACTATCCTAAAAACTATATATGCTAACAGTATATCACTCGGCCCAGTCCATTTTTTTAGTTAATTGGGCCAGCTCAGCTTATTTTGTGTAAATTGACACATTTTATCATCCCTAATTAAAACTCAACAAAAGTTAGTAGGGCCTTGACTGCACATAGATCCGTCCTGACCATGGTCCGTGGTGCACTCAAAGGTGAAGAGACTCTCCCAACAGCAAGACTTGGCAATTTTTATTAAAAAATAGTAGTACTACTTTGTAATTAACATATTTTAAAGTCAACAGATAATCTCTAAACAGATCAATTCGTCCATTAAAAAATTTTGATGCCCAATGATCTATTCAAAAGTTAGTTCATTCTCGAATTCACCATTAAATTTTATATTTTAATTAATAATTTTTCTTGTAAATGTTATCAATCAAGTTAATTAAGAAGTGGTAAAAAAAAATCATGTGTTACGCAAACCACAAAAATGGAACAAAAAATGAACATACCAAAACTCAAAACAGATAATCAAATAAAATTATTTTAAATTGGATTGGATTTTGAATCTTTTTGTTAAAAACCAATCCAATCCGAATAAAACAAAACTTTATTGTGTAATTAGTATGATTATCATGTATTTAAAAACCAATCCAATCCGAACTAGGAACTTGTTAGTTCTTACCCTTTATGTACTTGATCTCCGAGAAATTGTAAAATTCTTTTTAACTTACAATTTCAATGTATACTTTGAATTATGTTGAGGTCTATTTGAGATGTAAATATTTGACGTTGGATGAAGCTGTGTATTTCATCATTTGTTTTAATATTTGTGCGCTTTTTCTCAAAAATAGAAAACTAGTCCAATTAAAACTAAAATAAATTGTATTGACTAAGTGATGAATCATAGGGTTATAAAAAAAATTGGATTGGATTAACTCAAATTGAATTTGATTTTAAAAGCAAACCAAATGTTGATTACCATCCTCACGCTTCTTTGATTACCAACATCCTTCAGTTTTGGCAACGAAACTGGAATATGCAAATCCAGTTTTCTAGTATAGGGAGACTAACTTGGTGGCTCATGCTCTAGTTAAAAAAAAGGTGTACATTAACTAACTGTAGCCCAATTCTGTAGCCAGATTTTGCTAAAAGCTAAGTTAATTCCACTTTCATAAAAGGCTAAATGTCATTATTGTCCTTTATATTTTAGTGTTTATTTATACATTAAATTTTAAAAAAAATATAAGTTTGATCTTTTTTTTAATTTTTCATTTAGAATATTAACTTTTATATTTTAAAATAATTAATTATGTTATCATAAATATAATTAATGTAAACATTTTGTCATTTTTTAATTGCCACAATCTTTTTTTTTTCATTTTACCCTTTAACCATTTTCATCTTTTGGACTTCATGACCTTTCATCATCCTCTTCCTTATACCGACCGCCATAGACCAACGTGCGCTGCTGTCGAATGCAATTTCAGCGGCGACATTTCTTTTTTTCTTTTTTCCAACGTAGTTCCGCCTCTTCCTTTCTTTCTCTCTTCTCCCATTTTATTTTTCTTTCTTTTTAAAGTATGCAAATCCCTCTATGAACCATAAAAGAAACCCTCAAGATCTAGACATTACAAACACACACAATGGGCAAGGTTCCTCACGTGCAAGCACAGTGGTAACAAAGCTCTCTGTGAGCACGCACAATAGTGAGGTTCCTGTACACGTGCAAGAACAACAACAATGAAACCTTTGTGACCTCGGAGGTGGCACACCACATGTACTATAATTTGGTTTTTTTGTGTGGTATCTAAGTTTTTCGCCTCAATCGTCATGGCACCAACAATCGTCCTACAAGTGATGTCCGACACCAGATTTAGGGCTTTTGGGTATTGTGGAGAGTGCTAACCGTGTGGTTGAGGAAGAGGATGGTTTACGGTTGAAAAAGTCCATCCATCAATTTAAACTTTTCTTCATTGCAGATCTCGTTTTTGTAGATTTGTTGTTTTTCAAATTGTGTTTTGCAAAGAGATGGTGTAACAGAGACATGAGAGAGGAGAGAGTGGGGACAAGGGAGGTTCGTGCATTTTCATAGTGGGAAGAACTGAGACAAAAAGGCCGGTGGAAGAAGATACAGTCAGTGGTTTATTGTTTTCAAAATAAAATATAGATGGTGATGGATTTTAGCCCAAATTAATTATTTTAAAACTCTAACGATATTAACAATAAATGATAGGTGACTGGAGATCTCTTTCCAATAACAAGGAGCGTACTGCAATCGACAAAGATGGATAATGCAGAAAGAAATAGTTGAGAACACATTAATAAATAAATAAGAGTTGGAACTTGGGAAGACTATTTAACTCTTAACGTGTCCGTCACTTGTGTCGTATACTTGAAACCAAATGCATTTTGGTTGGTCAAAAGCATACCCAGATATGGACCAGAGATTAACAGGGTTGCTGCTTGAGATATGGACATGATTAATACAGCAGCTGGGTGGAAGAAACCTTGAACTTCTGTATAGTATTTGTCATCCAAAAGCCACTAATTTATTATAACTTCATTCCATTATTTCCTTTTTCTAAAATCATGTTATTACAAAATATCCAAACTATATAATGATATTTTTATTTCGCTCTAGTCTAATACATTCTAACTCATTATATTTGATCCATTTTGTTCCATTCTTTATTGCCAATCCAAATATAGACATAAGAACTGGCCCATAAATGATCAGATGTAACTTAAACAGATATCATGTACAAGTTCATCCAGATGCTAGAAGGGAGATGTCATTCTGTTTGTAGATTAATGGTAAACTAATCCCACAAAGGCAGCACAAAATTGGTTACCATCCCCTACCAATTGTTTGTTCCTATGAAGTTTGAGACTATCACTAGCAACCAATTCTAGTTTCTCTTTCTCCGAAATTTACATCATTAAAAAAAAAAAGAAAGGGAAAGTTGACTATTATTTTTAAGTTATTCGATCAAAACATGACCACCAGCAACAAAGCCAGACATTAGAACTCTGCTGATGTATACCCTTCAAAATTCTACAAAATATCGAATGTTAACACTGTCAATCCATCTTCTTCTCATTGCTCTTGGGAGATTCCTCTTTCCTCTCTGTTGCCACCTTTGGAACTACCAACACAGTTACTTGAGATAATGGAACACCTGAATCATCTTTCTCACCCTTTGTTGACAAACTTGGTTCTGTCAGTTATTGTGATTGCTTGAAAGATCCAAACTCAATATTTTTCAGGTTAAACTCTGTAGAGGATGCGAAACTCTTGGCTTGCTTAGTTAACTTAGCAGACTCTGACGGGAGAGTCTTGCGAGTGCTTTGTAAAAGGGGGAAATCTTTCTCTGAGAGCTCAAACGACCTCAAACTACCCTCCATGTGTGTCTCAGAACAAATCTTTGGAAGAAGGGGGAAATCTTCATTTGAGAACTCAAACAACTGTGAAGTAACATCCATGTCTGTCTCAGAATGAAACTTTGCTAATGGAGTAGACTCTTGGGCTTGTGTTGGCGGTATATCCTTGCAATTGCATGGAAGAAGGGGGAAATCTTCACTTGATAACTCAAACAGCCTTGAATCTGAATTAGCATCTATGTCTGTCTCAGAATGAACCTCTTCTGCTTGTTGCTTTTTCGGAGATGATTTGGGCAATGTATTGTACTTTGAAGAAGCAAATCTCCTTGGCCTGGATGGCTTTGTGTGCAAATCCCAGTAAGCATTATAATGCTGAAAGATACAACCATTTTGAGGATCATATAGTGTGTTATCACAATATAAGGTCCTATTTAGCTAAAGTTCTCCACAAACACTTATAGGAGATGCAAATAAGGTAAAATACATTGAACTTCTCCGTAAGCTATAATCAACTAATGCACCTTAGCTTTTGGAAACGTTAAATGAGAAGAACTTCTATAAAGGTTAACTACATAAGTTGATTTTAGTTTATGTGAGAAGCTCCATTTTTACCCTCTTATTTTCTTATAAGTGCTTTTGAAAAATTTATCCAAACAAGGCCTAAAGGGATAAAGTCCGCAAAGAAAGACAACATACCAAGTCAGGTATGTATGTGCCAGTTCCTCGTGATTTCCCTCTTCCTTCAAGGCTGTAAGTTGGATGATAGAGTGTTTGTGCCCGGATATATACATCAGTACCGCCTTGGTAAAACATACTCCAGTTTTGCTGCGTTGATGATGCAAGGATATCATCCTGAGAAGGTGACAATGTAGAACTGGAATGTACAGTTACTGGCATGGCATAATTACGATACAACTGAACATATTGTAAGCCACCAAAGTAACTTTCACAATCTCCACAGAGGACAGGCTCTTCAGATCTTCCAATACCAAATGGTGAAACCCGTACATCAGCATCCACCCTTTCTCCTTTCCCATTCCTGTCCAAAGTGCAGAAGAAAAACTTCTCTAGGGCTGCACCCATGGTTTCTCCAGGAAGTGTGAGGATCTGCTTAAGCCTTCGAGCACCGTAGGAAAGTGCAAATCTTAATCGATGTAAGCTGGCTGCAGGCAAGTGAAAAGGTAGGAAAATAAATGGAAGAGAACAGTGCATTTTAAAAAAACAATCATTATAAATTTGAAGTAATGTCATGGTATATCACAATCTCTAACTATTTCAGCATCTTATATAAAACTTCAAAGTCATCATGGGAGTATATCATATAACGATATTTGAGTAAGCCTTGATGCAGTTTTCACCAATATGTTGAGTTGTATTGAACTTGTAGATGTTCTTAAGCCACAGGTAAACATCTTAACTATAAAATCTTTCCATGGGATAAGACTAGGATCGACATGAATTTCACAAGTCCTTTAATCATTATGAAGAATGAAAGCTCAAGCAATTAAAGAACAAAAAAAAAAAAAAACTATTCACCGCAACCCATTGATGCTTTTTTTTGTTACCATGTTACAAGTGCAAAATATCTACCAACTTTAGTGGGCAAAATTACCTATGTTTACACTAGGGCCTAGGTTGTTGTCATTTCTTAGAGGATCCAAGATGTCCATGAACTTAACGGGAAATTCATGGGTCATAGTCTCAGTTGCCCTTGATGGAAAAGAGCACATATTCCTGTAATTTCTGAGAAACTCTTTCTGGAGCAAGACTTCACCCTGATCACATTCCAGTGTCTCTGCGACAAGCAAAGGAGTTGGGATATATCAAGGACTGAAGATTATAAATACATCCAATTGACTACACATTGCAACACTAACCTGCAATTTCTGGAAAAGATGATAAGGGGTTTTGGACCCCATATACTAACATAATTATGGTCCCAATCAAATGAGCCATAGTAGTCCAAAAATATGTATAACACCTGCTAGTAGTAGTGATTCAGTGGTTTGATTCCTCAAGTAGATTTAAAATACAAATGCAAAAAGGGTGCAAATAATATTATTGATGGAAAACGTGACTCACCTCTAGAGGACCACGCACTGATGAATGAAAACGATTGATAATATACAAGACTAATATTTCTACCGCATATGTTGATAGCAAGCCATGGTGTCCACCAAGAAGTCGACTATCATAATAGCACCAAGCTTTGATTAAGATAATACTACATTTGAAAATATGGTTCTTTCCAACATGTTAGTCAACCTAAAAATATATTTCCAATTAACAAAATTAGCAAAGCCTAAATATAAAATGAAAAATAAAAATTGAATTTAATCAGAAATATGGAAAAAGTTTGTATTTGTAATAAAAAAATGAAATAATTGTAGAATTTCATTAGAAAATGGAATTATGAATTTGAATTGGGTAAGGATAGAGATCAAGTTTCTAAAAAAAGTTTTTCAACAAAAAACAGATGCATTATGGGGGCAGAGAGAAAGAATTGAAAACAATCATATATCAAGAAAATGCATGGAGCAAGAGAATGGAAAGGGGTTCAGTAAACAATTAACTCAATATTGAGGCTACTACATACTGTTGCCTACATAATCATTCACACTGCTTTTTACTCTACAGGGAACACACCTGGAGAATGGATTGTACAAATAGTACAAAGAAGGGGAAGCAAAACAGATATATAAAAGCATAACAGGAAAATGAGTCCAAAATGTCAACATGACATCAGAAACACAGAAACAAAGCAATATGTATATATAAATATATGAATATATAAATGACAGTTCTAAGTTCTAACACTTCATATATTCACAATCACGACTAAACTTAACCACATGTAAGGTAAGGTCTACTTAACTACCAAGTTTAAGCATACATAAACAGCATAAGAGTGAGATTTTAGCTTACAGATCTTAAGCACATGGTATATGTAGAAACCAAATAACATCAATTAGGTGTAAATATGAATTAATACAAATACCTGCTCCAAAAAGCGTAGAGTACATATTCCAGCCATCTGATTGAAAGAGATGTCAACTGCTATGTTTTTCACTGTACATTTCACAAGCCGAACCTGCAACTCCTCATCCAAACATAAAAAGTGAGTCTAATAAAGGTAAGAGATATCCTTTGACAAAAAAGAACATTAAACATTATTTTCTAATCAGGTCAAACACAAAAAAGATTGACTTTGAATAAAAAATCAGGAAGATAATCGTAGAAGTTTAAATAGAAAATTTTGTTTATAAACCTGTGCACGTATATATTTTATGTCTTTTACTTGGTATTCAGGGTCATCTCCACTTTGAAGTATATTGCATACTGCTTGTGCCAAATCCTCCTCTGCATCTTCATGACTGAGAGCTGTCAAGTCAATATCTCCATCAGGAAGATAGGTGTTTAGCGGAATAGAACCAAATGGCAAGACCTGTAGGTGATCCACAAAGAGGTAAAACATTCATTTATCGTCCCCACTGCAATGGTATGAACATAATGAAATCAACTCGATATTGGCAGAAAAAAGCTTTTAAATTTTAAACTGACAGTCAAGGTTAAAAAAAACTATAGATTTGAAATTGAAGCATTTTTCTTTTGGAAATAGCGTCCAATTCTTGAAGTCAACAATGTTCATCAGAGCAATCAATACTCAGAAAGTTTACCTCAATATCATTCAATTCAGGCATTTCAATGTTTTTAAAACTATACATCTTCTCATGGTATGGAGAAATGAAATTTATCAAATTGGGGGTGGGGGGACTACACTACAGTAGTTTGTATTTTTGAATTCTGGATATAAATTTCAGGCTGGTAGGGGACAATTTGTACACGCATCCTTGTGATTCTATGAAGTATCCCATATGAAATGAAAAAAAAAGTTCTCTTTTCTGGTGGTCAAGGTGAGAGGAAGTGCACAGTGTAAAGGAAACAAAACACAGCATGGAAAATTTAAGCCAACCTGCAGAAGTAGGATTAATATGATCAGAATACTTGCAAAGGATAACCTGGTTTTCCATGGCATGATTTTTATAGTTTTTTTAGATATCTGAAAGTAAAAGGGGAAAAAGATGGAGTCAATGGGGGGAAGTGTCAATCTTCACATCTAAGATATGGTAGAAGTATACAAGAGCCAATATCATGGTTACAGAACCATGCTAAGACAGTATAATAAATAATAAAATCAAATTTGAATCTAACTGCTCTTAAAAGGAAAGTATGATAGAGAAAAAGGGAAAAGGATAAGAAATTTCCACCAATCATTTCTAATCTAAAAAAAAAAAAACAAAATCATAACATACATCAAAATGGATCTAATTACCTACAAATCATTTAAAGCAACAAATGCTACAAGAACACCCAACTAAATTATGAGGGCAAGAAAGCAATTTAACATAGAAAAGACCAGATGTAGAAAACCAACTCCAGCAATAAAAATTTACAAATATGATGATCGAATCAAAATATTCTAACCTCTGCTCCATAGTAACCTCTAATCAGCCTTTGAACATAATCAATAACATCCTTTCTGTTCATCTCAGATGGTACATTTGGTTGAATTGTCCATAGTATTTCTTGTGCCCTCTCTTCGGCCATTTGCCATAGTTCCTCATCAATTGATAACAGCTGGCTGGGCATGGAGGACGGTAACAAATTTTCTCATCTATCCATAGCTGAAAATATTAGAACTTAGACCTTCAGCAGAAAACAAAACTAGACAAGAAAGACAACAGCACAAACACAATATATTGGCATTAACTTACTGCATGTACAACAGCAAAGCCGCCCTTAAAACTAATATCCTTTAATAAGAGAACAACATTTGTGAAAACAGAAAGAATCAGCCAAATTCATTTAATAAACGAGCCAAGATTGCAGGGTCAATTTATTAATTTTGCAGAATAAGAGGAAATAAATAAGTGTGACCACCCACTGAACTTGTAATAGGCATTTAATATTATTACCTTGAATTGTCTGGAACTTTATTGGTAAATAAAATAACTGCGAGCACCCAATGAACTGGTAATTGAATTGAAATTGACTCAAGTCTTTGAGATTCAGGTGCAATAATGGTGTCAAGGGTTCGACCTTTCACTAGATTCAGTTGTCCTCTCCTACCCATGTTTGTACCTCCAATTTATATGTAAGATTAACACATTGGCTAGTTTTTTTTTTTGAATTCTAAAAAAAGACAATTATGGATGAAAAACTTAAACAAAATATGACAAATGTGATATAACTAGTGGATTTTTTTTTCAAACTAGAGCAACGGAAAATTTTAGCAAAGAAAAATGATTAAGGCTAAAATCAACAACTTAGATGTTACCAGAAAAGGGTAGAAAAGTTTGACTCACTATTTACTGTAAAATTTCTAGCTAACATGTTCTTTTTGTTTTATGTTATTATGAAGTGAATTCTTCATTGTTATCTAATACAGAGCATTTAACTCATGGTCTTTTCAAATAGTTTCTTGTAACGCTTTATTCAGTCTTCCTCTACCTCTGTTAATTCAGTTGTCATCCATTTAACCCAGATTCTCATTTACAACTCTATTGATCCTCACATGACCAAAACCATCATCATCTCATCGATAAATGTTAACTTTTTTCCGAATACAATCGGTCTTCCTCTACCTCTGTTAATTCAGTTGTCATCCACCCCACATTTTCATCAATCCCTACGCTTTTTTTAAACTCTTATCATCACCTTTCATCCCAACATTAGGAGCTCTTTAAGTCTAAAAGTTGTCCAACAGAATGTTCTTGTTTAAGTTTTAACAAACACTTTCACGTTTCCATTGTTGCTCCCTCAATCTCTTTAAGGCCGAGACACTAACACGTGTAACTTATGGAATGGGAATTTTATAGTTCAAAACTTGATTGAATTTAAAGAGGCTTGCTACATGTACTCTTCAACACCAACACGCGAGGAAGAACAAACAAGTCAACTATAGGAGACAAAGGTTCCTCGCTAAGGTTTCAGATGTTACAGCATATCACAATTCACAAACATGACACCAAAATTAAGATTCACACAAATTCAATTCAGCAATCAGGTTTAGAGCACCACTAACCCTATTCTCAACCTAAAGCAATAAAAGCTCCGTTTTTTAAACAGAAAAATGCTCGAGAACTCAATAATTCAACCATACTAATAGAGGACGATCATCACCCACAAGTCAACAACAACACAAGGTTAGGGAAAGAGAATTTCACCACACACAAAAAAAAAAAAAAACATAAAGTTTCTAGCTTTTGGCTTCAGATGCAGCTGGGGCGCAAGATTCCAACCTCATCGCCAACTCTCAGACCAATTAGGCCGCCAGGGAAACTCTCCATCAAAGCCATTCATTCACAGTGAAAAACCCCAATTCCCTTTCAGCACTATTTTTATTTTTTTCTACCTTTTTAAGTTACCCATCAATTCTCACAGTAAAAAAGTTACCTATAAATCAATTAAGAATAGACTTAAATACTTTTTTTTCGTCTGTATAATATAATATATTTTTGTATTATTTTTTTTTTAAATTATTTTATATAACATTTTGAACAAGAAAAAAGTATTTTAATAATATAATTTTTTTATATAAAATATATTAAGAATTAAAAAAATACTAAATGATATGAAAAAAGTATTTAAGCCTTCAAAATATTGATAGGTGCACGGGGTTTTTATTTATTGTGTCACTTAATTTTATTAAATTAATGATACTTAAATGTTTGTTTCGAAAAAAAATGTAAATCTTTATCATTATCTTTATATTTATATCTATCTATATATAAAAGTAGAAATGAGGATATCATTACAATTTCAATTTTCCTGTTGATTTGTTGTTTTTTTAAATAATAATAATTTATATTCCAAATTTATTAAGATTACATCCTTCTGTACCAGAAAATAACATATTCTCGAAACATATAAAGATTAAATTGATATTTTTTATCCTTTAGAATATTTAAATTGAAATTAATGTTGATAAATTCAATGATACTAAACATGTTACCTTAAATATAAATATAATTTTTTATAAAAAAAAATTAGAAAATTTTACCATGAATTCACGAGGATAAACTTTTTATGAAAGATTTTTGTCCAATTAAAAATAATATTTATTTTAAATAATTTATATATATTTAATTACATAAAAACCCAAATTAAATCAACATAAACATTATTATTTTTTCCATACAAAATTAGTGTTTTAAATTATTTTGAAGGTAAATAATTATAGAGTTTTTATTTATTATCTTAATTAAATAAATTATCCAAGGTTTTCTTCTATACAAATAAATTTTAATTATCTTTTATATATTAATATGTATATGCCAAAATATTAAAATAAAAGTGATATATAAAATTTAACACACAAACATGTGTTGTTTTTTTTAATAAAGAAAATTATAAAATTTACACTTAATTCACTAGATAAATAATTTATCTAAAATCATGTTAATATATAAATTATTATGGTAAAATTTTATTAATTTAATACAATAAATTTAATTTAAATTTATTTTTTACGGATATCACTTACTTAGCTTGAGTAATTCTCTTAAATAATTAATATATATTTGATTACATAACAAAAACTAAATTAAATCAACATAATTATTATTATTTTCCCCATACAAAATTAATTTTAAAGAAAATAAAATTTTATTTTTTATTTTTTTATCTTTTCAATTAAAAGAATCGCATTAATATTTTAATTGTTATGGTGAAAGTATATTAATTTATTATAATAATTTTGATTGGAATGAACGTTTTATTTTTAATAAAAGAAAAGTAGAAAATTTACTCTTAATTCTATGGGATGAACAATTTACCTGAAATTACATTAATATATAAATTTTATGGTGGAATTATATTATTTTATTATAATTATTTTAATTTAAATATAATTTTTATGAATGTCTCTTTTCTAATTAAAATATTTTATTAAATATTTTATTTTATGGATATAGAAAGTATGAAAAAACATAACAAATGGAGATAAAAATATTTTTATGAAAGTGTGGAGAGAATTTAGACTTAACTTATAATCATATAAAATATTACACACCGAGTGGATTTTTTATATATACAAAAACAAGTAAAAAAGTTTATCACTGTTTAGTGATAAATTTTTTACTTAAGGTTTTTTTCAATCAAAATTAAAGTTTCTTTTACATAATTAATACATATTTAATTACATAAAAAATAAATAAATTAGGCACTTTCCTTTCTCCATGCAAATTAGTTTTTAAAGTTAATTTCTAAACAAATAATTATTTGTTTAGTCATTATCTTCTGACTTAAATATTCCTGATTTTGATCTAGACAAATTTTACTTTTCTTCTACACATTGATATCTAAATTTCAATATATTAAATAAAATTATATACAAAATATAACATTCTTTTTATAAAAACAAGTAAAAATTTTCACTTAATTAATGGAATAAACAATCTATACAACTAAGAGAATCTTAAATATATTTTATCTATACTCTTAAACAATCTATACTTTTCTTCTAGACATTGATATCTACCTGTAGTACATTTATATCTAAATTTGTATGGTGAAAATGTAACGACCTAAAATTATTTTAGATATTATAAGTTTATTTGGTTTATACTCTTTAGAATTATTAGATAAATACTATTTTATTTTTTTACTAAACGGATCCTAGTATAAATTCTAAAACGTATATATGATGGAAGTTGTTGAACTAATATATATATATTTAAGTAGTCACAGTCCATTTTTACATAGATTATTTCTTTTAGTTACTTCTCATTTAATACACCATAGATCTTAGCTACTAGAAAACACCTCAGTCACACTAGTTAGGATTATTATTTATGTACAAAACCTATAACCCATGTCTTCATTTCAGAAGATCTCTCAAATGCTCTCTTCTTCGTTGACCAAGCTAATTGGTTACATGGTTGGGTTTGGATAAGCAAGAGCGAACTGTAGGAATGTGTCATTAGGATTAAATAGTCCGTTAAGTACAGAAACTGAAAAATAAGTGCCAAAATAAATATATGCACGTATAACTAGGTGCATGGTTACGACATAACAATTCCTCTCCTCATCAATGTACCACCTCAGATCTAGCGCATCAAGGAATATGATGATTAAGGCCATCTAGAAATAAAATATGAAACAAATCTAGTGAGAAATAAAATTTCTCAGTAGGCAAAACTAAACCACCAAACACATTAGTACGTTAGTAAATCATCATAAAATAATTATGCAAACTATATGAATGCATGAAATGAACTTTCTCAGGGTGCACATGGCCTCTACATATCGTACTATATGTAGCTACATCTCGTACTGGATGTAGACACTGCGATCGTCTTACGCAAACATGCATGATTTATGCCGTATATTTGCACCTGGTCACTACATATCGTACTGTATGTAGTATCAGATTCTGTTTCGCAAAATCTCTTATTGGACTTGGAAACATGAATCAACCTATCATCACATCAACATCCATCCATAGTAAATTCCATAAGCAAATACATACTACCTTATGGAAAGATATTTACATCATAACATCACACGTACCAAAAGTATGGTTAGGCTACCATACCTTATTCAAGCAAAACCATACCAACTTAGGTATGACAATTGATTATCCTCAGGCTACAAACAAATCATGTCAGTATTCCAGCTAATAAACCACAATATATCTTCCAAATAATTTCTAATTCCTTTAAACATTCACAAGAAAAGATCATAACCTAGCATGCATCTTAATCTCCTTTCACTTAATGATAGAGGGTTATTTAGTGTGGTAGGGGAAACTGGGATGGTGTAGCCGGGATGTTTGTAGTCGGGATAGTTGTAGTCGAGATGGGTGTAATCTGGATGGTTGTAGCGAGATAGTTGTAGTCAGGATGGGTGTAATCTGGATGTTTGTAGCCGGGATAGTTGTAGCCGGGATGGGTGTAATCTGGATGGTTGTAGCCAGGATGGGTGTAATTTGGATGGTTGTAGCCAAGCTTTGGTATTTCCGCAAATAGGGAAGTCATCACTGACCACCTTACTACTTCATCCTCAAATTTAATCACTCAAGCATTTGAACCATTTGTCTACATACCATTCAACTTCTACTTCTAAAAAAATCATCAAATGTGATTCTCAATACCACTAATATTTCAACCAATAAATCATCACCTATCCTATGGTTAAATCAATGTTTCCACATCATAAAATAACCTTCAACTAACATGAATTTTGTAATGACCCGCCTCGTCGCTACTGTATCACTGCATCTTAATCACGTTATTAATGCAATTTAATGAAAAGGACACCCCTTTAGTCGATTATGAAAAACGGTGGTAAATTTTTCGTGAGCACATAATAATCATCATCATAGAGTAAACACGTAATAAGATACATATGAGACATCTCAAGTACAGTTATATATATATATATATATATATATATATATATATATATATATACACACACACACACACAAAACGTGGTTTAGTTGTAGGTACAATTAACCATGTCTAAAATGTATTGTTTGACAAAGGAGATAAGAAATTAAATGATGGGGGTGTAACTAGCAAAACAATGGGGTGTAGTCATTAAAACAAGGGGTGTAACTAGCAATACACAACTCCTGCCCGGGATCTAATCCATTGACATCCCGGCCACTCAGCGGCTCCAACAAAAGTAGGTTATCTTCCTGGTCACCTACTGCTGTTTGTCTGCTCACACGAACCCGGTTCGTGATCATCACAGGTATCAAACCACAAGGTACAACAAAGTAAAGGTGAGTTTATCATGTTAAACAACAAAAAATACATAATATCAGTTAGGGAAGGCAATCCAAACATCACAATATCAGCATAAGGTCCAAGCATTTCATCACACAATCAACACGGACAGTCATTCAACCACATTCCACCATTCAACTTATAATGTCTAGCATGATGCATGCTCCTAACTCATCTCTCAGCATGCCATGTGGTACCATTCCAGAAATAGTCCATCCCTATGGTCCTGATGATGTAATAGCTTGTCAGGGTCATTCTGTCGTGCATAGGTCGCTCCCCCCGGTAGTGATCAACATCCGGGTGTCAGAAGGAGTTCCTAACAGACGTAGGCCCCCAATAGCCTGGTACCCGACAACCAATCATCCTATTTCCGTCATGCAAATGTCGTATGTCCCATGGGCACCATCAATGCATGATCCAATTAGGAACAACACGCCCTGGATAGGTTAATACATCATGCACCCCTCATGTACATACATACCATCAAAAACACAGGCTGGCCCAACATGGGCTTATCGATGCACTGATCGTGGTCCTTGCAAGGTTAACCACCCAGTCCCGGCATCTCACGTGTTTATACATAGCCTATCACCACGACACCATCAATGTATGACCCAGTCAGGAACAACACATCCTGGATAGGATACTCGTCATACACCCCCATGGGTATCTATGTATATCCACCCGCATTCGATAACCATGGGCACCATCAATGTATGACGCAGCCAGGAACAACCCGTCTTGGATAAGTTACATCATACACCCCCTATGGTATCTATGTATATCTACCCGCATTCGATAACCATGGGCACCATCAATGTATGACCCAGCTAGGAACAACCTATAATAACCAAGGTTAAATAAATAAAAGAAAAAGAAAGAAAAAAAAATTTAAAATTTGCTAATTTTCTGTCGCAAAAACATTAGTGACGGAATTAGCGACGGATTTTGCGACTGATTTTGCGACGGCCAGGGGCGCCAGGTGCACTGAAATTTGGCGCCTGGAGCGTGAGTTTGGCACCCGGAGCCCCAGAAATGGCCAGAAGATCATTTTTCACTGGAATTTGGCGCTGGAGGCGTGAAAATGGCGCCTGGAGCGCCAAATCTCGGGCAGACACCCTATATAAAGGTTTTTTTTTTCCGAATTTTGGGGGCCAAAATCAGTTTTCCCCTTCCTTAAGCCAGTTTTCCTCCATTGTTGAGTTGGGGAGGGTCATACCCGCTTATCCTTTGACCTAAACACTTGATAACCAACTAGGAAAGTGATTAGAACCTCGAGATAAGCTAGATTCCAAGCTTGATTCACGACAAGAGTCATCTAACGGCGAGATCAAGTTCTCTAGGAATTTCTCAGAGCATGGCTTTTGAGGAGAAAGAGGACATTTCTAGGACGCTTGAGCTTTGAGAAGTTATTCTCTAACCTTCCTCGACTGTTTAGAGGTAAGAAACTCGAGCTTTAACCGGTTATTTCTGAAAGATGATTCTTGATGAGTTTTGGTGAATTTTGAATAAAGGAGCGAGTTGGAGTCGAAATTAGGCTTGGATTCTGTTGAAAAGTATGCTCAGGAGGTTGTTCTGATGAAGTTTGAGCCTTGAATCTTGAGTATTGATGAAGTTTAGTTTTGACTCTGACATTTGTATGAGTAGGAAGATTGATGTTATAATGATGGATTTGAGCCTAGGTACCTTTACAAAAGATGATCAGGAGGCTAAATAAACGGTGAATATGTGTTGAAATAGCCGTTCTGATAAACTTGACAAGTATGGATATTTGGCCTGGTTAAGGCAAGTGAATCATTTGAATTGGCTCATACAGAGTCTTGTAGGGCCTCTGGTACGTTGAATAGGCCGAGATAGATCCATTTAAGGGTCTGTGAATCGCCTTTGAGGTCATTAGTCCTGATAACCTTAAGATAGAGAACAGAGAGGTTAAAATGGAAAGGAATCGCTTTTCTTTTCATTTTAACGGTTGATAACCGTTATATAGTGTTTGAATGCCTTGTTAGGTTATTGATATTTATGCTTGTTGCCTTGATATAGGACGTGACACCGAGGGTGTCGGTGGCGTAGACCACGGTCCAGGGATTGTACAGCAGAGCACTGCCTTGTCAGGTAAGCTCTTTGCTCTTGGGACTGTTTCCCACTGCTTGTGTTCCACCATACTCCGAGGGAGTGATGGTTATATTCATGTTGCATGTGCATTACATTGGTTATTACAGTTTTCTCATAATGATATGTATGCATAATGCTATGCTTTGTATGTATGATTGTGTTCTGAATAGATCTTCTGGCCAGTAGATAGATATGGACCTCCCTAGGAGTAGAGCGCACCTCCTAGTTTGGTTTGCTCACGTAAAGGGTGATGATGATCCCTTAAGACCAAGAGATAGGTGGGCCCGTTGCGGATGAGACCTATTCTCAGAGGTACCATATATCGTGCATCCATGCGTAAGGGGTAGCTCCCGATGGGATGACACGGGGTGTGAGTTCCGGTCTCACACTAGATGTTGATGATGATGCATCTTTTTGAAAAGGGTGATGATGATCCCTTAAAACCTAGAAATAGGTGGTCCCGTTGCGGTTGAAGCCTATTCTTGGATGTGCTATGTGTATGTGTATTGTTATGAGGGCCGGGAGGCCTAGTGATTGTGATACCTGTGATGCTGTTTGCCATGGAAGTGAGCCAGGGGGAGGAGAAGCCTCCAAGAGCCCTGAGCTTACTGAGATTGTATCTCACCCCTGTTTGGGGATATTATTTTCAGGTGATGCTGCTGGCAGAGATGACAGGTCCCAGGGCGGGAGGCCCCAGTAGGGACAGACTCTGTGTAGCTTTTGGGACAGCTTTTTGAAAGCATTGTGGCTCAGTTATTGTTAGTTATGTTATTGTTTTGTATCCCTGCGAGGGAAGATATGCATGTGCATATATTTTGAGCCTTTATAGGGTATGTACAGAGTATATTGTATTATGTACATATGATTAACTCTCCTGGTATATCTGCATAGATAGTATAGTCTTATTTGCCGTTGTTTTTGAGTTATCTGGATCCTTGAGACTTTTGTGATGTCTTGGCATTCGTTTCTGTTACTTTGATTTAGTACCATACATAATGAATCAAGGAATATGGTTTTGAAAACGCTTCCGTGGTTGTAATTATTTGGTTTTATATTAATTACTGCGCTTATCTGATTAAGTAATATGTTAATACACCGGATACATACAGGGTGTTCCACAACCCGTACTAGATAGGATACGTCATACACCCCCCATGGTATCAATGCATACGTCATCCGCGTTTGATAACCATGGGCACCATCAATGTATGACCCAGTCAGGAATAACCCGTCCTGGATAGGATACTCATCATACACCCCCCATGGTATCAATGCATACATAATCATCTCAAGCCATCTCATAGGCAGACCTCAACTGTCATCAACATAATCACATACGTTTCTTACACCTTATTCACAAACACCACCTGAACTAGTGAGCCGGTGTGGAGTATTAGGTGTCCGGGTTGGCACCTAGGTATAAAGGTTTTTGATGTAAGAATCCAAACAAGGTCAGATGAGGGCGAACAAGGTCGGACGAGGTCAGACCTTGGACTTACAAAACACCAAGGACGGACCCAGCACTATGCAATCAATTACATAAGTGTTTGTAATCGATTAAAAATAGATAGCACAAGCCCGACAACTCCAAAGGAAGGAACGAGCTTAAACGATTTAAAGAAAGATTAGGCACAGGAAGGGAACCCAATATCCCTCAAGAAAAGAAAACAAGTTCATCAACTCGAGAGAAGGAACGAACCCGGGAAAGGAACCCTGTCGTTCTAAAGAAAAGGGCACGAGCTCAACCAAGTAGAGGAACTCGATGGCTCTTTTATCGAGAAGATAAGAGCTCATCCGAGTTAGGGGAACCCGATGGCTCTTATACCGAGAAAGCACGAGCTTATCTGAGTTAGGGAACTCGATGACTCTTTTCCCAAAAAGACACGAGCTCATCCAAGTTAGGGAACTCGATGGCTCTTTTCCCGAAAAGACACGAGCTCATCTGAGTTAGGGAAGGGAACTCGATGACTCTTTTTCCGAAAAGACACGAGCTCATCTGAGTTAGGGAACTCGATGGCTCTTTTCCCAAAAAGACACGAGCTCATCCGGTAAGGAACCCAATATATCTAAAGAGTGAGCTTAACAGTTCTAAGGGAACAACCCCGGGTAAAGAACTCGGTATATCTAAGGAAGAGAAAGTGAGCTTAACAGTTCTAAGAAAACAACCCCAAGTAAGGAACCCGGTATCTGACATCTGTCAACAATTGACTATTAAGAGTCACGTCCCATACATATATACTCTACATAGTGAGCTCAACCCAGCATACCCAACCCGGTATCCGACACCTTCACAAACACCACTAAGAAGGTGTTTTGGGAGTTTACAGAATTAAAATACCGGCTTCACACACATGCATAGGGAGTTCTTACGCATCAACTCTCCCCACAAGAACACCATCAAACTCTTCACACAAATACCAACCAACAAACATAAAACACATCACGTCCTGTTCATTAAAAGACATAACTTTTCTGGGAAAAACAACACACACCAGGGACATGCAGTTATCGTCATGGTCGGACTCCCTGGCCCCCAACCATGGTATTTAAAGTTGTTACTAAACATGGAAACTCCCCTTATGTAACCAGGAGTTCGTCCTACAGCTTAGCGATGTTGAAACACCGTCTTCATGAGCGTGTCCGTTCTCTTTCGAACCTTAAGAAGGATGTTCGCCGGCCTCTGCTCTAGTCACGAGGTTCCTCTTGACGTGAGGGGTTCTGTGGTAGTTACAGTGGTCTTTGCGGGTGGAAGGTGATATAGAAGGGTTGAGAGGAAAAGGTTTCTGGGCGAGTTTTTGATAGAAAAGAGAGAAAAGCGCAAGGAAGAAGGAAAAACACCATCTGCTGCTTATAAACACGGCTGACAACGCATGTCCACTTGAAGTGCACGGCCAACAACCACAGAACAGTAGGGTTGACTTATGTTTAACATCCATCAAGCACGCATACCAAGGCAGAACAATACCAAACAGTAATTACCAACATAAACCAATTAATCAAGCATTACACACACAATACGTCTAGCTCAGCACACTCTGAAATTCGGGGTGTTACAAATTTCCAACCTAAATAATAACCATAAATTTTCCCAATTAAGCATATAAGTTAATCCAAACAAATGCTTAACTAGAGAATGAAGCCTAGCCTACCTCAAGTGAATTGGATTCTCGAAAAGGAATGAAGTAAGGTCTGTCTTCCTTGGAAAATACTCTAAGAAATGAGGTATTGAAAAAGAAAATGGCTAATAGATGAGGTGGTATAAGGATGGCACGGTTAAAACAAGCAAAGGTGATAGAAAATAGAAAGCTTGGTGCAAGGAGTAAGTGGTAGTATGATAGATTTTGGAGCTGAAATTTACGTGCAGAAATTTTTGAATACCAAGGCTATTTATACTACTTTAATTGGTTCAAATTTAAGGATTTTAGTTGGGTTAAAACTAATTTTAGAAGTTAGTTTAGTTAGGTTTTAACTAGGTAATCATTTCATTAGGAGATATTATGCCTAAACCTTATCTCATGTACTAGATCTTTCTTTCCAATACGCACGTGGAACTTAGCTGAAGATCTTTATCTAATTTTCTTCAGCTAAATACACAACAATAGGCAAATATATCTGCTGCACCAATTGTTTAATATTTTAAGGAAATATTTCATTCATTAAATGACTATGTGGATAGGTGGAAAGCTTGGTACAAATGACCAATTTTGATTGGTTCTATAATATTTGGCTGAGATCATTCCTTGCACTTAGTCCCCTAAGCTTCCACGTGAATGATCTTACAAGATGCTTCAAGAATATTGGTTTCAACTTTGTCTCTTTGCATTGACTTTTGCCTTGACTTTGGTTTACCAAATTTTCTTTTTATTAATTTACTTAGAGATGCTTATGTTTAAATAAATTCTATACTATTATTTTTGTATCCAATTATCATCACACTTCCATGATTCAATCATAAATATAAACTCAAAATATAATTTTGAGGATGTTACAGAAAATATATTTTTTAATTATAATAATTTTAATTTTAATATATATTTAAATGGAGTTTACTATTCTTTTACAGAAGTATAAAGAGAGAAAAAAATAACAAATTACATTAAATACAATACAAAATGATATTTAATTTTTTTAATCATCTTTTATTTTTTAATTTGAAACAATAAAAAATAGTTTTTAAACTATTATATATTATATTTATCTTATGCAACTTTATATTTTTTTTATAATTATTGAATTTTTATTTAAAGGGACTCTTAAATATTTATATTTAAATTTGATCTATACAACTATTATATAAATCTTGTTTAAATTTTTTAAATCAAAATATCTTTCACTTTTTATTTGGAAGTATAAAAAGTATAATATTTTTTTTGCTCAAAAAATATATTATTTTAATCTATTATATATTGTATTTCTGTTGTGTTAATTCATATTTATATTCATTCATCAAATGAGTATTCAGTAAAACAAATTCATTTGGGTATTATTTTTTCTATAATTATTGGATTTTTCATGTCACTAGATTATTAAATATTTATATTTAAATTTAATGCATATACTTTTGTATATTATTTTGATGATTTATATAATTTTTATATAAATAATGTTTATATTTATTTTTATATCAAAATACCCTTCATTCTATTTAAATTATTATATATTCTATTTATATTTTATTAATTCATATTTATATTCATATGTTATAATATTCATATGTTATAGAGGCAATCATATTAGGACAAAATTGATTGAAACATTGTGTTTTTTATAATCACAATTTTTTGATGTTTAGAGACTCTTTGATATTTAGATTTAGATTTAATTTATATAATTTTTATATGAATGATATTTAAATTTATTTTTTAATCAAAATATCCTTCATTTTTTAATTTGAAAGTATATTTTTTTAAAACTATTAAATTTCTATTTATGTTAGGCTAATGCATATGACCACTAACAAAAATATACAAGATAAAATTGTAACATTAGATACATAAAATAAAATTAAAGTAAAAAAAAAATTTGTCACAATCTCCATCGTTTGTATATGTCTATTTTTATACTTAGGTAAATCGCATAAGATGAATATCACAAGTTGAATATTATGTTTAATATTTAAAAATATATCTATTTTCATATTTAAATAAATCATATCAGATGAATATGACAAGTTTAGTATTATGTTTGATATATTAATGCTATTTTGGTTTTTCTTATTCGAAACGTATTCTTAATAAGAGTTAATCAATAATTTATCTTCATTAAATAAAGACAATCACATTTAAAATAAAATTATGGTTTAATTAAATAAATAAAAAGTAAAATTTGTGACACTTTTTGACAAATATTTATGTTTATATATTTTCACAGGATAATCATATAACACGCTAAATAGCCCATGTTGGCTATTTAAAAACAAAAAGAAAAAAGATTTCGTCGACAGCAGGGTTCGAACCTGCGCGGGCGTAGCCCAACAGATTTCAAGTCTGTCTCCTTAACCACTCGGACATATCGACGAGTTGGTATGAATTGTCTATTACATACTATATTCAATATTTTAATTGTAACACAAGTATCACAATTTGAAAATACAAGATGTTATACTTCGATTATTTCATACCAACTCACCCCAAGCTCCTACTATAATTGAAATTTCATAAAATAATTTGCTCAAAGTTGTTATTTTTTTATTGAAACTAGATTATGATATTTTCATAAGATGCCCGAACTTGGCAATTAAACTGATAATAAACTTGCCTATCACAGTGATGAAATCAAGTTGTTACAGTTATTTTTTTTGTCATACATTTCATACTTATCTTAAAAGGAAATAGAGTATTCATTAGCCTATCTTTATCAAGATTGAAAATAAAAACTTGTTTTTAGAACATTACTGCTCCAAGTTGCAAGGTTGAATATGATTTTTTTGTTACAAATTGTTAGTTATCATGATATTAAAGAAGTGGAACATTTGGTTTTCTTCTCCTCTTTCTGGTAAGTATGAACTGTATAAAGATCTCATTAATGGATAAGAAAGAGGACATGTATAATTTTTTACAACTAAAATAGTTGCAAAAGCGAAGTTGAATATTTATACTTCATTTCTTGAAAATCCAACTAAATTGCTTGAATATAAAATATATAGCAAGGTGGTCATTTGTTAATTCAAAGTGTTCAACTTGAGCTAAAAGGATCTGATTCAGTTAATTAAGCAAGATGTATGAGTTATTGAAAACCTTTTAATATTATCTTTGATTCTTATGGATAAAAAAAAATGTTTAACTTGAAAAATAAAACGAGATGAAAAGCATACATTGTTGTAACATAAACACATAAGTGATAAGTGAAAAAAAGAGATTTTCAATAGTTGATGAAATACCTATACATGATAGCATCATATATTTTAACAATATAATCCTCTTGTACTTATCAAAATCTAGAGCTGCCCTACGTCAGGGTGGACGTGGCCAAGGTAGGCTTAATGATCTTGTACGTCGGACGGTAAGTACTCTTTGTTAAGATGACAAGAGAAGAGACCTGCAAAACAAAAGACTCTGATCTCAAGTAAGTATGTGAGTTAGGTGAGAATGAGATATCAAAAGGGTGAGACAGAACCTAGTACTTATAGAGTGGAGTAGGAGCTACTGGTCCTTGTTTGTCAGGACTATTGTAGTGGTGTAACAACAATTGCAGATAATTACTAGTTTGTAGATAATTGTAGCTTATAGATAATGTGTATCTTATAGATAACTGAGTACCTGCCACTTGATAAGGAGGTTGCAACATTATCGTTAATATTCATATAATGAGGTGTTAGAGATAACCTGTTTAGCCCAATAGCCTGATTGCTAAGGGCGAGGTGTTTGTGCTCCTGTGCTAGGGCTGGAATGGAGGGATGACGTGCATATTAGAATACCACGTCACTTGCCACGTGTATTTTGTGGACCCTAGATAGTACATAAACCCCCCAAGCTCTGAGCCAGCTTGCGGGTGAAAGAGATTGTCTAGTGTCGAGGGAGATTGTCCGGTGTTGAGGGTAGTAGCTTTGACAAGTAAAAGGGTCTCGAGTTTGTCGAGCCCCCAAGCATGGACAAATGTTGTCCAGTGTCAATGGTGATAACCTTGACAGGTGTGAGAGTTGCAGGTTTCCCAAGCTTGTCAAGCCCCCCCAGCCTGGGCAAGTGTTGTCCAGGTTATGACTGTTAAGTTGTCCAGGGAAGATATGCTTTTTGTTCTACAGACAAAGTCAGACGTGTTAGGTGAGTGGAGTGTTTGTATTTGACAATTTTCTCTTTTTTGACTGTTGGATAATGCATTGAAGATAAGTGTTCCGCTCGTCTTTTGCTGTAGGCAAGTATAGCGCACACGCGATACTCTTGCATGCATGTCACTCGTGGAGTGGGCACGTACTGGAGACGTAGTTCATGGGTGAGTGAGGCTGCATCCTGGTGCGAACTTTTAGGGCTTCATTTCAACTCTCGTCAGTTAACGAAGGGTCGCGCCTCCATTTAGATGGAGTGGATGTTTGGTTTTTTTATCATCGTCACTTTGCCTTTCTGCTCTCTCTCCTAAAAATTCCTCGATTTCTACTCGCGATTCACAATGTCCCATTCTCCCTCAACTGTCTTCTTTGTCTTTAAGGTACTCCTTCTCTTCTCCATGTATTTCATCTCTGAATCTACCATGGGTATAGGTGGTAGTGACTCCGGGGGTTCGATTCAGCAACCCTTAGTAGACCGAGAGGTCATTTCAATCACGGCTCCTCCTCGGAGGAGACTAGCCATGGAGCTTCTAATAGCGAGTCCTATTCTTCTAAGAGGAGGGTAGACTCGCTTGGTGTTGGCAAAGGTACTCCTCGCCTCCTTGAAGGGTGCGACCTTCTGATGCCTTTTTGGATGGGGAACCTGTGCCCATCACCATGATTCTTCCCCCTTCTGTTTCTGGAGAGAATAAGTGGTGGCGGGGAGGCTAGGGCTTCCCCCCATGTGCGGCGTAACCATAGTGTTGGGTCACAATCATCCCTTCCTGTCGTCGCTGGCTATGAGTGGGTGAGGAGCGATGTTTTGAAATATCGATCCTTCATTACCTCTGTGATGAGCATCGCTGCTCTTTGATGTTAACTGAGGTTGGAAAACCCCAAGGACTCCTGCAATATGGCCGTCTAAGGCTGTAGGAGTGATGATTTTCCTTTTCTGAGGGCGGCGCCAGGTTGTCCACCCTTCTTTTTCATGTATTGATGTCTCTTTGAAGTTATGGGCTTAATTATTCCCTTGAACTCTTTTCAATGTTCTATACTTGAGCACTTGAATGTAGGCCCCTCCCAGCTTCACCCCAATAGTTGGCCCATGATGAGGACCTTCAAGGTCCTGTGTCCCTTTTTAAACATTTGGCCAAGTGTGTCAGTGCTTTTGTATTTTTTGCGAATGAAATTGACAGGCAATATAGGCTAAGTTTCCCTGAACAGTGTGTCCAAGAAGTTGTTCAAGTTTGACTCGAACATGTTTCGCTACTTCAAGGATTGTTTCTTCAAGGTCCTGCCTATTGATGTCATGGCTGATGGGTTGCCACTGATGTTCAACAAAGACGAGGAACCCTGCTTCCCATTCTACTAGCAATCATACCCTACCAGGTTTAAGTCTTTTGACAAGGATCTATTGACCCTAGTGGAGAAGGTTGACAAGGACATCTTGGAGCAACTGCCTACCTTGTTGGATACGCGAGCCATGGAAGAAGTCAAGGGCTCCTCTTAGCCTTCGTGCTATGAAGCAGGCTGCCAGGTTGATGTCCAGTTTGGGCGGCCCTTTTGCTGCTGGTTCAATGAATCTTCCAGTAGCTCTTCGACCGTCTTGGCTATTGTTGTTGCTTTGCTCCTCTAACTTCTCCTTCCTTGCCAGTTCAAAAGGTTTTTTCCTCTCTTGATGTTTTGGTTATTGCACTAGTTTCTTCAACCAGTCTTGTCGTAGCTCCTTCGTCCACCATTGCTACACCCTTTTCTGAGCGCTGGTGTGTCGACCTCTAGTGCTCTAGAGATTCCGCCTCCTCCTTCTTCAGCTCCATCGATTCCACCCTCAACTGTGTTGGCGTCAGCATTGCCTTCCTCCTCTTTTCACCTCAATGTCTCCTTAGATCACATCTACACCTCTTGTGACACAGATTCACTATAAGGTATGGGTTACAAGCTAGAGTAGAAAACCCCGACTGGCTTTGTGTCTCCTTTTGATAAAAATCTTATTCAGTCAGCTGGGGCTCAGAATGCAACTGATTCTGTGAAGGTCTTCATACAAAGAAGTTTGGCAATTTTGGAGGAAAATGGTCAGCAACATCCGGAAGCTCTGAGCAAGGTGGCGTCCTTAGAGGCTGAGGTTGCCAAGTGGAGGGCCACTGCTCGGACTGTTTGGAGAATGGAACGCCCCAAGGTGGAAAATGCCACTATCGCCTTTGTTGAGGCGGTTAGGTCCAATCCCCAATTGTCGTCTAAGGTTGGCAGTGCTCTTGTCAAGCTGTTGGACACTGTAAGGACTTGTTGAAGGAGAAGAGTGAATTGGTTGGCAAGGTGGAGAACATTGCTACTGAGAAGGACGAGCATGCCAAGGTGGTTGCTAACCTCGAGGTCCAGTTGAAGAATTCGAAGTCCAGGCTGAAGGAGTCCAAGCACAGGCGTCAAAGGAGAGGGAGGCCATAAGGGAGCTTGAAGAGGAGTTGTTGATGTACAAGAAACAAGTTTTGGAGCAACATGAAAAAGACTTTTATAAGGCCACCAGACAGATCGAGTTCTTCACCAAGGACGTTGACTTGGGTCTTTTTGACCCGTTCAAGGTCGTGAAGGATGATGATCTGCTTGATGAAGAGGAAATAAATGTTACAGATGAGGATGTTGGCGAGGAGCAGGGCGATGGGACCAATGTTTAGGCTACCTTTTTCTTTGTTTTCTTCTTTATTGGATTTTGGCTGAAACAACTCTATAATTCTGACAATTATTCTTCCTTTTATAATGCATTTGATTTCCTTTGTTGACGAAATTTGCTCTATCATATGTCTTTGCATGTTATTGCCTTTTGTCTATACAGTGTTTCATTGCTTGTGGTAGTAGTGATAGGCCGCCTTGATGAGAATGAGATCTTGGTGGCGTAGAAAGCAAGACCTTGACGACATTGTATGAAATAGAGAGCTAGATGACACTAGATCATCTCAGGTTTGATTTCAACCTGGTTAAAGATCTTGTCAATCATATGGTGATGCTTCCTTTCACTTTGCGGAGCTTCTCCCCTGATGCTTGTGAGAAGTTAGTTTGATTTTCACTTGGTTGAAGGTCTTACCAACCAGTCTGGTGGTATCTCATGTTGCCCTATGGAACCTCGACCTTTGACAACTATACCTTGGATTTTTGTAGAAGTGCTTACCAAGGGTGGACTTGGGTTTCTTGTATTTCTACAAAGATAAAATTTAGGAATAGAAAATCTTATCAAGGGTAGACCTTGCATACCTTTAATTTCCATGAAGGCGAAACTTGGCAACGGGGAGGCTCACCAAGGGCAAACCTTGGGTTTAACGAGCTTTGGACCAGAGACGTGTTTATATTCGGTTTTGGCGAGGCTTATCAAGGGATTTGAGTTTGTTGAGCCTTTGGAGAAACAAGACTCACCAAGGATAGACCTTGGGTTTGACGAGCCTTTGGAGAAGCAAGACTCACCAAGGCCAGACTTTGGGTTTGACGAGCCTTTGGAGAAGCGAGACTCACCAAGGGCGGAACTTGGGTTTAATGAGCCTTTGGAGATGTGAGACTCACCAAGGGCAGACCTTGGGTTTAACGAACCTTTAGAGATGTGAGACTCACCAAGGGAAGATCTTGGGTTTGACAAGCCTTTGGAGAATCGACCAAGAACACGTTTGTCCTGGGTTTTGTCGAGGCTCACCAAAGGCGTACCTTGGGTTTGACAAGCCTTTGGAGATGCGAGACTCACCAAGGGTAGACCTTGGGTTTGACGAGCCAAAACTCTTATTTTTATCTTTTGGGACAAAAGACTTGAGTAGGAAAAAGAGTGCAACACATGATCTTGCAGTAGGTCAACTGAAATAGAACTTTAGATGGTAGTGTTCCATGTTCTTGGAATTGCTTTACCATCTAGTTCTTACAGCCTGTATGATTCATTGTCTAGGCTTGCCACGACCCTGAATTAGCCTTCCCAGTTGGGTCCAAGCTTTCTTGCTCGGGGATCTTTTATGGCTTTACCTCGAACTCGCCACACACAGTCACCAGGTTGATAGGCTTAAGGTTGCACCTTGGTGTTGTATCTCCTTGACGCTCAGAGCTTGGTGGCCTCTTCTTTGATTTTGGCCATCTCTTGGACTTCATCCTTTGTCTCTAGTTCAACCTGTTGGATTAAGGGGGAGTTACTTCAGGAATAAGAATAAATTTAACTAAAGATTTGGTTTTGAGCTTTCAACATGCAAAGGATAACTTGAAGACAATTTAGGATTAAATTGTGTAAGAGAAAAGCAATTCTGGTGATCCAGGTGCATTGCATTCATTCAATACATATTCAACTTAATCAGGCTAACAAAAATCACAAGGCATTGGCATTTTTAACTAAGGATTTAAAATAATTCAAAGGTTTTAAGAAAAAGCATTTCTCACTGTAATAATTGATTACAGTAATGGCTTAATCGATTATTTTGTTCTTCATCAACTTTGGAAAATCTTCAAGAATAGTTTAATCAATTACCATGTCGAATTAATCGATTATTTGACCTACGCTTTCATATAAACTGCCTTGTTGAACTCTTTAATCGATTATGATGAAGTTGTAATCGATTACATGCTCATATATGATTTTAACACTCCACTGCCATAATCGATTACCACATATAGTAATCAATTACATAGCCTTTGAAGAAAACCAAGTTTTACTAAATTAATCGATTACCAAAGTTCGTAATCGATTACACCTTGCTTTGGAAAAATTGTGCTGCACTGTCTTAATCGATTACCAGGATTTGTAATCGATTATCCAAGCTTTATGAAAATACACTATGACTGGTTTAATCGATTACTGGGTTCTGTAATCGATTAAACAAGCTTTGTGAAAAATACGCTTTGACTGTAATAATCGATTACAGCTCGAGATAATCGATTATTTTGCTCGCTATTCAAACCCAGAAAACCTATAAATAGATTAATCGATTATAATGGCAAGTTAATCGATTACCAAGGTAATTTAATCGATTATTAGCGCGTCTTAATCGATTACTGACGGTTAAAATTTTCTGTTATAAATAGAACCCTTGCTCAGCTGTTTTTGTAACTTTGTGGAATAATACCCATTCGAATTTTCTGAGCTTAAACAGTCTTGTGAGCATTCTTAATAGTTTTTTGAGGGTTTGATTCAGTCTAGCTTCATGTTGCATTGATCATGTGAAATTGAGTCACTCTTGAAGCTTGAAACCATTTCAAGATTAAGGAAAGCTGTGTTTCTTGTGTTTTAAACATTCAACCTGTTCTGGTAACTTCATTTGCATTGCATACATTGAATCATCAGGTTGTTTCTCTCCTTAATCTGGTTGTAATTTTCGTTTTGATTATTGTCTTGTAATTTGCTATTGTAATTGAGTTCTTACTTGTAATCTAGAGATAGGGTTTCTCTAGGGGTTGTGCTGAGTAGTGTTCTCAGTGGGTTTGTCTCTAAGAATCTAATAGTGTTTTAGATTTCTGAACTTTATCTAGGGTTGATAAAGGGAGGCCTTGTAATTGCTTGTATGAACAGAAATTAAATAGTGGAACTTCAACCTAGTGTTGGTTGAAAGAAACTGGATGTAGCTTCATGGTTTTGAAGTGAACCAGTATAAATTGCTTGTGTGTTGTTTTCTGAATCTACTATCCTCATATAAATTGTTTCTTGATTCATTTGCTTATCTTGAAAAGTCAGTTTTGATCCATTGAATTTTAAGGGGTTGAGCTACTTGATTGAATAAGGTTTCTTGGTTTTGAAATGTGATAAAGATCCTTTAAAACTCTGATTTTGATTAAAGTATTTTTTGATTTACCAAGGTCTAACCAATTCACCCCCCCTCGTGGTTAAGTGTGAAGTATTCATATCATTTTCACAACCTTCATGTTTTCTTCATTGTGTTGTTCCTGGAACAACAACCTCCTTGTCGATGATTCCCCGACTTCAACGAGGATCATGGCGTTTGTGCATATGTGAGTCGAAAAAGAGTCTCGTTAGTTGCTATCTGGGGTGAGCAGTGGTAGGCCCAGAGTGTATTGGGGAGTTCCTTCTTTCATAGACTCTTGGACTTGTCAAGCCTTGTACACAAGGCCCTAAAGATAACTCAATTTGTTGACTCCGCCTAACCATTGGTCTGGGGATGTTCAACAGAGGTGACAAGATGTTTGACACCTAACTGACTACCGTTGTCGGTGACAATGGCATAAGGGAGACCATATCTGCATATGAGGTGTTTCCAGGTGAACATTTCTACCTCGTTGGTTGAGATTTATCATAATGGCCTTGCCTCAATCCATTTGGTGAAATAGTCGATGGCAACTAGTAGGAATTTGAATGCTCCTGGGGCTTTTCGTAGTGGTCCTAGTATGTCTATTTCCTACATGGAGAAAGGCCAAGCGAAGCTCAAGCTTTAGAGATTGTAAGGAAGAGTGCTTGGAATGTTTGCAAACTTATGGCATCTTCTGCACCTCCTAGTGAAGTCGAGGGTGTCCGCCTTGAGTGTCAGCCGGTAGTATCCGACACACATCACTTTTGTTGTTAGGGAGCATCCCCCGGTATGGAGGCTGCAAATCCCTTCATGAAGCTCTCGCATGACATAGTCTGCCTGTTAGCTGTGTCAGGCATTTGAGCAAGGGTATTGTCAACCCTCTTTTGAATAGCTTGCCATCAAAGATAACGTAGTAGCTAGCCTTTCATTTTTGTTTGATGACAATATTCCCCGAATTAGGAAATTCCTATAAAGGGTCATCCAGTCTGGCTCCTCCTCCTCTCCTGCCATGACCTCTTAGGTGTCTATGATGGGAGCTTAGAGTGTCTCTTGGATGATGGTCTTGAGATGTCCAATCTTTTTAGTCATGGCCAACTTGGAAAGTAGGTCTGCTCTGGTGTAGCTCTCCTTGGGTATGTGGTACATTTCAAAACACTCAAAGTCGTCAATGAGCGTTTTTGCAGTGTGATAGTAATAGAGGCGTATTGTCTCCTTAGTTTGATATTTGTTGGCCACTTGTCCTTGGACAAGCTGTGAGTCGGTGTAGCATCTTAGCTTTTTGGCTCCAACTTCTTTTGCTAGCTTCAGGCCTATTATAAGTGCCTCATATTCGGCTTGATTGTTTGAGGCTTTGAAATTGAGCTTCAGAGCTTTCTTTAAAGTAACATTGCTAGTCCCTTCTATAATGACCCTGTGATAAATCCGGGTTTGTATGACTGAGTTGTCACATTGGGGGGGTGTAGATAACACCTTTTCAAATCCGAGATCGTTTGGTGATCTCGGATGAGCTCGGATGTGTTACCGAGTTGTGATCTCAGATGAGCTCGTGTGATCTCGAATGAGCAACCGGGTAATGATCTCGGTTGAGCTCGGATGAGCTCGGAGGATCTCATATTTTGTTGACTTGTAAGAGCTACCGGGTAGAGAGACCGGAAGAGCTCGCAACCCCTTTTTGATAGAGTTACCGGGTTAGTGATCCCGGAAGCGGTTGGGAGGAACCTTGGACTTGTAAATTACTAAGGTAGGAACTTGGATTAGGTCAGATGAGGTCGGATGAGGTTGGAATAGGACAGATGAGGTCGGAATAGGTTGGATTAGGTTGGATGAGGTCGGAGGAGGAAGGAACATTGGACGTACTATAGTACCAAGGACGGGTTCTTATGCAATCGATTACATAAGTATTTGTAAGCGATTAAAACACTTAGTATTTGCTATTTATACCAGACTTAGCTTTATGACACGTGTTGACTCTACATATTCGCTTTACACAAGTGACACGTGTCGACTCCCTGCTGGTTTTTTTGACGCAGGAATACTCTCATATTATTTTATGACGCGTGTTAACTTTCAGGCTATTTAAGATATGCACGAGTGAGATATTTCAGTAGAAATCTAATTTCCACCGCCTTTGCTAAAACACTCTCTCTCTCTTATTCCACATTTTCTCCATTGTTAAAGTGAGAAAAGCTTCCTAGATAACCATTCCTTAACCTACACATCTTCACATCCAACGTAAGGATTGAAGAGAGTCACCATATAAACTAGTTCCCACCCATTGTTCTTTGGAAGAATCATCAGACGAGGAGATCATTTCTCTAAAGGAAGTTTAAAATTTCAACCTTTAAGAGTTAGAAGGCACCGTAAGGGCATTCAAGCTTTTAGAAGTTGTCCACAAACCTCCCTTGACATTTTTAAGGTAAGACACGTAAGTTTTTCATTTCCTTTGAGTTTGGAGTTAAGAGGAAAAATGACCCATATGAGTTAGGGTTGGTTTTGGGTGATATTTCTTTGGAAAGATATTCTTAGGAGGTTGTTGTGATAAAGGTTCAACCTTGAAAGCTAACTTTTCTAGGTTTCGGGTATTTTGTTATGCCCAGATATTTTTGGGGGTTTACAAGTCAACGTTGGAGGTATATGTATGAGATCTGGAAAAGAAATGGGTTCTTTTCATTAAACGGTTGAAAACCGTTCTTGATATCTTTCTTGCCTGATGTAGGGCTTGATAAATAAGATATTTGTGGTCGTGAACACGAGGATGAGGTAGTCGATGTTATGATAAAAAGGTAAGCTCTCTGTTCTTGCGAGTTTATTCCCTTGATTGTATTTCACAATACTCCTGAGGAGTGATGGTTGTTGAATGTCATGGTGCGTGTATTTACATTGTGTGTTATTGCTTTTTGATTGAAAACATACATGTAATGGAGATGCGCACTGGTTGTCTAATTTGTATAACTGGATATACATTTGTGTACGAGGAGTGCACTAGTTGGCTAATTTGTATATCTGGATATACATTTGTGCATGTCGGTGTTGGAATGTCATATTGTTGGAATCATCACGTGGAGTCTGTGGTCTGGGATCTCAGGTCGGGATACGTGATGTGTACACGGAGTGCACTGGAAGATATACAAGAATGGACAATATGTGTACTGACTGTCTAACTTGTATATCTGATATGCAATTGTGTATGATATCTGCACTGGTTGGCTAAATTGCATATTTGTGATGGAATGACACGTTGGTGTGGTTATGTACATGTGATGTTTATTAAAAGGCCGGGTTGGCTATGTTATTTGTAATGCCAATATAAATGCTATGTATTGTGGAAGTGAACCAGGGGGAGGTGAGTCTCCAAGAATCTTGAGTTTACTGAGATTGTATCTCACCCCAGTTGGGGATTATATTTTATTGCAGGTGATAACCAGAAAGCGGAGGACGAGGTCCGGGGTAAGAGACCCGAGTAGGGGTTGTTTAGCGGATCTCAATTGAGAGGCCTAGTTGGCTGGGGCTGGTTTGGCTACTAATTGAGGATCCCGGACAAGAGGCCGAGGCCTGGTTCGAGGAAGCGGATTTTGGAAGGCAGATCTTTTTGGAGAACCTGTTAGCTCAATTTTATTGTATATTTTGTAACCCAGTATGGGTTTGTTTTGTATGAGGTACCTTATGGAACAGAACCCGGGTGTCGGGATGTATATCAAAATTCCATACATAATGTTTTAGTTGTGTTGTGTGACGTAAGATGACGTCTTATTATTTATGCTTCCGTGTTTACTTGTTATGTTAAGATTTGCTGCACTTAAGACCATATTATAATGTTAATGAACGGGATGCATACGGGTTCGTTACACCTTCAAGGATAATGCTTGTCCCATTTACTTTTACGTTGGATGCTCTATCCATGTAGAGGTTTCACCAGTCTGGGGTGGTTTAGTCGTTGCCAGCAAACTTTACTAGAAAATCTGCCATGAATAGTATCTTCGTGGGGCTGGGAGGTTTGTACTGGATATCAAACTCTGAAGGTTCTACGGTCCATGCTACCATCCTCCCTGCCAGTTCAAGCTTTCGCAACACCTATTTGATGGGGTAGTTCACTTGACTACCACTTTATGACTTTGAAAGTATGGCTTGAGACGTCAGATTGAGGTAATGAGTGCCAATGCTACCTTCTCTATCATTTGGTATCACTTATCGACATCATGGAGGATGTGGTTGGTGAAATATATGGGAAGTTGGTGTTTCCCTTCCTCTTGTACGAGGGTTGTCAGTCAACTACAGATAGATATAAGAGTAGGGGTGCTCCTGGTCTAGGTCGGCTCAAGACTTGTGACATGGCAATAGTTTTCTTGAAGGCCAAGAAAGCTTGCTCATAGGCTTTGTCCAATAGAAAAGGCTTAGTTTTCCTGAGTAGCTTGTAGAATGACTTTATTTTTTCGGCGAGCTTTGGGAGGAACCTAGACAGAGACACCAATCTACCGTTCAACTTTTGGACTTCTTCAATGCTAGTAGGGCTATGCTTTTATTCCCCGATGTGTGATCATGAAACCCATGCATTTTCCTCCGCTAACCTTGAAAAGGAATTTTTCCAGGTTAAGGCGCATGTCATATTTTTGGATTTCTCTAAACACCTCTTCTAGGTCTGCCACATGTTGGACTATGCTTTGTGATTTGATGACCATGTCGTCCACATATACCTCAACATTTCATCTGATCTATTGTTTAAAGATCCGGTCCATCAGTCTTTGGTATGTGGTGCCTGCATTTTTCAAGCCAAAAGGCATGACCCTGTAGCAGAAGTTAGCATCGTCAGTAATAAATGTCGTTTTCTCTTCGTCCGAGACATGTATTCTGATCTGATTGTATCCTAAGTATGCATCCAGGAAACTCATCACTTAGAACCCGGATGCACTGTCGACTTGTCTATCGTTGCTGGGCAAAAGGTATGCATCCTTGGGACACGCCCTATTGAGATCAGTGTAGTCGGTGCACATTCGCGATTTGTCGTTGGCTTTTTTTACCATGACGACATTGGCGAGCCAAGTAGAGTACTTGACTTATCTAATAAAATTGGATTTGAGTAACTTGTCAACCTCTTCTCTTACTGCCTTGTGTCGCTCTTTTCCCATCTTTCTTTTCTTCTGTGACACCGGTTTAGCATGAGGACAGATGGCCAGCTTGTGGCATATGATGTTGGGGTGGATACCCAACATGTCAAATGCCTACCACGCGAATAAGATTGCATTCCTATGTAGGACATCAGCCATGCATTTGTGCTCATGGCTGGTAAAGTCCTTGTTGAGTTGCGTACACTATCCAAGTTTGAATTTGAGCTGCACCTTGACAAGTTCTTCGATAGGCTTTAGGCCTTTGTAAATAGTGTCGTCGCATGGACCCACATCAAATATGCCATCTTGACTTTCTTCGTAGATGGTCAGGGTTTTGATTGGAGACCCTTTGTCCATGCTCATGACTTGACTGCTACCACCTGTTGTGGGGTGAGGTATGTCAGGCTCCCTGGTGGGAGGATATGGTGCCACTTTCAAGTTTTCAGCATAGCATTTTTTGTCGGGCCTTTTTTTGGTTTGCCTTGATAGTTACAATCTCTCTCATTAAGGTTGAGAATTTCATCTTGAGATGTGTCATGGAGACGATGGCTCCAAGTTCGTTCAACATGTTCTTGACAATCAAAGCAAAATACGAGGTATCTGCATCAACAATTAAATACCTAATTGAGAAGCTCATTGAGAGTTGGCCTTGACCGAAGGTGGTAATGAGCTCTACATAGCCTCTGGTCTCTACTCTCTCTCCTGCAAAATCGATGAGGGGTCTAGAGTGAGGATGGACAGTATTATATGAGTATTTGAGCCTCTGGAATGTTTTCCAGTAAAGGATGTCGGTGAAGCTGCGTTGGTCAATGAGGACCTTAGTCACTACGAAATTAGAGATCACAATGGAGACAACCATGGGATCATCTTGGTTGACAGGGTTAATGCCCTTGAAGTCTCTATCGATAAAAGTGATTGCAGGAAGACTTTGTGGTGATGGTACATCGACACAATTGATGTTGATGTCTCGGATGGCGTGACGATGCCACTTTCAGGACTGACTGGACAACCCTTCATAGGAAAATCTGTCCGCAATGGTGTTGATTACACCTCAGATTTATTGGGCGAGCTTGTTTTCCAGTTCTCGTAAAGGTTGACGCTCAAGTTTATGCTAGTAATGCCTTTGTCTCCCTCTATCTTCTACTCCTTCCCTTCTTCTATCGGCATCGTGATTTCTGTGTTGGTCCTTTCGGTGTTCTCTGGGTCTTGCGTCTGCTGGGTGATTGACATGCCTCTTCATGAATTGGGCTAGATATCTAACTTGTGTGAGCTCTTCTATTTTATCTTTCAGAGCCTAGCAATCTTCTATATTGTGACCATAATTGCGATGGTATATGTAGTGTTTGGTTCTATCTAACCCTGGCCTAAGAGGGAGTGGCAGAGGTAGCTTTATGGTACCTTTATGTTGAAGGCCTCCTTTAGGATAGTGGTGTGATTGGCTGTCAGGGGTGTGTAGCACGCATACCAGGGTCCTTTTGGGAGAGGTTGGCACTTGTCTGGCTTGTTCCATTTGGTTGACTTATATTAGTCAGGCTTAGTACTTCCTTCTCTCTTGTCACACTTTTGTCTGGCTTGTCGGGCCTTGTTTCTAAACCTTGATATCTCCTCCATTTGGATGTATCCTTTCGCTTGTTCATGCAACTCGTCCATGCTACTAGGAGGTCTTTTGCATAGACTATCCGCGAACTTATCAGGCCATAAGGCTAGTAGCATGAAGTGCAGTGCTACCTCTGGGTTGAGGTTTCAGATCTGGACAACGATTCCTCCAAACTTGTCCATAAACTTTTGTAGGGATTCATCATCTACTTGTCATAGACTGGCAAATGCAGCAAAAGTCATGTGGTATGACTGGCTGGTTGCATACTGTGAATTGAAATGCTCAACAAGAGTGTCAAAGCTGTCGATGGACTTTGGAGGGAGTCCTCCATACCATGTCAGTGCTGCCCCTTTGAGGGATGTTAGAAAGACATGTCACAGGATTGCATCGTCGTTGGTTTAGAGATTTTCCTGGGTGAGAAATGCGTCCAGATGTTCATCTGGATTGGTGGTTTTGTTGTACTAATTTAGGTTGAGCGATTTCCAACTTAAGGGTAGGTAAGCTTCCATGATGTGATCGACAAAAGGGTGTTAACGAGTCGTCCGTCGTTCTGGGCGGTTGATGGAGTGCCTTTAGTAAAATATTTTTCTATCATTCTTAGCTTATTTGACTTCTCTTGGAATTTTATTTTCCCATTCTAATTCAGTTTTTGTCTTAGGCAAGTTAGTGGGCTTAATTGCTAATTGTTGCGTATTTTTGGATTTTATGCTCACTTGATGTATCTGTCTTGTATAGGACCTACAGAGCTCTACGGAACTCCAAATTGAGCGTTCTTGTAGTCCTTGGAAATATAACAAAAAGATCTACAAGTTTGCCAAAAATAAGCTAAGGCCAATTCTGCCATTTAAAGAGTCATTTTAGGATTTGAAGTCAGAACCACTGCACTTGTATTTTGGGTTACAAGTTGGACTTTTATTGGTGTAAATAGCATAAATAATTAGAATTGATGGGTTGTCATGGCCCATTCTTTTCTTCAGACTTAGTCACTATATATTAGTGACATTAGGAGGAATTATTACATTACATTTTCATTTTGCAAAAATAGTTTTACATTTCTCTTTTTAAGTTTTTAGAATCAAAACCCTTTCTCTTATTTTCTCTCAACTGTTCTTCCTTGTTCTTCATTTTCGTTTTCCCTTCTTCCATTTTCGTGCACTTATTTCATGGGGCTTTCATTGATGATGATCATGGAAGGCTAAATAATCAATCAATCCAAGGATCCAACCCAAGCAAGAGAAGAATTTGAATTCTGGTATAGTATTTCAAATTCTGTGTGAATGTTCACTTTCTTCTTCAATTGCTATTTTGTTTTCATAATTATGAATGCATTTAGGATTGAAAGTGGATTAGGTTATGGATTCATTTCCTGATTTTGAATATAAATCACAGATTAATTGGATGATATTTCAATTAGGTTTGTGGTTTCAATTAATTTAGAGGTTAATTCGATTGAACTGCTTCTAATGAAATTGAATGAACTTTCACAATAGGATAAATTTTTGAGAACGATGATGATTCGAATAGCTTGGTTTGGTGAATTGGATTGATGCTCTTTAATCTGTTTTACATTACTTATTATCAATTCTGTTAGTTTCTGCATTGATCTTTAATCGTAGTTTGTGTTTTTGCAATTTTCATTTAGCGCATGCAAACTGTTTGATAAAAATCCCCCTATTATTTACTAGTGAATTGAAGTTGGAACCATATTGATTGTGTCTCTGAGTCGACCTAGGTTAATCCTGTGCTACAGAATTAGCTTAGTTTAATTGTTTTGAAGCCACACGACAAACGCTTATTAGCGGTGTGTGTGTGTGATAAACTGGTATCGTCTTGAGTGTTGTCGGTGTGTCAGGGGTGTGATTCTCCTTGAGTACGTTCATTCATTGTACGGGCAGAGTGCCTGTCGTCCTAGGGGCGTTTCACACGAGCCTCCAGCTGGTCATGGTTAGCCTTCAACTTTCGGAGTTCCTCCTCATGGCGTCGCTCCATCTCCATAGTATGTGTTGCTGGAGAGTGTTTGTGTCTGGCATAGTTGTCAGGAGAGGATTGGAGCTTTTAAGAGGGGTTTGTAACGACCCGCCTCGTCGCTATTGTATCACTAACTCTTAATCACTCCATAAACATGTTTTAACTGAAGATCTCTTTAATTTAATTTTGAAAATGGTGGTACATTTTTCTCTTGAGCACATAACGATCATAGTCATAAACAAGACACGTAATAAAAATGTCCCAATTGCATAAGTATATATATATATATATATATATATATATATATATATATATATATAT
>CM023959.1:11974196-11998312 GCA_013407115.1 Glycine latifolia
ACGTTATGCTCTATTCCTAGCAACGTAATGTAAAGAGTAAAATTATTTAGTTCAAATTCTAAGAGTACTTCCCAGTTAAACTTAGAATCCAATTTCATGAAACTAGTGATCAAGTAGAATCAAAGCATTAAGAACGAAATAAAATTACCAAGAATAAATAGAAAAGACTTATGCATAAATAAATATTAAAAGAGATACTTAAAAGTAGAATATTACATCTAATCCTTAAGAGAAACTAACCAAGCATGGAGAGAACCTCCTTAAGAGAAGAATTAATGAAGGGCCCCATCACCGCTTCTTTCTGGCAGAGTCTCCATACTAAATCTCACTTCTCTCACTTTCCCAACCTACCTAATACTAATATTTAAGAGCCTAAGGCTTGAGAACAAGCCAAGAAGCAAGGGAGGAGGAGAAAATGGAATGCAAGAAGTAGTAAGGGATGGATTTTTCCTTGGAGGGTGCATGGCTATTTATAGAGGACTGGCTGCTCGAGTTCACTCACCCAAGCGAGTGTTTTTGCCTTTGTTTGCTCGCTTGGGCGAGCTTAAAACCCACTTGGAGGCCCACTTGCAGAAGCCACTCGCCCAAGCGAGTGTTTTGTGCATGTTTCACTAGCTTGGGCGAGTTAAACATACCATCCAGAAGAAGCTTTTGGGCCTTGATGGATTTTGGGCCTGATTTGCTTGTTGTACCTCCCATGTTTACTTTATGATCCATTTTTGCTTGCTTTATGTGTTCGAAATCTTCAAAATTTCTCGAACCTATCAAAATGCAACATATGATTGGATTAATCTTCCGAAATATAAAAACTACATTCATACAAGTAATAAATATAATTTAACTAGGTTTAGGGCAAGTTTATAAGCAAAGTTATTGAAATCAAAAGATAAGTTCCTGTATTTGAAATATGAATTTAACTGAATTAGGGCACTTATCAGCGAGTCCCTTCGAATCAAGTCCACCGTCGCTGGTTCTGCTCACTTATTCATCGAAGCTATCTTTGGTATCTTAGATGAAGTGGGTGCCATATGGAATCCCTCAACTGTTGACAATGTTGTTCTTGATTGGCTGAAGATTGATTTGTTTTTCGATTTGGAAGCTAAAGCAGTACAATCGACAAACTGGGTAGCATCTTGTCAACTAGAGACATGCTTTATGGAGTCAAGCATGCTTCCAAGTATAACAAAAATTTCGTGGAACCTTACAACCCATAGTTTGTGGCTCGTTAGTTTGGCCTTTCTCAACACCTTCCCATGGCCTTGACCATGACCTCGCCTATTTCTCATCCTTCACTATTTGTCGACAAGGTAAAGAATATCACTAAACTAACCCATTAGATGCTTAGCCTTTCTAAATTCTATCTGTTTTTTCTCAACCCCAAGAAAATAAATAGTTTTCTCAACTGGTGGCCTACTATGAAATACACCTTTTTTTTCAAAAGGTTTGCCTTTTTACCTTTTGAAAGCCAATTATCATGTTTAACCAGAACCCATTGCTCAAACTCTAAGCCAACCCAACCTTTTCTTCATCCAGTTTCTATTTCAGCTAAGAAGAAGAAGAGTTCCTCGGCTAGAATCACCATTAACCCTTCACCAACTCTGCAAAGAAGTACCATTTTGCATATTTTTCTTTTAGTTTTTCTTTTATGCTTATTTGGATAACCTTTTCCTATTAGAGTCAAATGTCAAATTGAAACCATTGATCTAGAAAATGTGGAGGAGAACAATTCTCTAAACTCTGCCCTTTGACTTTCAAAAGGACTACTAGGTCTGTTGTTGCTCAAAAATCAGCTATTCCTGACCCTCCTTTGGCTTAGGTATTAATATTAATTCCTTATATTACATAGTTTCTCATTATGAGTTACTTGTAGAAATTGGATGTTGCTTATAGCTGAAGCTGCAAAAGGTTGCAGATTTGATCTATTTCCACTCCTATCCATTTAAGTTTTTAGTCGCCATAGATTCTCCTTTTATTTCACTATAGCCTCCACTAACCTACCTCTTCCTTTTAAACCTCAGGAACCAACATCTATTGAATAACCTTCAAATGTGCCTTTTGAATCATTTGCTACACCCACTGCTACAATGGTTGCTCAATCATCAGCTTTCACGTGCCCTATTTTGCCAAACGTCATTGAGGAAGCTTTAGCCGAATACTTCCAATCCCCAACTTCCTCTATTCTAGTGGCGTCGGATGGGTCCCCCATTAATGATCATTTTTCTCATGTGGAGCATTTTATGTAAGGGGACGTCCCTTCTGATCCAGCTATGTTGAAGTCAATTCAGCTCTCTTTTTCAAATTGGCCAATGCTCCCATAGTTTTTTATGCTAGTTAACAAATCTTCAACCATATCAGCATGACAATTGACAATTTAATCTTTAATCACAATATGCATCAACGACGTTATTGCTCTGCTGACTTGGAACAACTGAGGCAACTAAAAGCTTAGAAATCTATTTATACTACCAATATTCAAGTTTTTGAAGCAAAATGACAAACTGATTTGGTAGAACAAGAGCGTCTCAATAAAAGAATTGCCTACTTGACTATTGAACTTGGGAGAATCAAGAAGAATTGGTTGAATTGAACCCCAAGTTCATTCTTCTAAATGCTAAGCTTAGGGGAAATTCTAACTCGGGTGTTCAGCTCTACACCTTGGCCAATTCACTTGACTCCATCACCCTCCATTTGTTGCATCAACAAGAAGGCTTGTAGAAAGATCTGAGCATAAGCAAAATAGGTATTGCTAAAGATCGCGAGATATGAGATGAATTACGACAAAAATTTGAGCAAGAAAAATAGAATTTGTTTGCACAACCTTTAGTTCCATCTACTTTGATTATGCCATTTGTACCCATTCCTCTAGTAGGCATTATGAATTGCATAGTAGAACTTGTAGCTGAAGTGTCTAGCGCTCATGCAATTGTTGTTTCTCAAAATGCTTCTATTTTTGCGCCAACTACAAATGTTGGGCCTTTGGACAAGGCTAAAGGAGATGGAGGCAATGTCGACACCTCTTCAAAGCTTTGTTTCAAAAAGAGTTGTTTAGTTGAAAAGACTTTGATGAAAAGGTTGAGTTATAAGTTCTTTTATAAAAAGAGTTTTCTACCTTAAAGATTTCCAAAAACCAGTTAACAGATCAATAGTTTAAAATAAGTGCAAAGAAAGGGGGAAAAGATGATGTACAATGATTTTTATATTGGTTCACCCTAACCATGGGCTATGTCTAGTCGTCACCCTTCAAGATAAGATTTAACCACAATTGGACTAGTCAACCATTGGATTTCAACAACTTACCAGCAACCCTATTAGACTTCACACCTAGCAACTTCTAGACCAGCAACACCACTAGTTACAACCTTTGCTAGTCAGTTGCTAGGTTTTTACAATAAGAGGGTTTTTATGTATAACTGCACAAAGACAACTCTCTCCTTACAAAAGGGATTTCCATTTAGGAAATTACAAGTACACACTTCTATCTATAATCTATATCAGTTTACAAGTAAATGCAAAAGTGGGTCTCTCTCTCTTAAGAGGGTTAAACACAACAATGACAGATTTCTCACACAGAGACTTTAGCTCGAGTTTCTCTCTCTATGATGGCTTCAACTTATCTTTATGATGCTCTTTCATGTCCTCTTAAAGCTTTAAAGGTAGTCATTGAAGTGGAGCCTACACAATTTACATACTTTTGGAAAAAGCAAAAAGAGATGATAGTTGTCAAGTCATGATAGCTAGTAGAACTATATTGAGGTTTTCATTCTAAGGAAACTTTCTGATGAGCATTCTAAAGACACATTAGAATGGAGATTTTGATGTTAGCTAAGAAATTATCCATTTTGAAGTAGATCCTTTTAATGACGCAGAAATGATGTGACTTTTTGAGGGATCACAACTTCATCATACTTAAAACATCTTCACAACACAAGGCATTTTGAAGTATATTGCTTCATTGATTAAGGTGAAGGAACAATTGTTGGTGTGTTAGGGTACTGTCCAAGGTAAGACTGCACAATGAATTCAGTCTTCCATTCTAATGTTGCACATCATATCTTCTCATGGACATTTTCAACTTTCAACATGGTTGCATTTGGAAATGCTTTAACATCAATCTTTTGATGAGCCCTCAATATGTATGGCTTCATATGGAAGATGTAATGTCTTCAACTTCAGTCTTTTGATTAATTGACTTCCTTCAATGAGTGCATATGGAAGACAAAATGATGTCTTTGAGGTGCATACTTGAACCATTATGAACTCCATTCTAAAGTTCCATTCTTAGAGTCATATTCTTCCATTATTTTGATGTAGGCTTTGATGCAACTTCATTCTGATGTTGGATGCTCTCTTAGCAGCCTTAGATATGTATTCTATGTAAGGTCTTTGTTGTCTTGCACTTTTTTGAGTCCAAGTACTTAGAGGAAAACACTCTTCATCATACAGATGAGCTTTTAAAGGATCTTTTGAGGCTTTTCCACATGATAGTAATTTTGAGACAACCTTTCTGAGCTTTGTTCTAAGCATCTTAGAATGTTGTACATATATGCATCTTAAGAATGTCTAACAATGTAATAAGTAGAATGTTAGTCATCACAAAAATCTCACCATCCTTGCAATTTGCATTACTAATGGTTTGTCATAATTAAAATTAAGAATTTGGATTCAACTTTTATTATTTTTTGAATATTTTTATATTTGACAATTATTTTAACTATTACGCTAATTAGCATAATAAAAGTATAATGTCTATTTAAGTGTTTGTTTTTTCTTTATTTTTTTTAAGCTTAATTAAATTTTTTAAATATAATATAAGATTAATAATAGAATAATTAATATGAAAAATGTAATCATTGAAGCTAAAATTATAATAAAAATAATTTATCTGTAAATGAAAAGTTACAAGAATTTAAATTTAATTGAAAAACTAAAAATATAACACTTTAAAATATATTTTTATCCATAAAACAAAATTAAAATTTATATAAAAATATCATATAAATACATCTATTTCTCTCATTTTATATTTTCAGTTGTTTCAACATGTAATTTTATCTAATATTTATGATTTAATAAATTTACTTAACAATTTTTAGTTACTAATTATTTTTCAACTTTTAAGTCTTAACTTACTTTTTAACTAATTTCGTCAAATATAATATTTTATTTATACATAATATTTTATTTAATTTGTTCAATCTGATATTTATTATTATTATTATTTTGTTAATTTGATTTCTTAGTATTAAAACTCATGTCAATGTTGTCATTTTTATCTAATCTCTTAGTATTATAAAATATGTCCAATTACTATTTTTAAACTTTTACGTGTCTATAAATGCATTGGGCTACACTTTTCTCTTTCTTTGCATTTCTATTTTCTTTTAGGGCCGGTATGGTAGCACAAAGGAGAGTGGAAGAAGCGAGGAAAGGCGAAGAATGGTGAAGATTTTGGTAAGCTTAAGTGATTTGGTAAGCTTAAGAATTAAAGTTATTTGAGTCAATTAGACAAAAATGATAACTTTAAATCAAATTTGAAAATTAAGAAATTAAATTAATTATTTTAATAATAATAGAAAGTCCAAATTAAATAAAAATAACAAAAATAATTTAACTTTTATGTTATTTTCTCATTCCTCTCCTTTTTGGCCATTTCAATTGTAGTGTTACTCTAGAAAATAATTAATAACTTTGGTAAAAAAAATACCTATCTTCCTAAAAAAAAACAATACGTATCACATTCGTAATTAATGTTTCTGCAATTAATTTTCCCCTAACTTTTCATGATTTTTAATTGCTATCTAATCATGTCCTTATCTTTCTCATTTTAATATAATGCTTGGAACATCAAATCTTGCCTAAAAGATTCACAAGACCAAATACAAAATGTCTTATATGATTTGGTTCAATTTATAAGAAACCTCCTCAATCCAACACTTATCCTTAAAATAAAATGTAACATAGATTGAAGTTTTTGTAAAAGCTTAAATATGTTCTTTTGTTATTGTAAGTTAGCATTTTTTTTAAATAAATTAGTTTTTGTAAGTTCACTTTTTTAAATTTTAGTATATGTAAATTAGTGTTTTTTTCAATTTTAATATCTATAAGATATTTTGTTTATTTTTAGTCAATGTAAATTTACGTTTTTTTTTTAATTTTGTTTCTTATAAACGTGAATTTATGAAAATTATAAAATGAAAAATTAGAATCTTATAATTATAGAGATCAAAAATAAAAAAAAGAAGCAAGTTATCAAGAACAAAAACATATTAAAGTCTAATGTGAATCAATAATATAACATATATGTTTCTTGAATTAAATAATTAATATGTTGACCATAAATTTATTTATTATTTAATTTAATTAATTAAATTATAAAAAATATACAATCAAGCTTTTATAGTTTTATTTCAGTAACTTAATTCTTATTATTTTCTCATATAAGATCAGCCATATCCAGTGACTTAATTCTTATTTTATGCATAATGAATTTTTGATCTTATCATGTATAGTATATAAAAAAAAATATTTTCTTGTCAGAGGGAGAGGCAAACGCCCCACTAAAACTCAGATAAAATATGTCTAATAATATTCAAAATATCTATCAAATATTCAAAATAAATACTCTTCTTATCCAACTAGATATAGCTATTATTTTAAAGCACGTGTACTTTCTTCATATCATTTATAGCAATTTTAAATTTTAAATTTATATACACACACATATATATTTATCTTATATTTATCTTTTTGTTTTGTTTTCTTTATCATTCTATCTATTATATATATATATATATATACACAATAATTCATACACAGAGTTAGTCTTCTTGATAATATCTATAAATATACTTTCTTCATCACCACAATTCCCATTCATCATTTTCTATCTACATAATCCAAATCCCATAGCACTTGGCGACGTCTCTGGCACACATGTAAAAGCTTGGATTAATTTCTTATTTTTATCATTTAATATGCATCGTGTATTTCATAAAAATTGGGGACTTTATGCTTACTCCCTTGTTTCATCAAAAAAGAAAAAGAGAGAAGAACATTAATAGACTCAAAATATGATCAATTCTTTTTAACTACTTTAAACCTATTTAATCATGTTATCTCAAAAATATATTTCAATCTATTGAGATTTTGTTTTCAATAATATTTTCTATTTTTGATATCCAATCAATGAAACTTTTGGGAAAAAAATATTTTTTAATATAATTTGTAGAATTAAATAATATTATTAACTAACTTTATTAATTAGCACAAAAATGAGTCAATTTTGCTTATATTTAAGTATGGATAGGATATGTTTTAGTATATATAATTACAGTGAGTGTTATAAATAATTTTTTTAATTCATTCCTTGTAATTGATTTTTTTATTATTAATAAAATTTTATTAAAAATGACAAGATTATAATAAAAGCTCATTAAAGAAGAAATAAAAACAACATTTTTGTTAATTTTGATAAATTTTAATCAATAATAAAAACGAAAAATGTTAGTCAAATTTCGTTCAATAATTTTTTTAAACATCTTCTCAATGATTAATTGAAATTTAATAAAAAATGAATATCAGTTTAAAAAGATCAGAATCTTATTAATTAGTTTTCTTATGACAATAATTAAGAAACTTAAAAAATGAAATATTTACTGTAAAAATTATAAATAATATAAAAAAATATAAATAATATAATTTTATATATTTTAATAAAAAATTTAATTTCTTGATCAATAATTAAAAACACTAGTTGTCATTATACTAATTGTTGATGTAATAATTTAGTAAAGTAAAATTTGATGAAATTGAAGAAATATTAATTGGCCTGGTGTACAAATGTAACAGTGGTAGCAGTAGTGCAGGGGAATAAATAAGCCGTGCCAGCTCACCGTGTTGGTCCACCACTCCATTTTCGTCGCCCCCTTTTCTCTCTCATCTGCCTTCTCCTCCATCTCGTTTATCTATTCCTCTTGCACCATATCAGATCCTCCTCCTCTTCTTCTTCCCACCGATCAAACAAACAAGGATCCAAACACAAACACAAAGCACGTTCATTTGTCTTTGTCTTCATCTTCTTCTTCTTCGGTGAATGATCACTGATCACTCATCATCATCATCATCATGGGGATGTTACAGGAGAAGCTCTCTTCCTTCTACAAGAGCCGGTGGCTGGTGTTCGTGGCCGCAATGTGGCTGCAGTCGTGGGCGGGTATCGGGTACTTGTTCGGGAGCATTTCTCCTGTCATAAAGAGCTCCCTTGGCTACAACCAGAAGCAGCTCGCCATGCTCGGCGTCGCCAAGGACCTTGGCGACGCCGTCGGGTTCATGACTGGGCTGCTCTGTGAGATTTTGCCCATCTGGGGCGCGCTTCTTGTGGGTGCTGCTTTGAACCTTGTGGGATATGGCTGGGTCTGGCTTGTTGTCACTTCTCAAGTCCCTGTCTTGCCTCTCTGGGCTGTCAGTGCCTCTCTTCTTCCTTTTTTTTCTTCTTCTATGTTTTGGTTTTTTACTTTGTTTTTTTAGACTGTATCTAATCTCCCTTGAGAAAGCTATCACTTTCGGTCCATCCACCTTGAATTCCAGACCTTATTGATTAAGGGAATTGAATCGAGTATCACTGGGACCACATGCTGGATTGCATTTATTTGTTCTTTTAGCCGATGATCACTTTTGATTCATTCATGAGGCTCGAACCCGATACCTTCTTGTTTAAGGGAATCGAGTCGATTACCACTCAGACCACCCAAGGACATGTTGGATTGGATTTACTCGTTTATCATTTTGGGATGGTGGTGATCAGGCTTGGTGATTTGGGGTGGTTTGACTCTCTTGTTTGGGAGATGCTGTTGCTGCCAATCTTAACATGCTGTCTTTCTCTCTCTTGATTTTTTGTTTGATCCCTATATCAGATTAACATGTCTTATACAAGCTTTTAAGGTTTTTTTTTTTCTGGCTTTAATTTACGATGAGGTATGAACTTGAAAAGTTTACTTTTCTTCTTCTTTTCTGGCTTTATAATTGACGTGGCTCTCAATGGAATTTTTTGTTCTGTTCCAGTTTCTTGTACCTTTTCTTTCTCTGATTCGATTGATCCTGGGTTTACTGTTCACCAGAATCAACAATAACAACAAAGTTTTATCTTATTTTGCAAAGCCGACTACATGGATTATACGATACCATTCGGTTCAAATTCTTTTATTCCGGGCATTTTTTTTGAATAAAAGGGTTGAATTTTAACATATTGTGGATTTTGGTAACCGTATGTTAAATATGGGGCTGTCTTCAAGGTTATGTGTAGTTGAAGTTCTACCTGAATCTTAAATCTTAACATATGGTTGATTTTGGTAACCATATGTTAAAATTCGATCTTGTTAGTAAAAGAATGTCCGGAAAAAGGGCTGCTTTTTCAAATTGAAAAGTGAGAGCTTTGTACTTTACAGACACTTCCTTTTACATGAACATTCCATTTTCTGCCTTAAAATTTTCCCCTTTCTCTTCTTTTTTGTTTTAATTTTTCCATGAGAGTAATCTGTTGGTGAAGCGCTCCGTTTCGGTGCTCTAATTTCATTTGGGTACTTCCTTTTTTTCTCCAATTTGGTTGGTGAACGAACATCACTATTACCAGCGTGATGATTGATGAGTCACCATCTGCTTTTAAAATTGTGAAACAAAAGTGTGAAATGTGGCACGTTGCCACAGGGCACAAGAACATTGTTGTTGCAAGGTAGTGCACGATACTAAGCACTTTAATTAATCAAACGGCACTCTACTGAATTTGGCTGTCAGCTGTCTCCCATGTGAAACCAACATGTGACGTGGTGCCAAATCTTGTTCAAATTTTCTAACAATTAGTACAAAGAGACAACTTACATAACCGATCTCCCTTTTGGATATTTATTCTACACTGGCTTTTCTTTTTAGTGTTCTTTGGTATACCGCTCTTGGGAAAATGTATATGCATGAAATCTTTAGTAAGTTCCGACATAGTCACTGAGCAAGATTTCTTATTAGGATTTTTTATGATATATATCACACTTCACACCAAGGATGTCTAACTCGGTTAAACAAGATGCGTGAGTTATTCTAAATTTCTTGGTAACTGTCTTCAATTCCTACGAATAAATTTTTTTTTTTCACACTTGGCAAAATACTGCTTGAAATGTTGTCTACTTTTGGACTGTATCAGTGACCCCAATTTAGAAGGGAGAATGAGAATCAAGTTGTGAAGATGCCCTTATCTCTACTATTGGCATCTGTTTGATGTCTCCTCAGGAGCTTAATTTAATAAATGTTCATCACACCTGTTAATGTGTTATGTTCTAAATGTATATTTCATGACAATATAATCATAAGAAAATCAGCTTAATACCTTTATTTCATCAAGATATGTCTTTTAGTGATATTTATTGACCAATGATCATGGTGCCCAAGTTAAATGGTTAATGGTTATTGTCATGCAGATGTGTGCTCTTATCTTTGTGGGAACAAATGGTGAAACCTACTTCAACACAGTTTCTCTGGTGTCTTGTGTACAAAATTTCCCCAAAAGCCGGGGTCCTGTGGTGGGAATTCTAAAGGGCTTTGCTGGGTTGAGTGGAGCAATCTTGACTCAGATATATGCACTGTTCCATACCCCTAATCATGCATCATTAATATTTATGGTTGCTGTTGGTCCATCATTGGTAGGAATAGGTCTTATGTTCATTGTTAGGCCTGTTGGGGGTCACAAACAAGTTAGGCCATCAGATGGCAAATGCTTCACATTGATCTATGGTGTATGTCTTCTATTGGCTGCATATTTGTTGGGAGTCATGGTTGTCCAAGATTTGGTTGAAGTGAGTGAAACTGTAATCTCTATATTCACTGGGGTTCTCTTGTTGATCCTCCTTGTCCCAATTGTTATTCCTATTACATTGAGTTTTGGCCCAGAGCAAAGGCATCCAGAGGAAGAAGCACTTCTTCCACCACCACTGAATAAAGAAGCAGGGAAATCTCAGCTGGATTCTGATGAAGTGATACTGAGCGAGTTGGAAGATGAGAAGCCTAAGGAAGTGGACATGCTCCCTGCATCAGAGAGGCAGAAACGTATTGCGCAATTGCAACAAAGACTGCTCCAAGCGGCTGCAGAAGGAGCAGTGAGGGTTAAGAGGAGAAGAGGACCACACAGAGGGGAAGACTTCACCTTGACACAAGCATTGATCAAAGCAGACTTTTGGCTTCTTTTCATTTCCATGATCATGGGTTCTGGATCCGGGTTGACTGTAATTGACAATCTGGGTCAGATGAGCCAGTCTCTAGGATATGACAATGCACATATATTTGTCTCCATGATCAGTATTTGGAACTTTCTTGGCCGTGTTGGAGGAGGTTACATATCTGAGCTTGTTGTGAGGTAAAATAAAACAGTTTATATGTTGATTGCATGTTTAATTCAGCTTATTATGCGTTGTCAGTGTAAAGATATTTACACAGTCAATCAATTTTTATAACAGATATTACTAAAGTCAAATAATCTTACCACGACAAAAATGGTATAAATATTTAGGTGTTCCATGTCCCTAACATAACTACTTAATTTGATTTCAAATTCCATCATGTTTTTTTTCTTGAGCAGGGATCATGCATATCCAAGGCCAGTTGCATTGGCTGTATTTCAACTCATTATGACTCTTGGGCATGTTTTCCTTGGTATGGGATGGCCAGGGTCAATGTATGTTGGCACTTTACTAGTTGGACTTGGTTATGGAGCTCATTGGGCAATTGTTCCAGCCACAGCCTCTGAGTTGTTTGGTTTGAGAAACTTTGGTGCTTTGTACAATTTCATTACTATAGCAAACCCTGCAGGAACACTGGTTTTCTCTAGTCTCATTGCCAGCACCATCTATGATGCTGAAGCAGAGAAACAACATCGCCAAAATATGATGTTGGGTGTGCTGAATGCTAGTGAGCCTCTAAAGTGCGAAGGTTCCATATGCTTTTTCCTAACTTCCATGATCATGGCAGGATTATGCGTTGTTGGAGCAGGCCTATGCATGGTTCTTGTGTTAAGAACAAGGATTGTTTATGCCAACCTATATGGAAAAGCTTCTTCTAGTAGACTTCGATTATGAGAGTTTGGACTATGTATTTTGGTGTCTGTATACTTGAGAAATCAGTGTTGCTGATTTTAATTCAAGAATGATTGAAGAAGCTGAGCCAAGCATCTGAAAAAAAAAGTGTTATGTCAAATCTGTGTATTCTTTTCCATTTTTGTTGTGTTATATTCTTTCCTTTTGCAAGCAAAAGTTTGATTGGCATTGAAATTTGACACTAATAGGTTTCTACCCTTATTCCATCAGAAAACTTGCAAAATATTCCACTTGTTTTGTTACTAAGAAAACAAAAAAAGCGGTTCTCATTAGTGGTAGTGCTAAGATTATGTACTTTATTTTATTAAATTTTTTGACCGGATATCCCACAAATATCATTGAAAGACTATGATTAGGTGGAGTCTTTTTATATTGTGATGATTTTTTATTTGCAGCGTCTGACTTTTGCAAATAAAGTTTGTGTTGGAATTGTAGTCTACTCTTACTACATTCAACTAGTGCTATAGATTATGTGCTGCATCTGATAAAGGCATACAGCATGTCACGGGTGCAAAATTGTTTGGGAAAATAAAATAAGAAAAAACATCTTAGCACGTCTTAACAAATATCTCTACTAAAAAAAAAGGAGAGCTTGCATTTACTATTTCAACTAAGATTATAAGTTCTTTTGAACAAGCTTGATTTTTCTCTCTCTCCAAATAGTGTATCATTTAATAAATCTGACCTTTTTATTTAGAAGTTACAATGAATGATAAACACTATCTCATTGACAAGAGGATTTCTCACATCTTTTGAACTCCCATAACTTCTATGTCGATACATGATTACCTCTTTAAGTTAGATACCTTTTCTAATATAAAAAACCTTTGTTTACATGATCACCTCTTTAAGTTAGTTGGTTATTAAGAACTTCTATTTACAGTAGTGATAGACTTCTAAAAGACTTGTTGAATGAATACTAATTCATGACTTCTTACCTTACCATTCTAAGAGTCTCTCTTAGAAATTATCATCATACATATACTAATAATTACTACATTTCACTTATCAATTTATTATACCTCAAAATTACTCACTTGAATAGTTGAATTAATTATTGGAAATTTGTGATTGACATTCTCAACAATGTCATTTAATTAAAATTTTCAAACCTCATCCTTAACCTTTCAACTCCCACTGTTATAGAAGATCGTCGCAACCAACTTAACGGTTTTTTAACACATCATATTTTCGTTGTGCAAACTTTTATGTGCTCTCTACCATACCTTTGTTTGACCTTATTATTTATTCACGAGTATTGGACTGTGATATTCTTTATACCCACACTACTGTTAATTACCACTACCAGGACACGTCGTTTGACTTTTACATCACACCCAAAAGACTTTTGATATAAATTTTTTCACATGGATCCAACATCAACTTCATCTTGCTTAAATACTTGTCTAATAGTCACTTGTTTGCATCATCAACTCCAGAATCATTGTTGGGGAACACCTCCAACACACACAACACCGTAGCAAGACATGTGAACATATCAAAAAGTGATACCAAAGATAGAAATAACAAAACAAACATAATTTAACATAGTTTAACAATTATCAAATAGCATTAACTCAAAAGTGTTCCACTATTTCAAATAAGATTATAAATTTTTGGTTCAAACATGAAAAACTCCTAAAATAGTGTCACCCAACAAACTGGAATCTCCCACTCAAAAGTTAAAAAGAATGATAAAAACTTTCTTTCTCACAAGAAACCCTATCATATTTTTTGGACTTACATTTCTTTTAGGCTTAATTACACTTTTTATCTCAATTTTTTTAATTTTTTGTGACTTTTACCTCCAACAAATTATTTTGACACAATTTATCCTTTATCATTTTACTCCTAATATGATTACACTTTTTATCTTCAATTTTTTATTTGACGAATTTTGCATCCAACCTTTTGTTGCAAATTTTACTCCTAACTCTTTTAATTTTGACAAAATTTACCTCCAACTTTTGCATTTATTAATCAATAAATGAAGAATGATAAAATTCACAAGTTTATGAAAAGTTTAAGATAAAATGTGTCAAATTAAAAAGCTAAGGATAAATTTGTCAAAAATTAAAAAATTGAAGGTTAAAAATGCAAGTCTTTCTTTTACTTGAGTATATGACATCTTAGAGTATTTCTAATGCGGGTGCTTAAATTAGTTGCTAATTTTTTTTTTAGGATTCATAAAATTAATTTAAACACTCCCTTTAATAATTTTAAAATTGGAGTGAATTTTTGTAAAGAGTGTTTAAATTTATATGAAATTATAAAACCCATAAAATTAAGATAAATGATTCATGTAAATAACTATGTAGTGTAGAACTCTTATTCAACTTGGAGTACACAACCAGTCTTTATGTTGGATGATTCCTCTTGTGTCAACAAGATTTATTTATAGGAGTGGCGATGGTTTTTAAAAACTTTCTGAATAAACACTAATTAATTGCTTCTTACAATTCTAAAAATTACCTCCATTAAAAATCGTCATCGCACATACTATTAGTTACAACCTTTTGCTTATCAATTATTATATCTAAATGTTTCCACTTGAATTAATGATTGAAAAATTGAAATTAAGATGAAGAAAATGTCTTGCATGTTTTTCCCTACAATTGTAAGGTGGTGATTGATTTTATTTTTTTTAATGTTTGTTGATTGATTATTTCTATTCTTTTTCATTAATTTATTCCAAAAGTTCCACATGATTAGGAAATAGATTAATCTGATTACTTGCCCAGATTGACAATAATAGACATGTTAAACGAAAACGATATTTGCGTTCCTTCCTATGAATCATTCATTACAACAAACGTTAATAATAATCCTGAAATCTTATGTTGATAAACACAATTCAAACGTGGGCAAAGTGCAGGAGAAAAAGTTCTTGAAAATAAGTTTGTTTCTATGATAAAAAAAAAAATCAAGGACATACATTTTTAGTTTTAAACAAAATTAAAACCATATACTTTCTAATTAATTTAAATGATAAATGTAATTTCTGATGAGTTACTTTTAAAACAGAATTGCTTTAAATAGCCTCGTGCAAATATGAAATGATAAACAAGTTGACTGGGGCATTGAAACGTATTTTATAATCAAGCTTCACCGGATTTTATGGATATATGGACCGACCAATCAGAGAGTTTGGTGAAGAAATTGATTTTGAACAATGACAATTGAAATGAATTGTATATTTTACATGAAATAAAATTAGCATAAGATTATTGGGTAATATACGGGCCCGCTATCAGCATCACCCAGCACCACGCCAAACACGAGCCGTAATAAAGTATCACGCTGGTACTGTGGAAAGTGAGAGGAAAGGCAAAACAAATAATATTAATAATTGACTAAGAACTAAAGCCATGAACCGTGAATTTAATTATTTTAAAAATTAATAAAGGTGTAAAATAAAAAAATTGTTAAGTTAAAATTATGAAACAATTTAATTTAAATTAAAACTAAATAGTCTAATAATATAAAGAGTTTTTGTATTATTATTTAATTACAAATCATAATACATAATATTTTTTAATTTTTAATATATTTATCTTAAAACTAAAATAAATAATTATTTTTATTTATTGAAAGTGTAAAATTATTACATTGGTGGTGTATAAAAAATAAAATTATTAAATTCATATAATAGATATATTTTTATTGGAGAAGATCAAATTACACATTATTCTAATTCTTACACCACTCAATATAAAATTATTTACTATCTCAATTTATGTATATCAAAATGACGTAATGTATAAATTTAAAATATTTAGAAATAGGAATAATTTGATTATCTTTTTTTATATTATTTTAATTTTAACAAAATTTGATAATATAAATTTGGAGAATTAAATGAGGAAGGATAGTCTAATTTTCATTTGTCTATAACTTATGGTTTTAGGATTATAAACACTTGTTTAAAACCTTAAAAAAAAAACACTTGTTTAAAGAAGTGGGAGGAACATCAAATTAGTTATAAGAGTAGGAGTTCAAGGTTGCAATTTTTGTTGTTGTTGTAAGAAATGCTAATAAAAGAATTCGTAAGAATAGCAACGTGATCATGGGAAAGAATCTTACTACACATAATATAGGGTATTGATTCTTGATATTTGTTTCACGAGGCAAAAGTACAAAAGTTGACAAATAAGGAATGTAGGTGGAGGGAAATCACCATTTCCATATGAGATTCTCATCTGAGACTCAACGGGAGACAAGAGGTATATATGGGTGGAAGGGAGTCGGTAGGGTGTAAAGTTATTTCTACTCAAGATTTCCAAATAATGCAATAAACGAATATGAACTGTGGAGAATCTTCACTCACTGAGGGAAAGTTCGTGATCTTTTTATAGCAAGGAAAAGGGATAAGAATGACTACATATATGGCTTCGTTAGGTTCGTAGGGGTAAGGAACAATGTCGAATTTGAGAAGCAATTGGATGCCATCACTATAGGAAACATGAAGCTACATGTGAATATTCCACACTTTGCAAAAAATGGTGGACTCGGTGTGGACTAAAAAAGGAGAGTATGAAGACAAGAAGAGAAGGAAACAGAACGCAAATGAAAAGAAGCATGATGAAGTGCTGGGTAATAGGAAGTCATATGCAACATACAAAGATGAATGATACGAAGGTCTTTGAACGGAAGGAAGGCAGTAATACATATTGAGAAGAAGGAATGGTTACTAACAGAATCCATGTCTGCCATAGATGAAAAGAAAACTTGTAGAGGAAGCTAAAGAGAAAAGAAAATGGAGGAAAATATGATTAGCATAGAATGAGAATTAGCTTACAAGAGTTGGTGATAACAATTGGTTATATAGTTGGTTACAAGAGTAAATAACTTGTAACCAACTAAACTAACTAAGCTAACTCTAGTTACATTGTGATTAAACTAAATTAACCATGATCAACTGTATCTATGCTTCCTAACTTGGAATATAGAAATTGAAAAGCACAAGGCAGCAAAGCCTTGGTGTATATGTCTGCAAACTGATTAGCAGAGGTGACGGGAAACAACTTTACAATGCCTTTATGAATCTTCTCTCGAACCAAATGACAATCGATTTCAATGTGCTTTGTTCTTTCATGAAAAACAGGATTGGCAGCTATATAAAGATCAGATTTATTATCACAATACAAAACAACAGGTTGTTGAAAATCGATTTGGAATTCGTAAAGCAAGAAAGTAAGCCATTGCAGCTCACAAGTAGCACTAGCTAAGGCTCTATAGTCAGCTTTTGAGGAGCTTCTAGATACAGTAGCTTGTTTCTTAGACTTCCAGGAAATCAAAGAATTACCAAGATATATGACATAACCAGTAATAGATCTTCTTGTATCAATACAACTAGCCCAATCGGAATCACTAAATCCTTTCAGATGGATGTTGCTATCAGCAAAAAGAAAAATCCCTGCAGTTGGGGACCCTTTGATGTATCGAAGAATCCTAAAAACAGCCTATTGATTAGTGAAAGTAGGTTCAACAACAAACTAACTTAAATGTTGCACAACATAAGTGATATCTGGCCTTGTGTTAGTCAGATAAATCAGTTTGCCAATTAATCTCCTATAGGAAGATGCCTCCTTAACAAAAAGAGAAGAACCTGAATTCTGATGAAGCCTGTTGTATAATCAAAGGGAGTAGACACTAGTTTAGAACCAAGCATACTAGTGTCATTGAGGATGTCCACAACATATTTTCTTTGACAGAGATTGATGCCAGCAGGTGTTCTAACTACTTCAAGGCCTAGAAAAAACTTCAAATCACCTAAATCCTTTATTTTGAAAGCACTATCTAACAATTGTGCAATATTTTGAATTTCAATCAAATCATTACCAGAAAAACAATGTCATCTACATAAACCACTAAGACAGTAATGGACTTGGATTCATGCTTGAAAAACAAGGAATAATTAGATGCACACTGATTGTACCCATGTGAAATTAGAAAGGAAGACAATCTGACATACCAATGCCTACTTGCTTGCTTCAGACCATATAGAGATCTCAAAGATTACAGACTTGTCCTGGCTTATCTGAATGCATACCTAGAAGAAGAACCATATACACTTCCTCATTCAAATCACCATGTAAAAATGCATTGTTCACACCTAGTTGTTTCAAATACCATTGATTTATAGTAGCTATAGCCAATAAAAGCCTTACAGTGGTCAACGTAGCCACTGGAGAAAAAGTATCCAAATAGTCCTAGTCTTCTATCTAAGTGCAGCCTCTGGCTACCTAGCTTGCCTTATATCTTTCTATGGATCCATCAGACCTGTGCTTAATTTTGTAGACCCATTTACATCCAATGACAATCTTATGTTGTGGGAGATCAGTAATGATCTAAGTATTATTAACTTCTAATGCCTTAATCTCTGCATTTATAGCTTCAATCTATGTAGGACCTATAGAGGCAGCACTGTATGATTGAGTTTCAACTTGTTGTGTAATAGACAAGATAGGCTTTTGATAGGAAGGAGATAATCTGTTATAAGAAAGAACAAAACTGAGAGGATAAAGGGTAGTACCTGTAGAGAGATTGACAACAATTGATGATGGATATGTGATGTGAAATTCTTTATACTTGTTTGGCCTATGTATTTGTCTCATTAACCTTTTAGGTATCTGAGTGTGTTTTAATGAAGTAGCAGGATTAGAAATAGTGTTAGCAAAATCAGAAACAATGTTATTAGGTTCAACAATATGATGATCAGTTGGTGATTCTTACAATAAGTCACCAAATTGATCAATGGTAGCATTAAGGGAAAAGGGTGACACAAGTAAGATAGTAATGAGATTAGGTTTATTTTGGGTAGTAAAAGGAAAACAGTCTTCATAAAAAATGACATTTCTAGAGATAGAAATATCTTTGGTCTTAAGGTCAAGGGTGACATATCCCTTTGTGTTTAGTTCGAATCGGTGGGTCACTAAGTGACTCACTTGACTCGGTCTATAATAAAAAAATATAAAAAATTTATACCTATCTTAAAATTTTTCTTCTGGTGCATTGAAATTCAAAAGTCTTAAAAATACAAATAAAATATAAAGAACACATTTTAAAAAATAACTATTATCTTTAACATTTAACATCAAAGACATAAATGACAGTATATATCAATATTTACACTAAATGAAACATAATCATATCACATCAATATAGATTATAAAATATAAAAAATCAATCCAAACTTTCAAACTACAGTTTTGAAAAATGATTCGGGATCACAATTTCACTTGCAACTCAACCACAATTGTTGCCACTTTTAAATCAATTTAACTCAACAAAAAATGCAATTGCAGCCACAAAAATATTCAACAATGAATTAAAAAATCAATTTAACTCAAAATCACAAAAATAAAATAAAATAAAACAAAATGAAAAAAAAGATAAGTGACCCGGTCTAGGTCAACGGGTCAATGGTTCGATCACAAACCTAGCCGAGTCAATTTGAGTTGCTCCAGGTTAAAAGCGTAGCCGATCGAACTTATGACTTGACTCGGTCGGACAAGCCGGGTCGATCAGGGTTTAAAAAATCTGCTTGAAACCCAAGAAAACAGAAGTAGTAGCTCTTTGATCAAGTTTCTTTTTGTTGGAAGTTAAGGTACTAGTTAAACACAAACAACCAAACAATCTTAAAGAAGTGATATCATAGGGTGTTCCATAGAATTTCTCATAGGGAGTTTTGTTACTTAGAAAAGGAGTAGGTATGCAGTTAACAAGAATAGTAGAGTGAATTAAAGCATAAGACAAAAAATGGAAGGTAAATTAGATTGAAACAACAAGGATCTAGTTCTACATTTCCATTTTGTTGAGGAGATTCAACACAAAAAGTTTGGTGTATAATTCTAGTTTCATTATAAAATTGTCTTAGAATGAACTCTGATCCATTGTCTAATCTAATCATTTTCACCTTTGTATCAATTTGTCTCTCAACCATAGCAACAAAGTTCTTTAAGCGTGTTTGTGTTTCAACTTTTGAGTGCATAAGAAAAATCCAAACAAATCTTGAATGATCATCTACTATAGTGAGAAAATATTTGTAGCCATTTAAGAAGTTATATTACAAAGACCCCAAATATCAATATGTATAAGGGCAAAAGCACATGAAGAATTAGATACACTGCAGGGAAATAACTATTTTTTTAGTTTTAAATGATGACAAGTATGACATACAAACTGTTTATCAATTGTGAGAAGAGGATAAATTTTTTTTAACAACAACATCCTTTCAGAAGATGGAGGACCAAGCCTAAAGTGCCACAAGTCTATAGGTATTTTATTACATGAAAAAGCTGAAACACTAGCAAAAATAACAGGAACAAAAGCTGTGATAGAACTAGGATCATACTTCTTGAGAGGCTTGAGAGGAAACATCTTCAGCCTATAAAGACCCTTCACCATATCAACTATACCAATCCTCTTCAGGTTCTACATATCCTAGATAAAACATTTATCATTCATGAAAATTAGCTTGCAAGGCAAGGAAGAAAGAAGCTTAGATATAGAAATCAAATTGAACTGAAAGCTAGGTATGTACAGAACATCTTCTAAGTATAGAAACTGAGAAAATTGAACTGTGCATGCATGAGTTGCAGTGACTATGTGGCCAGTGGGAAGCTTAACAATTATGGGATTTATTTTCTTACAAAAAATAAATAAATAAGGAAAATTTGTGACATGATCAGTAGTTCCTGAGTCGAGTATCCATTCACTTGGACCTATCTTGCTTACACTACAAGTAATGGATAAGACATTACCATTGTGTGCATTGCTGGAACCAGTGATTGTACCAATTTGATTCACACGTGAATTATTGTGAATTGAGCTCTGCTACTGCAACAGTGACATCATAGCTTTAAATTGTTGAGGAGTCAACTTCATTTCAAAATTCTGTGCATCTTGATTTTGTTCTGGGGCATAACTATCTCCTTCTTCTTTCAACACATTCATATTATTGATGTTTGAGCCTTACGTCTTATGAAACTTATGTCCAGGAGGATAACCATGTTTTTTTGGTAGCATTCATCAACAATGTGGTTAGTGAAACCACATTATGTACAAAGCTTGCTTCCTTTCCCACTGAAATTTCCTCTACCAAAGCCACTTTGATTACTTTTTCCTCCTCTGGAAGCATAGTTTTTTGGGAAACCATTCTTCCTAAAACATTTTTCAACTGTATGATTGTCTTTGCCAAAGTAAGTACATGAAAGTGCTGAATTCAATGAGGTTGTGCTTGCTGCATTGATCAGGCTATTGTTTCCTAGCATATCATTCCTATTAATCTGTCTTTCTTGTTGAGCTACATAAGAAAAGACTTTAGCTATGCCAGGTAAAGGATTCATCATCAATACATTGGATTTAACAGTGTTGAAATGATCATTCAATTCCCTAAGGAATTGCATAACTTGATCTTGCTTCTTTCTTTGCATAACACTAACAAGAGCATCACATGTACATTTTGGATTGCATGTACAAGTTGGATCAGGCCGATAACTTTCTAATTCATAGAAAATAATACACAATCTTGTAAAAAAATATTTATTGTTTAATCACCTTGTCCGATAGATGCCATGTCCTGCTGGAATTATGAGATTCTTAGAAAATCACTTTGTGAGTATCTCGACTTCAGATCCTTCCAATATGTCTCGTGCATCATCCATCCAGAGAATGCTTTGTCTGATCGAAGGTGATACTGAATGAATGATCAAGAAACCACCATATTATTACACCTTTTCCAAGCTGCGTGGAGAGGATGATTTGATGCATATCTGAATTGAACCATGAATAAATTTGACTTTGTTTTTCGCATTTAATGCATTTAGCATTGATCGAATGCATGAGCTATAATTCGATGAATTGAGAACTGGAGAAACCAATGTTGTTGTTGGATTTTCTCTTGGATGAAGGTAATATGGACTATGAATGTTTAATGACTGATCTTGTTGTGATTATTCGCTACCCATAATGAAGGATAGTGAGGAAGAAATTGAACAAAAGTAGAAAAAATCTAAGAAAATGAGTTGCGCAGCAGAGCTCTTCAAGTGAAGAGCTTTGATACCATAATAGAATCCATGTTTGCCATGGATGAAAAGAAAACTTACGGAGGAAGCTAAAGAGAAAAGAAAATGGAGGAAAATATGATTAACATAGAATGAGAATTAGTTTAAAAGAGTTGACGATAACAATTGGTTATATAGTTGGTTACAAGAACAACTAACTTGTAACTAACTAAACTAACTAAGCAAATTTTAGTTACATTGTGATCAAACTAAATTAACCATGATCAACTAGATCTATGCTAAGAGTTACACCAAAGCCTGGTAGGAACCCTGAAAGATCTAACTATGTTAGAAAAACTAAAAAAATCTAAGATTGCTGGAGGAACAATCTAGTCTAAATTATCTGGGACATGACCTGGTGCTCATTAGGCGGTTGGGACTAGACAAGGCGCAACAAATGCTTATTTCGGGGACACAAAGAATTTTTTCACTGTTTCACTTCATTCAACCATGGAATCATAGCCTAACATCTAGTTATAGGTTGCCTTGGGTAACCTGCTATGGAGTTCCATTGGAGTTCTGGGGACGAGCAATGTTTTGGGTCCTTAGTGGGGCTGTTTGGATATCTGATTATGCTTGATAAAGAAACAATGGGGGATGAGTAGATTAGATAGAGCAAGGACGCTGGTTAGGATATTTGAACCAAATATGTTCTCACATTGCTATAATGACAAGATTAATAGAGAAGTGTATAAGGTTCATTTTGTAGAAGAAATAATGTCTTCGGTGGCTCGATGTATTTCTTAGGCATGAAAAATGAAGGATACTGAAGTGATGAAATGATGGGAAATGTGGTAAGGGTTGATATCATATCTTTAGACTTGGGATGCTCATTCTATGAGGAAGTAGATGAATGTCGACAATGGTCGGAGGTAAAGACACAGGAGACGAATGAGGGATGAAATATCCACTGGACAATATGGAATACAGTAAAAATGGTTGTGAAAAGACTATAGTGTAAGACACATTAGATAAAAGTGATGAAGCTATCGTGTCACAAGTTTGCGTAGCACAAAAACAACATTGTGAAAAGGACACCACATAAGAGGATTTGAAAGTTGGAGGGGAGAAGGGGGCCAAAACATAAAAAACAAAACTAAAAAGGTGATGTTAATGTGGAAAAAGAAAAGAAGGGAAAGAGTTAAAGTAAAGTCAAGAATGTGCCTCTAACAATGGTGAAGGTGAAGACTTGCTCTCAACGAGTCTAGAGAATTTGAATGGGCCAAAAGAGAAGGTGGCATCAATGCCAAAAGTTTGTGAGGGCCAACATGGTGTAGGTGGGCTAAGTGTGGATAGTGTGGGTAATATGAATTCTCTAGAGGTGGTAGAAGAACCAAAAAGTCTCCAAAACAAAGTGATACATGACCAATTGAGATGTGGAGGTTCGGTGTATCTTCAGGTGTTAGAAGCCTCAATTTCAAAAAAGACAAGTGAAGGCCTAGGGGTGGCACGAGGCAAGATAAGAGTTTTATCAAGTGAAGCTAACACGAGCAAAGTGGTGGGGGCAACTAAAATTGAAGCAATCTTCTTTGGGTAACATTTTTAAGAAAAAAGGTTAAATAAATAAGGTGTGTCATTCTTCCATTAATAACTCTATTTCTGATTCTAATATGAAGAACTCATAAGAAATTCTGGACAAAACAATGAAATTGTTGGGGCAAAAAAAAAGGGCTCAAGGGCAGGATATAGGTGTTACTTATGATGAGAATGAGGGAATTATGGTAGAGGGAGTGGAAAATATGGAGAGGAGGGTCCAACAGGAGATACAAAAAATTGAGAGAAATTGTCATAGGGGATCAAGAAGGTAGATTATAAAGATTCTAACATACAATGTTAGGGTGACAAGGAGTAGTTGTTGAATATATATATATATATATATATATATATATATATATATATATATATATATATATATATA
>CM023959.1:11998322-12015325 GCA_013407115.1 Glycine latifolia
AGGGCCTTGAAGCTCGAAGGCATGTGAGAAAAACAAAATTTTTAAAGCGGAAACACACATACCACACAAGAATCATTCTTTAGGACATAGATGTTACCTTGTTTATATTCAAAATTTGATGATCAAGGATATGGTTGAAGATACAAGCCCTCTAATGTTGATCCACACCACTTATTGTCAAGACTCAAGAACACTTCTTGAAGGCTACAAACAAACACCAAAGGAGGCAGGCTAGGCACACCAATGGAGAGGAAGAAAGTTATGTTTTAAAGTGTCTTTACTTATCTAAGAGGCTCACCAATAGATGATATTGGTGGCTGAATTTTCAGCCAACACTCACACAAAGGGGCACGTGAAAATAGAGGAAAGTAGATTAGGGTTTTTCCTCTCAAATTATTAGAGAACTATGATCACAATAGCACACTTTATAGAAGAGTTTGAGTCAGATTTTTAACCAAAAAATCTGATCATGAAGCATCCCACACGTGAAGATAAGATAGAGTTGTTGCATTTCAAAATTTCCAACAACCTCCTTGTAACACCTTGAAATTTCGATAACTTAAAATATATGTGTGATGTATTCCTTGTATTATTTGAATTCTTTATTAATTAGGATTAGTTGAAATGTTATGTGGATTCTCCATGTGCAATTGCTTGGTGTAGAGGTCAAGTTATGCGGAGTTTGTTTAAGCTCCATTGAATTGTGTGATTCTGAGTTTGACCCGAAAACCTGTTTTAGTAAAATCATCATTGTGAATTGGTTAACTGTTGGATTGTCTTAAAATTTTAAAGTAAGGTTTATAACCAAAATATGTAAATTTTGACCGTTGGGATTATTCAAAAAAATGTCTAAAACATGAGAAATTAATTTTTCACTAAAGCGGAAAATTCTAGAATTGGGTCAACTCGCCCAGGCGAGTTTTGCAGGCATTTTTTGGTCGCCTGGGCGAGTGAAGGCGGTGCTGAATACATTTTAAGCTTCAAAGTCACGAAAATGGAGGATTTTTCCTCCCACAAGCTTTCCCTAACCTCCCTCCATCATCCTTCACTACCCACAGCCACCGGAGACCACCACAGACCGCCGTTGCTTACCACGAGACCACTGCATGGAGAGGAACCCTTTAATCGGAGCGGAATCTTCGAAAATCTTCTCGAAGTTTCGGTAGAGAATGGAGCTCTCAATCCTCCTTTCTTGGTTTCTTTGAGGTAGTTTTGGTTTCTTTTGTCTTCTTCTAGCTAGTTTAAGCCTCTCTTGATATCTCTTATGATTCGGGTACCGTTATTTGCTGTTTCTACACTTCCTTTGATAATCCTTTGAAAATGAGATGTTGTAAAAGTCTCCTTTTTATGAAACTGATATCATTTCTGTGATCTTGGTTGAACCCTGGTCACATTGGTGTGATCAGAATTTCAAAATGATGTCTTTTGATGTGGACTCTCAAAACACTATTTTAGCCTCTTTTTAGATTTGAGTGGGTATTTGACCCCAAATGTTAATATTGATATTACCTTGGAAATCTATATTAAATTGTCTTCGATTTGGTATATAGAGCTTTGCGTTTGGACGAAAACAAGCGTATTAAAGGATCTCCAAAACAACATTGTGAGGTTTTGACAGGAGAACTCCTAGTTAGGTAAGGGGAGTTTATTATTTAATTATAGTTTAGATACCATAGTTGGGGGCCAAGGAGTCCAACTATGAAGATATCTGTCTGTCCCTGCTGTGTGCTGGTTTTCAAGAAAAACTACGTTTTTAACTAATGGGATGCGATGTATTTATGATTGATGTGTGTTTGTCCCTGTGTATGTGCTTGTTTTCAAGACAAATGATGTTTTTAACTAATGGGATGCGGTGTATTTATTACTAATGTTGTAGATGACAGTGAAATTGAAATACCATGGAAATGATTGATGATGGTTACATGATTTGTGATGATTTATATGAGGTGATGCTTATGTGATTGGTGATGTCTGAATGAAATAATGTTCCAATGAGATATATGTTTATTGGGTTAATGATATTGTTATTGTGATGATTGGATTTTTGGGAAAAGTCTTAATTACAGAGGAGACTCTGCCCAAATTTTTATAATATGTTTTCTTATTTAATTCATTATTAAATTTTTAAATGGGCATAAAAGTGTGTTTTATATATTGTAGTCCTCCTCTTTAATTTAGAAATTTTCCTAAAAATATCAATCTTGTGATATGATGAATTGTGAATGTATGAAATTTGGGTTGTCTGAAGACCTGGGAAATGTGAATCTCAGGCATATGTATTATGTATAAATATGAAATGTGATTGCTTGTGATGGTTGATGATATTGAAATGAGATCAGTTTGATATGTATGATAATGATATTGAGATGATGTGATGTTGATGTTGATAATGACATTGATGAGATATAATGTTGATGTGAACAATGTCATTGTGTGATGTGGATACACATGGATACCCATGGTCGTATGTTGTGTATGTCCACGTGGGGTACATTGATCGGTTGGATAACCTTGCGAGGGTGGGTTTACGAATTTTAAGCATCCTAAGAGAGAAAGGGGTTGTTTAAAATTCCGGTCCCTATCTATCCATGGTCAGTGTATCGGTGATGTTGTGTATGTACATGGGGGTGCATGACTGGATAACCTTGTGAGGGAGGGTTTACGAATTTTAAGCATCCCAAGAGAGAACGGGAGTGTTTAAAATTCCGGTCCCTAGCTATCCATGGTCAGTGCATTGATGGTGCCCATGTTTCATACTTCATATTTGCACGAATGGAAATAGAATGATGGACAGTAAGTACCGGGGGTACTAGGGGGTATCACTCTGTTTGGAACTCCCTTGAGACTCAAGGCTGATCACCATGGAGGGGGGGAGCGACCTGTGCACGACAGGGTGACCTCGACGAGCTACTGCATCATTTACCTAGAGAGGCTATTTCCATGAGGATGGTACCACATTGCATTCTGAGAGTTGAGTCAGGTGCATGCATCATTCTGAGCATGATTATTTTGATTTGTGAAATGAAGTGGATGACTGATTTGTTAAGTGTGTATTGACCTAATGGATTATTGAGAATGTTTGTGGTTGTTAATATTGTTTCTTTTCTAATTATTTTTATCTGGTACTTGTTGATCTTATATAATAAACTCACCCTTGCAATTTTTGTACCGTGTGGTTGGTACCTGTGATGATCACGAACCTTTGTTCGTGGGAGCAGATGATCAGCAACAGGTGATATTGGAGAGAGATTTCTTTTGTTGGAGCCGCCAAGTCGACGTGATGACGTTGGATTCCTTTTTGGAGAAAGAGTTGTGTTTTGTTAATCAACTCTCTCTTAGTTAGTCTTTGGCTTTTTGTTGATATGTAATTTCAGGTGTATATACACGTATAGCTAAAGGAAGTTCTGACATGTACTAATTTAATATATATGCATAATGTGTTTAAATATGTAATTGTAATATGTGTATGATAATTGTATTATAGCTAAAAATTGACCATCATTTTCATAATCGAATTAATGAAGTTTTATTAAGAATTGAAGTTGCACGATTAAGAGTTAGTGATATCGTAGCGACGAGGCGGGTCATTACACTCCTATCTTATCTTCCTAAGACCAAGTCAATTACTTGGGATTTAATTTTGCCAAAAGATAATCATATATCAGCCGTGTATAAGCCCATAATCAGCCCTCAAAATTCTTCCTAAAATCTAGGACATGATCATGATAAGATTCTAGTTGAATTCAAATTCAAATCTAGCTCTTATCTTCTCCTTTTGATATGAAACTAACTACTATAGTTAATTCATATTTAAATTCAAAAATTTAAATTATCAAATTTAAATATTAGATAAATAATTTAACTATTTAAATTAATTAATAATGTCTTGGACTATCCAAGCCCATTAACTCCATTCATGCGCCCCTCTCTCTTTAAGATAAGTATCCAAACTCTTTCTTGGGCCAACAACCATTATTAGGCCCAAAACCTTTAATGCTATAATGTCATGACAATAAAGTGTTAGTGTGTGACCCATTAGGCCCAACATAGCTACTGACATAAATAAGTTTGGGCCCAACAAGGCCACTACTCATTTAATGACAACACAGAGCACTAGCAATGCTTTGTTGCCCCAGAACTAGTTAGGTAAATGACAAGATCATCCTATTAAATCTATTTGGTTTCCGTATGTATTTCCTTTCATCTTGGTTACCTTCCCATAAAACCTAGGGTAAGGAAATGTATCAGCCCTTGCGGTCTAGGGTAAGCTTTAATACGAAATAGGGAGTCTCCAATTTTACTGACTCTAAAGCCAAATCATCTCATGATTTCTTTTACTATGCATAGATTCCCGAGACCCGTAAATGTCATCTCGATTTCTCCGGTTTACAGAGAACATAATCTCTCACAGAGATTTGATGAATTCCTTCAGCTTGTCACCCTAGACTCGTGTTCTTTCAGGACATGCCCAAAGGTATACCTATGTGTCTCCATGTTTCAGGCAGACGAGGTATACAATCAAAGCATGTCTTCTAGAACACAGTCTAGGTGAAAACTTCTGGTCTAAGGAAAAACACACCCAAATAATAAGAGACTGCTCTAATGATACTATCTGTGAGATTTCCTTATAGAGTCTCTTTGTGGGTCCGTTCAGTGCGAGCTATACCCTTATAGGTCCACCCACGACTTTAGCTAAGACATCTCCATGTCTATAGCTCATGAGGTCTTTACCTTATATCTGCATACAAGTAGTTAAGCCGTGCTAGTCTTACCCGAAATCACTGATCCCCATTCTTAGTGTCCCTAGACTAGGAACTTAAAATTTAGGAGTAGACATCTAGTATCCTTGAATCCTCATGATCGTGATCCCATCACTGATACTCAAGAGATACCTATTCTATTCCAAGGATTTTATCCAGTTACTCATATATTAATAATGATATCGAGACAGAATATGAAACAAGATAAAGAGCGCTTATAATTTATTCATGACAATATGAAAAGTACATGTACGTCCTAATCTAATGAAAAGATTGTCTCTAGGACATCCATATACTAACATATATATATATATATATATATATATATATATATATTAAATATTAATATGTTCACATACAAGCCCAATAAGTTATTGTAAGGTTATATAGGCCCATATGGGCTGGAGCCTAATAGCTTGCTATATTACTAGGATTTTTCCTAAGTTGGAGGTAACACTGCTGAGCATTTAGCATGTGATGCTTCTTCAAGCACCCAACACTAAATCCTTCTCTCTCTCAAACCCATTACCTCCAACAATCTTGAAGTATTAGCTTCGTGTATCATATTTGAATGAGTAAGGTGTTGTTTCGAAGGTCTGATCGAGAGGAACTCAAGGGTGTGATCACTTTCGTGTTTCGATAGAAGGATTGACCAGGATCTGAGTTTAAAAACTCTGCAGCGACAACCTTTGAGTCCAGATCCTGGAAATTTTAGCCAATTTCACGAGTTGAAACCTTGTGGGTTTTGTTCTACTCATCGAGACGATTGTTTTGATTGGTCATTTGCATAAAACGGAGGTCAGACGAAGGAGATATAGGCGTTAGAAGTTTTAGCAGTTTTTCGGTCACTTTTCAGGAGATTGGTTTGTCTTCTCCGGCGAACTCTCCGGCGAATGGTTTGTCTTCTCTGGCAAACTCTCTGGCGATTGGTTTGTCTTCTTCGACAAACTTTTCTGGCGATCGATGACTTTCCGACGAACTTTTTCGGCGAGTTTTCAACAAGTCTCTAGTGACCCAAAATAGTCGTTTGTAAGGTTTTTGGGCATTCCAAATTCATTTTTGGGGTCAGATTTGACAAATTTCACCTTTACAGTGCTAGTTTGAAAAGTTAGAAGGTTTGGTATACTTTGGAGGATTTTAAGGTGCACTCTTTCTAACTATTTTTACTTTGATTACAATGGAGAAACATAGCTCCTATGATATCATAAAGCTTAAATCTTTTGATAATCTCTTTGTTGATCTTGTGTTGAGTAAGATACCTGCTAAATGAAATTCTTTTAAGACTGACATGCACAGAATAAAAGAATAGATGGGGTAGGATGATTTAAAAGGTATATTCATATTGAAGATCAAAACATTTGTAGGAAGAGTTTGGAACAAGTAGGACAATAAAGTAAGTTGCCAACTTAGTTTCACATTCCTATAAATATCAGAAAAAGTCCAAGTCACCAAAAGGTGAATCCTCTTCACAGTTAGAGGCCAAAAAGACTGTCTTCAAGAAGAAGAAGAAGTGAAAGTGCCATAATTGTGGAAGGTGGGGTCACTGGCCAGAAGAGTGTAAGCTACCAAAGATGTTAAAGAACAACACACCACAAAATGAGACTAATATGATAATTAGTGAATCTGAGCCTTAAGCTTTCATTGGAATGATGAATAATGAAAAGGCCAATGTCTCTTCTGAGTGGTGGTTGGATAGTGGTGCTACATGTCATGCGACAAATGATGAGAATTTACTCATTGAGATCATAGAAGTGAAAGACACCGTAGAAAATTGTAATGGTAGTGAGGCAGGGGTGACTCATGTTGGAACTGCTAATTTGGTGCTTTCTTAAGGTAAGTTACTAACTTCGAAACATGTTAAAGTAGTACCTTTACTTAAAAAGAATTTAATATCTATGAGTTTACTTGATAAAGCCTAGTATGTCTTTTTCAACTATGAATGGTAGAGTAACTTTATCTGTTAACTCATGTTACTTCGGTTGTGCATTTATGATTAATGGCATGTATAGATTGAGTTTAGATACTGATACATAAACCATGTTAGTTATACTTTGATTGATCCAAAATTATTACATAATAGACTTGGACATGTGAACTATAGGAAAATGCAACATTTATCTAAAACTCACAACATTCCATTAGCTACTTCTATTCGATTTGACAAATTTGAAGTGTGTGCATAGACTAAGATCACTAGAAAACCTTTTAAGTTGGTTTTGAAAGCACAACACTTCTTGAGCTGATACATTTTGATCTTTGTGACTTTAAAAACTATGTTACAAGTGGCAGTCGGAAGTACCTAATCACGGAGGAGAATATACAATTGACTAGGTTCAAGGAATTTTGTGTTATTGGAGGGCATAATACTTGAAACTACTGCTCCTTACTCACCCTAATCAAATGGTGTTGCCGAGTGTAAGATTAAAACTTTAATCAAAATGCTAAATTCTATGTTACTTACAGTTGGCATGCCTTCCTCATATTGGGGAGAAGCTGTTTTAATTGCTAATCACATCTTAAATAGGTTGCTGCACTCTGAATTGTCTAAGACACCTTATGAGATATGACACAAACATCCTTGTAGATATGATACTCTTAAAACTTGGGGTTGTGTTGCCTATGTAAGGATACAAGATCCTAAAAGGCCTAAGGTGGGACCTAGAACCACTACTTGTGTATATCTAGGTAGTGCAGAAGATAGTGTTGCAAATAGATTTTTGGATGTATCTACTAACACAGTGATAGAATCTAGAGATGCAGAATTCTTTGAGTACAAGTTTGTTAACAATCTAGACTTGATGATTTTTGGATCTACAGATATGATTTCAGAATCTCCTGTAGAATTTGTAGCTTGTCCTTCTGACATTAATCTCTCACAACTAGCTATTGAACCAATCCCAGTTAGAAAATCTACAAGAGATAAAGTTTCTAAAAGTTTTGGTGAGGACTTTGTCACTTACCATATAGAGGATGATCCATTCTCCTATCAAGAAGCAATGAGATCTAGGGAATCCTTACTGTGGGTAGAAGCCATAGATGATGAAATGGGTTCTTTGCTACAAAATCACACATGGTAGCTAGTCAATTTGCCAAAAAGGGCTAAGGCTATAGGCTGTAAGTGGATATTTGATTGAGTATTTTTAGTTTAATATTTTTCTATTTTTCTTAGCTTATTTGAATTCTCTTAGAATTTATTTTCTCATTCTAATTCAATTTTTGCCTTAGGCAAACAAGTGAGCTTAATTGATAATTGTTGCTTATTTTTGGTTTTTTTTTTTTGCTTGCTTGACCTATCTTCCTTGTGTAGGACCTAAAGAGATCTACAGAAATCCAAATGGTGCATATGAGTAATCCCTGGAAATATAAGGAAAAGATCTACAATTTTGTCATTTTGAGAGTCATTTTAGGCTTGAAAGTTAGAACTACTGCACTTGAATTTTGGGCTGCGAATTGGTGTAATTAGTAATTAGTTAGATTAGATAGACTTAATCATGACCCATTCTTTCCTACTGACTCAGTCACTATATTTTAGTTATTTGGATTTTTACACTTCATTTTAGCACAAACATATTTTGTAGTGACTTTTAGAAGTTTTCAGAATTAAAACCCTTTTTTTTCTCTCTCAAGTGTTCTTCATTGTTCTTCATTTTTATTTCTGTTCTTCCATTTTCTTGCACTAATTTAGTGAGGCTTCCATTGATGATGATCTTGGAAGGCTAAACAATCAATCAATCCAAGGATCCAACCCAAGTAAGGAGAATTTGAGTTCTAGTTTGTTATTTCAATTTCTGTATGAATGTTCACTTTCTTCTTCAATCCTCTATTCGATTTTCATGATTATGAATGTGTTTAAGATTGAAAATGGATTAGGTTTATGGATTCATTTCCTAATTTTGAATTTTAATCACAAATTATTTGGATGATATTTCAATTAGGTTTGTGGTTTCAATTAATTTAGGGGTTAATTCGATTGAACTGCTTCTCATGAAATTGAATGAACTTTCATAACAAGATCATTATCTAAGAACTATGATAATTCGCATTGCTTGGTTTGGTGAATTGGATTGATGTTCTTTAATCTGTTTTACATTACCTTGAATAAATTATGTTAGTTTCTTCAATTATAGTTTGTGTTTTTGCAATTTTTATTTATCGCATGCAAACTGTTCGATAAAAATTCCCTTAATATTTACTAATGAATTGAAGTTGGAACCATATTGATTGTGTCTCTGAGTCGACCTAAGTTAATCCTGTGCTACAGAATTAGTGTAGTTTAATTGTTTTGAAGCGATACGACATTGACTATTAGTATTAAAGAAGAAACTGAATAGTGACATATCAATAGCTAGATATAAAGCACGTTTAGTAGCTAAAGGCTTTAAACAACAGAGTGGAATAGACCTTTTTTGACATTTATTCACCTGTATGTCATTTGTTAACTATAAGAATTCTTCTTGCTTTGGCATCTATTGAACACTTTGTAGTGCATCAAATGGATGCAAAGACCGATTTCTTAAATGTAAAGTTAAATGAAGAAATGTACTTGGAACAACCTGAAGGGTATGTCATGAAAGGCCTTGAGAAAAGTTTGTAAATTGAACAAATCTTTATATAGTCCTAAACAAGCACCTAAGATGTGGCATCTTAAGTTTGACAAGGTGGTAAGGAGCTATGGATTTCAGTCCAATTATTCAGATAAATGCCTTTACTATTGTTTCAAGTCAAATAAGATAGTAATCATATGCTTGTATGTTGATGACATGTTAATTATTGGCTCCGATCATTCTATAGTGAGTGATGTGAAAATCACTTTAGCTAAAGAATTTGACATGAAAGATCTTGGTATAACTAATACCATTATTGGTATGAAAGTAAGCTTTGAAAGGCAAGTTATCTCCCTTAGCCAAAACTCATTATATTGAGCAGTTACTTTCTATTTGGGGATACAGTGAGTGTAAATCGAGTGAAACACCATATGATTATAACAAAAGACCGAGTCCTAATGAAGGGACCAATGTGGATTAGTTAAAAAAGTCAAAACTGATAGGTAGTCTCATGTATGCTAAGAGTTGCACTAGACCTGACATAGCCTTTGCAGTTGGCATGTTGAGTCGTTTCACTAGTAATCCTAGTAAAGAGCATTAGGATGCCCTCAGTAGTCTGATGAAATACCTTAAAGGTACTAAAGATTATGCTCTATGTTATTCTGGTTATCCTCTAATTGTGGATGGATATTCTGATGCCTCATGGTGTTCAGAAATTGGAAATAGTAAATCCACCAGTGGATATATATTCACTCTGGGTGGAGCTGCTGTTACTTGGAAATCCAAAAGATAGACTTGTATTGTGTTGTCATCAATGGAATTAGAACTTTTTGCTTTAGCCTCAGCTGGTGAAGAGGCAGTGTGGATAAAGAATCTGATTATGGATATTCCTTTGACTAAACTAAAGATTAATTCTTTAAGTTTATTTTGTGATAATCAAGTAGTAGTCCAAGTCGTAAAGAATGCTTTCTTTAATTCAAAGAGAAGAGATGTGAGACTGAGACATGCATTGTTGAATTATCTGAGAGAACAAGGAGTTATCACTTTGGTTGATGTGAGATCAAAGGATAAAATGGCCGATGCTCTCACAAAAGGTTTGCCTAAAGATTGATTATTCAAAATAGTGGGGGAAATAGGGTTAAAGACTATGTAGACAAGTCTTAACTATCATTTACTTACCTTTAATTATGTGTTTTGAATTATCGAATCGTCCTTTGCTGGACAAATGATAAGTACAATTTATATGTTTCATCGATGATTGTGGTTGCTAACTATTTTGAAAAGGGTGAGTTATCTTATTCCAAAATTGATGAGATGATTTTAATCCAATTCAAAAGTTCTAGCTGGGAAACTTGTGTCATTCCAAACTTAATGATACAATCCTACCAGGTTGCCTTATCCTTTTGGTTAAATGATTTCATTCCAAACTTGATGAGATGATTTTAATCCAATTCAAAAGTTTTATCTGGGAAGCTTGTGTCATTCCAAAATTAATGATACAGTCCTACCAGGTTGGCCTATCCTTTTGGTTAAATGATCTCATTCCAAACTTGATGCTAGATTATTTGACTTTAAGGAATTAGTAACTGTGACATTCCTAATTGAACATAGAAATAGTTGATTGTGTAAGAAGCCTATTGGTCTTGTTCTTAAGTGAAACTTAACATTACAAGACTAGGTTATTGTAAGTGACGTGACTATTAGTCTTATTCTGTGAAATGAGACAATCATTACTCTCTTACAAATAAACTTAGGTTGTGGCTCTTTATAACTTAAACTATTTAGGCCTTGTTCATAATTTATGCAACTGGCTTGATGCTTATGAACATGATATTATGATGTTTTATGACATTGATATATGTTCTTCTTTGCCTAATGATATAATGCTAAGTTGTTTTAGTAGAACTAGACATTTTTAGTAGTTTATTTTAATGATTGAATTCATGATAATATGAAATTCATATTTGAAATTCTACAGGGGATGGTAGAGATGGAGGAGAGCTTAAGAAGTTGGATCCTTAGGTGGACTACCAACTTGATATTTGAATCTATCATTTAGAGTTGTAGGGAACTTGACAATTCACCTCCTATTGCCCATTATGTTGAAGTCCATTTACTTGAGACTTACATTTTGTTATTTCTATTTTGTGAACATTATGAGTATGATGCTTCTTTCTTATATTTGTAAGGCCTTAGACTAGTTTGACTAGCCTACTTATACTAGATTGTTATGCATATGTTAGTTGTGAACTGATTTTTAGATGTTAGGATTTGGATGAGTTTAGATTTAATCTGAAACTCTTGATATTTATATTGTTATATTGATCTTAGAACAGATTCATGAGAATGATGATTCACTAGGTTTGATTGCAAATGTTATCTGAGTTTAATATTTTATTATTGAAACTCTTTGACCGATCCGATTTGATTATCTTGGATTGGATGTGGATGATTCATGTTTGTTTGAACATTACACTGACTACCTTATTGGATTGTGTTGTATGGTGAACATAGGAGGATATTATTGAATATATATATATATATATATATATATTAAATATTAATATGTTCACATAAAAGCTCAATAAGTTATTGTAAGGTTATATGGTCCCATATGGGCTGGAGCCCAATAGCTTGCTATATTACTAGGGTTTTTTCTAAACTGGAGGTAACATTGTCGAGCATTCCACATCTGATGCCTCTTGGTGTAATACTTCAAGCACCCAATACTAAACCCTTCTCTCTCTCAAACCCATTACCTCCAATAGTAGTATCCAATGCCCGATATGTGAAACATAGGAGGAGTCAAGTGACCATACTCTATTGTTAGGATCGATGAGCTATAGAGTGTGGTGCATCTACCTTGGTCGACTTAATGAAAGTATTGTTCTTCCGGATACTGTCACTATGCATTATTTACAACCGAGGGGTGTGCTATGGAATATTTGGAGGGACCGTAATAACTTGGTTTTCAGACAACAAGCTTTTGAATGCCAACAATTGGTGCAAGAGGTAAAATTTTACGTGTGGTTATTGCTTAAGAACCTATGGCCTTGTGATGTTCTAATGTTGGCATAGTGGTAGGTGAATTTAGCCACTTGTATCAAAGCACTTATGAATGGATAAAAGTGTATTCTATTCTTGTCTGTGTTGGATCTGTAAAATTCCATATATTGTTGCACTTGCTGGTATATAGGGAACTAAATCCTTAAAGGTGACTATTGATTGGTTGCAAATCTGGTTTGGTGTAATTTAATGTGGTGGGTTTAACATGGGGGGTAGCTATAGATCAATTTAAGGAAAATGGATTTTTTTTTGTCAAAGAATGATGGTGCTTTAATGCTACAATGGCAGTTTTGGGTGGTGGTGGTTACTATCCAATTCTAAATGGTCCATTGTGTGCCATAAGTTTCTTCAATTAGGCTTTTGGTTGGGAATGTTTTCTTTTTGGGAGAATATACTTGAGGATATAGAAATATATTCATGCTAGAATTGGATGAGCTGCTTTGCTTATTCGTTATTTTGCCAATTGGTTGGCATAATAATGCATAACCAGGGAATTATTGGCACTCTATTTTGACTCTTGGTACCACTGGTACCATAATATATATACTTTTTGCCTTAAAAAAATAAAAGTTGAAAAATTGAAAATCCAAGAATGAAGTGGTGACATCTTAGAGATAAATATTTGACTTTTAACAAGTGATGACTAGAGAAAGATAATTAAGTTTACAATGTAATTGGAATTTATAATAAATACAAAATTCTTGTTGAATGTACTTCTTCTAAAGTGTTACATCCTTGAAAGTCACATGGGATTGAAGGTGTGGGGGAGCTATAATGGTAGGGTAAGGCTTTTGAGGGCCCTTGCTGACAGAGCCTTGAGCCCATGGGCTGGCCCATCTAATCTTACATAATACCCTTATTTTTGTGTCCCACTTCTATGAGGGTCTGATGGAGTGCCTTTAGTTAAATATTTTTCTATCATTCTTAGCTTATTTTACTTCTCTTGGACTTTTATTTTCCCATTCTAATTCAGTTTTTGTCTTAGGCAAGTTAGTGGGCTGAATTGCTAATTGTTGCGTATTTTTGGATTTTATGCTCACTTGATGTATCTTCCTTGTATAGGACCCACAGATCTCTATGGAACTTCAAATTGAGCATTCTTGTAGTCCTTGGAAAGATAACAAAAAGATCTACAAGTTTTCTAGAAATAAGCCGAGGCCAATTCTGTCATTTAGAGGGTCATTTTAGCCTTTGAAGTCAGAACCAATGCACTTGTATTTTGGGCTGTGAGTTAGACTTTTTATTGGTGTAAATAGCATAAATAATTAGAATTGATGGGTTGTTCATGGTCCATTCTTTGTTTCAGACTTAGTCACTATATGTTAGTGACATTAAGAGGAATTATTACATTACATTTCATTTACACAAACAGTTTTACATTTTTCTTTTCCACTTTTTAGAATCAAAACCCTTTCTCTTATTTTCTCTCAACTGTTCTTGTTCTTCATTTTCGTTTTCCTTTCTTCCATTTTCATGCACTTATTTCATGGGGCTTTCATTGGTGATGATCATGGAAGGCTAAATAATCAATCAATCCAAGGATCCAACCCAAGCAAGGGAAGAATTTGAGTTCTGGTTTAGTATTTTGAATTCTGTGTGAATGTTCACTTTCTTCTTCAATTGCTATTTTGTTTTCATGATTATGAATGCATTTAGGATTGAAAGCGGATTAGGTTATGGATTCATTTCCTAATTTCGAATATAAATCATAGATTAATTGGATGATATTTCAATTAGGGTTGTGGTTTCAATTAATTTAGGGGTTAATTTGATTGAACTGCTTCTAATGAAATTGAATGAACTTGCACAATAGGATAAATTTCTGAGAATGATGATGATTCAAATAGCTTGGTTTAGTGAATTGGATGGATGCTCTTTAATCTATTTTACATTACTTGTTATCAATTCTGTTAGTTTCTACATTAATTTTTAATTGTAGTTTGCGTTTTTGCAATTTTCATTTAGCACATGCAAACTATTCGACAAAAATCCCCTTTTTATTTATTAGTGAATTGAAGTTGGAACCATATTGAATGTGTCTCTGAGTCGACCTAGGTTAATCCTGTGTTACAGAATTAGCTTAGTTTAATTGTTTTGAAGCCACATGACAAACGCTTATCAGGGTCCTTAAACTGCACCCATTTTAAGCAACCCCCAAATAGTGGGGTAGGATCAAGGTTGAAGGTGGGCTAGCCCTCCATTTCCACTATGTTGTAGATGTTAACGTCCGTAGCTGATAGACAATAGCTCTTTCATTTTTGCTCTAACAATAGTTTATCTACACCTTGCTTGCATTTATTTCATTTATACATTTTCTACAAGAAATAACTCATATTATTTCATTGAGAATGATATAAAAAACACAATCAGGTGCAAAATGATATAAACTAGTGCTAACATTGTTTGTGTTTGCCTTAGCAAGAATATGGGCAACCATATTAGCTTGTTTCCTAAGAAACTTAACACTGAAGTTTGGATTGGGAGAAAGAATGCAACAAAAGTCTCCAATAATGGCGTCTTCTTCTAAGGAGCTAGACTTTTAAACACAGATCTCATCAACAATAGTCTTACAATCATATTCAAAGATAATGTGGGACATGTCCAAATCTTCCACCTAAATGAAACATTGGGGTAGACCAAAAGCCTCACCTTCAGAAACAGGTAAACAATGGGGTATCCAAAAGGATTTAGCAAGTACAAAACTATCGAAATCATCTATGATGTAGAAACCCCAACATGTGTGATTATCAGAATTGTGAAATGTTGTGTCAATGTTACATCTCATGAAGCCAGTGGGAGGCCTTTGCTAAAGAATATTAGGGTCTAGATGTTAAGGCATCAAAACTTTGTCTAGTCCTCTCGCAACAAAGCACTCAATAAGTAATTGCTTTGCCCAAGACATTATCCCAACAACCTTAATTCTAATATTGTCCCAAAGTGAATCATTCTGGGCTTTCCGAATGCTCCAAAGGTTTGTTTCTATTAACACACTTGAATTGTGATCAAGGGACGAAAGCATGATAAAATAAGCAACCTTAAAATTATCAATCCAGTTAGACAAGTGGTTTATTCTATGACAAGAAACCTTCTTCTCTCCAACAATGCTCGCTTTAATTACAACCAAAGAATAAATGCCAAGGTTGCTTGATACATGTATCACAATGAACACAACTAGCAAGGCATTCAATTTCTTTCGATCTCAGTCTCTTTCAAAGAGGTAAACAATCACGACAGAGTCTCCAGAGGAAGGTCTTTACACGTGATGGCACATGGAGCATCCAAATAAAGTTCCAAGCACCATCCACTTTCAAGCTCTCATGGTATATCAGCTTCTCCATAATTTATATGTATTTTTGTTTTATTGTTTTTTCGCTTTGTTTCCACTTTAGTTGTTCATGTTCTGAGCCCATTTTTTTTAAAAATTGTCACCACTTTCATTTTGGAATAATGAGACTGTAGTTCTTATACTATGTCATTATTGTGTTTAACAATTTTTTTATTACTATCATTATTTATCTATATGTTGTAGATGTTTAGAAAAAACTAAATATGAAAAGATTAAGGGCCTGTTTGGGTAATATTTTCTAGAAGCACTTCTAGGAGAAGAAAATAAGAAGAAAAAAAGGAATAAACTTCTCCATAAGTTAAAATTAGCTCTCTATTTACTCATTTACAGATGTCCTCTTATGTTTTAGAGAAGTTTTATGAGAGAATTTCTACAAATTAGCTAATGGAAAGCTAATTTTAGCTTATGGAGAAGCTCATTTCATTTTTTTTTTAATTTTCTTTTCATAGAAGTGCTTCTAGAGAAGATTACACCCAAACAGACCCTAAGTCACATAGGCCACCAATTCCGCTGATAAAAAGTTTGTATCACATAGTTATTATCTTTATATTTTTACTAATTAGTAACAAAATTCATTTGTAAAAATAAAGAAATCATCTCTACAAAATAATAAATTAGCATTTTTTCATGTTTCTTATTTTTTTTAAAGTAAATATTTACATGTTTTGTCTCATTAAAATATTAATTCTAGTTCAAAGTTGATTTTGAGTTGAAATAACTTTAATTTTACATGGATGGAGGATCATCCTCATCAAATAGCAAACGTTATTTTGTCTTATATACAAAATACTCATTTCGAGTCTGTTTAATGAATCCAACACTTTTTCTCCTATTTTTCTTATAAGGTTCTTGCTTTTAATTTTGTTAATTTATATTATTTAATTGTTGATCAAAATAATATGAGTTAGATAGTTCATAGGTCAAAGGTAATTAATTAACAAAAAAGGCTAAATTCTTAAAAGTTAAGGCCCACAAGACAATCTAACCTACAAGGCCTAGTGGGGTTTTTTGGCCCTAGCTCTAAAAACAAGTATAAACACATGAAAATTATAGGGTTAGAGAGGCAAACATATCTCTAACTATGGGAAAGAATTATACACCATTTGATATACTACTTTCTAAATTAAGGGTTCAGGTTTTGCTTTTATTTTCTTATTATTTTCTTCTTTTTTAATTTTGTTTCTTGTTTTTCAATTTACCCCTCCCTATCCAATGTCCCCCATTGTTTTAGACCATTGTGTGTAACACCCTAAAATTTTAATATAACAGTCAATTGATATTCAAAAT
>CM023959.1:12021947-12041403 GCA_013407115.1 Glycine latifolia
TAGGACTGCTTTGAATTGATGTTGAGAAGTAGAAGTTGAATGGTATGTTGAAAATGATTTAAATACTAAAGTGGTTCAGTTTTGAGGATTAAGTTTTAGGATGGTAATTTAAAAGGAGAATAAGGTCTAGATTATGTTCTAGTTCTCTTGTGTAAGTGAAAGAAATTAGAATTTATATTGGAAGGTATATTAGAACTTACTAACTAGAGTACAATCACGTTCTTTAACTTAATGATAGTATTTGCAATACATAAGTTTGCATGCACTTGTATGGAATATGGATGGTGGTTGAGCCATATAATTGATAGTATTATGATTTTTGTGATAAAATTTCCATGAAGTTGTAAGAATTTAATCATTGTTTGTATTACAAAGGAAAAGAATGGATTTTATGTGATGATATATTGAGATTGTTTCTAAATTCAGGCAGAGATTTTAGAAACAAAAAGGGTACTACATCCAGGCAGAAATGTAGAGACCATGTACACATTGGAATTAATCATACATTGTTTAACGTAAGACGACCGCAGTGTACTACACCTAGTTAGGGATGTAGAGCCATGTGCACTCTGGAATTTCCTCATGCATATATTGTTTGAAAGGTTGCTTGCTTATATATATATATATATATATATATATATATATATATATATATTGATTTTATGGAATGTATTTGTGAAGCACTAACGTACTAACCTATTGAATGGTTTAGTTTGCCTATTGAGAAATTTATTTCTCACTAGATTTGTTTTATATTTTATAGATGACATCCGTGATAATATTCCTTGATGCTTTGGATTGGTGGTGGGATCATAATGAAGCTAGAAATTGTTATACTTCTACTATGCATCCTGTTATTCATGGTTATGTGTACTTTGCTACACACTTTCCTATTTTTGTTCTCAATAATATGTTTAACTCTAATGATCATTTTCTCCAATTTTCTCATGTGTATCCTGATCCGCCTATGGAGCCAATTATCATACCATCTAGCAATGATGACTCAAATCCTGAGGAAAGTTTTGCTGATAATTTCCACAACTATGCAAGTGTTTCTCCTGGTCCATGAAATCCTATTGAGGGTTGGCTCTACTAGTAAAATGGATGATTCCACTGTTAGATAGTACTTTTGTATATAGTGTTTGCTAGAACTTATGGTCTGTAATAATTTTACATTTTGCACTTTAATTAGGGTTATATGGTTTGTAATAATTGAACATGATATATTACGCAAGATACCATCCTATCAAGCTTATCAACCTCAGATCAAAATCATGTTGACAAAGATTTAGCACCTAGAGAAATGGAATTGGTTCAATAAAACAGATTTGCAAGAATAATCTAATCTAACGATAACAAAAATTTGAAGGATGTAAGAAATTCTAGTGGATTTTGCTTTAACAATACTTAAACTAACTAGAATATTAGTATAAATAGAAAGTATTAGATTAGGCTTTTGTAACACAACAATTATTTTAGTATGATCAGTAAAATATATTCTCTGTTTTTTCCTTCACACTAATCCCTAAAATATCAATAGCTCAATTGTGTTTCCTTTAAACGAGGAAGATAACTATATTATACTTGCATGGTGTTTCTACATTGCTTTATCTAGCTAAGATCTAGTATTAAACTAAATATAGCAAGGCCATGTGTTTTACTAGGATATATGTTAGGATAACAAGGCAAGCAAACTAACATAAAAAAGGTAGCTATTATACTTGCATTTTAATTTTGTGACAACTAATAGCGTGTTGTAAGCATGGGAAGAGAGCAATAAACCGACCACTAGTGACATGACCAATTCCTTTTGATAGTGGAAAATGTCTAAGTATGTCTACTCCCCAAATGCAAAAGGGCTATGCACCACTATGTTGTGCACTTCTTCAACAGGCAGATGATAAATGTTGCCAAATTTATAGCATTCTTTGCACTTTTTCACATACTCTGCACAATCTTTTCTCATTGTTGGCTAGTAGAACCAAGCTCTAAGAACTCGAGTTGTCATTGATCGAGATCCTAAGTGTATTCCATATATCCATTTATGCATCTCATTCATTACGTATTCGGGCTGATCCCGAGTCAAACACTTCAATTGGGTGGCCGTGAAACCTCTTTTGTACAGGTCTCCTCCATTTATCACATAATAGCTGGCATTTATCTTGATATTTTTTGTCGCTGTTGGATTTTTTGAGAGTGAGCCTTTCTCTAGGAAGTCCCGAATCTTAGTCATCCATTCCAAGTCAACAAGAGTTACACTTGCCACAACCTTGTCTAGGCTTAGTTCTAAGATTTTTTCTTGGATGACCGTTCTATATTACCCTTCTTCTTTATACTAGCAAGCTTTGATAGCAAATTCACTCATTATTTTCTCTAACAATATGTTAAAGCTCGAATTTGGCAAAAGCCTCTTTAAGTCGAGTAGCCATATGGTAGTACTTAGTCATCTGCGGGTCTTTGGTTAGCTTACCAGTGACAAGCTAGGAGTTGCTCCAACACTTTAGATACTTAGCTCCTACTTCCTTAGCCAATCTTAGGTCGTCTAAGAGGGTTTTGTACTCGACTTGATTGTTCATCGTCTCGAACTCAAACCTCAGGGATTGCTCTAGGATTACTTCACCTGGGCTTTCTAGGATAACTCCAACCCCACTCCCTTTTTTCATTGGATGAACTATCTACATATAGCTTTCACCTTTCAGATTCTGGTTTTGTAGAGTTTGTCATTTTGGCTACGAAGTGCGCTAGGCACTAAGCCTTCATTGGACCCCATGGTTCATATTTGAGCCTAAACTTGGACAACTCGACTGACCAGGCTATCATTCGGCTTGTGAATCTAGTTTCTTCATATTTGTTTGAATGGGGTGGCCAGTTTGAACCATGATCTAATGACTTTGAAAGTATGGTCTTAGTCTCCTAGCAACTATGAGTAGAGCCAAGACAAACTTCTCAATTATTTGATATCTAGTCTCTGCATTTTTTAGGACTCAGCTGAAGAATGGTTTGGTCGTGTCTACTGCTCTTGATAGAAATTTGGATAGTGCTACTAGTCGACCAATAAGTCTTTGTACTATTTTCAAATTTTTAGGACTTCTCATTGCAATAATGGTTGCGCATTCTCCGGGTTGGCTTCAATTCCCTATAAGTAAGCATAAAGCCAAGGAACTTTCTTCCTTGTACCCTGAATATGCACTTTTCTGGGTTTAGCCTGATGTATTACTTCTTGATCTCATCAAAGATCTTTGATAAGTCTTTTGCGTGAAAGGTGGTGCTCCTGCTTTTGACCACCATGTCATCAACATAGACTTTTAGGTTCCTTTCGAGTTAATTAGTGAATATTTTGTCCATCAATCTTTGATAAGTGGCTCTGGCATTCTTAAGGATCAATGACATAACTGAGTAGTAGTAGTTCACCATGTTGGTCATGAACATAACTTTCTCCTCATCTTGCTTGAACATCGGGATCTGGTTGTATCCAAAATACACGTTCAAAAAGCTGAGAATGGGGAATCCTAATGCTCTATCGACCAAGCGATCTATACTAGAAAGTGGGTACGAGTCCTTAGGGCAAGCCTTATTTTGGTCTATGTAGTTAGTGCACATCATCCACTTCCCATTAGACTTCTTAACCATCAACACATTGGCCAACCATGTTGGATATAGGGGGAGTGAAACGACCACTCTTTATTCACTTTTATTACATATTTATTTTATTTGCTAAAAAATTTTCGAGAAAATCATAAAGAATAAATGTTTAAACGAATCTTGGTTGATTTTTAAAACAAATTTAGAAATGAAGGTTCAAATGAAAATTTCGTTGATTTGAGAATGAGTTTAGAAAATATAAGAGCTTTACGCGTTATTTAAATTAGATAGTCCATAACGTCCGAACATACCATACAGTTCATTCATTATTACATATCCAGAGTCCCATAAATAAACAGTCCATAGCACAGTCCATAGTACATCGCAAGCACAGATCATCAAAAGTAAATAACCAGCACACAATCTTCATCCTATCTTCTCGTAGGACATCCATATCACTGCTTTTCTGCTCGCCCAAATAATTTGGGGTCATCACAGGTGTCAACCACCAGACACAACACAGGGTTAGTCTTGATAAACAAAATTTTAAATATCAGCAGACCAAATGAATAGACGTAAACAATTATAAAATATAAATAGGTCATTTTCACACATAGAATTGTCATGAAATGCATGCTCATCTTATTATATGATGCATGACTGAGATCTCAGCAACGTCTAAATAATTGTGGCCACTGTCAGATAACCCCACCCTCACCTTAGTGGAACGAACTTATCCATCCGGTCAGGGTAGCTCAGTGGCGCGTAGGATTATCACTCCCATCCATGTGATCATCATGGTGGTGTGGTCCTCACTGCGTCTACCCCCTAGTTATATGGACTCAGTTTAGTTATCTGACACTCCTCTTCACGAGATCTAACAATCTCATCATCATCATCTCATACCCCACTGGGTATATGCGTATGAAATGCATCACTGGTTCATTTTATTTCCTCATTATTTCATTTTCATCATCCCTTAACATCACAGAGTCATTTTCACAGGGCCTTTATCCCAGACTCATCACAACATCACAAGAGTACAGTTTTATCATCATATTATCACAGGGTCATCTCAAATTCAATAGCATCACATAGTTCACCTCTTAAATCATATCTCATCATCTTGAATTGTTCAACATCACATATAGATTTTTGTATTTGTTCATGCTTATAAGTTATTTTCCAAGTCACATAAAAGAACACTATTAAATGAATGTTCCATAACAGATTCCCACATGTTGTCTAATAATTTGATTACAGCAACAGCATCCATACAGCCTCATTTAATTTTGTTGCTTAGCTCACCACTTCCTTTAACAGCATACAGATCCATTTATCAACAGCGTACAGATTCATTTAGCAACAACATACAGATTCTTTAATCAACAGCATACAGATTTATTTAACAACAACATACAGATTCTTTAATCAACCACATACAGATTTATTCAACAATCGTATACAGATTTCTTAATTAACACCATGCAGATTTATTTAACCAGCTTTAATTTACAGCACTATATAATTTTGTTTACAGAATTACAAATAACAATTCAAACATCATCAAAATTAAATAAACAGCATCTATAAATTTTACAACAACCACAAGTATATCCATAACTAATTTTAGTTCCTTTATGACTTTCACTAGAGCATACTAACTTAAAGTTTTCTTAACTCTAATTCTACTATATTAAAAATTAAACTATCCTAATCAACCATTTAATATTAAAGATTAAACTATCCAACACAATATAATTTTTAAAAAAATAAAGAGTTAAGTGCTTAGCTTAATTATGGTTGCTTTATTCATCCAAATAACTCTACATAATTAAACTTAATTCTCTTAATCTTTTCCTCCTCTTATACTTTTCACTTAACCCTATTTTAACTCAAGTAGTTAATTAGTTGAAATTAGAGATTAATTAGAGGTAAGCTAATACTTAAATTTTATTTAGCAAGACTCCCCCATACCTTAATTGTTTCCTCCAATTGAACAAGCATGCCTCCCTAATCCTTGCTTCACGTGGACTTTCAATCATATAGGCCTAGGTAAAAGGTGACTTAAAAGAAAGAAATAAAGTAGAAAGGCTTTGGAGTAAGGTTTACACAGTTGAATTCCCTTAAGGCTAGTGGGCAAAGTGAAAGAGATGTATGCTACGGCTACTTCTTCCTTTCTTGTTTTTTTTTTTTTTTTAAACTCTTCCCATCCAATTCCTTTTATAGCAAAGTCAAGGCAAGCTTTGGTCCACACATTCCCTCTTGCACGGATGAGGCCTAGCTTTGGAGAGTTTCATTTTGATTTTTCTACTTAGCATTAATGAGCATTAATGAAAGATTCTTTATGCTTCCTTTATTCCTATCTTATCCTATCTTAGCATTAATTACATATTCCTCTTGTCTCTTTTACTCTTTGAATTAGTCTCCCACCACCTTATGCTTTGTATTGTACGTATTTTTTCCAATAATATGGCAGCCAAGCATTCCTTTTTCCTTCATAACCGTAGCATCCTATCTTGGTGCCAAAATGTTGCCTTTTGTTTATTTTTCTTCAAAATTCGTATTAATAAAATACTCATCCTGAATTCATTCACCGTTGGATCTTCTTAGAATTTTAAAGGGATACTTATAACCCCCCATATCTAACTTTTGACCGTTGGGATTGTGGAAATAATAACTCTAGCTGTCTACGTATTTTACCAAAGGGGACAATCATAAGATTTTGCTTCAATTTTTATTTATTACCTTCTTTACATATAGACCAATGGAAATGGCTAGGCTTCTTTAACTCTTCATGTGTTCATTCTTGAATGTTCCTAAAGCTTTTCTCCCTTGATTGCGTATCATACGGCCCAGGCTTGATCTTAGAAAATCAAGTCAACAATTTTTCCTTTTATTACATGTAATGGCAAAATACTATTTCTTTATTGGTCCGTTTCACTTTTAATTGTTGAAATTACTAATCTAACTTAATACATTAATCTATTTATCTCATAATTAAGAGAAAACTCCAAAGATTATGACTTATCCCTTCCATATAATTTTCTGATACCTGAAGTAGTCTAGATTAGTCATTTTTCAAATTATCTTCCAAAATTCCTAAAAATTATTATTTAGGGTTTTCTGACCCAATCATATTAATAATGTGTTGTCTAAAAGCACTTTATCCAATACTGAGATTCCCACAATTTCTAAAGTCCTTTGATCAGTGTTTGACTTCAAGGGTATTCTGGTAATTTCACCACTTACCCTAGGGGCAAAAAATCGTTATTTTCTAAAAATGTTCAAGGTATCCCTGTATGTATCACCCTAAGGGTATCATTTTTCAACCATCCAAGAGTATTTATAAAATTCCTCCTTAATATATCTTGCGAGCATACCTAGGGGTATTTTGGTCTTTTTTCCCAAATCTTTTATACTGCCTTGAATTAACTTGTAACCCCAGTAATTGACTGTGATTCCAAATTTTTGGGGTGTTACAGGGAGCATCTTGAAGCTTGAAGCTTAGGACTTGGAGAAATGCTTTAATCTTTTTCACATGCCTTGGAATGCCTTGGAAGAATGTAAATCTAATAAAGTGTTTAGATAAGTCAATCTGTTGATCCTTGCATTGCATGCATTTAATCATTCATGTGCCTAAATATTTTCATAAAGAATCAAAGCAACTTTTGAAAAAAGAACCAAAGAAGCAATGTTTTTGGAAAAATACAAATGCCACTGGTTTAATTGATTACACATCAATTTAATCGATTATTTGCTTCGTTTTCAAATTTTGAAAGCTTTGAAGAACAATTTAATCGATTATCATTGATTGTAATCGATTACATAGTGTTAAAAGAAGGTCATGTTTCACTGCTTTAATCGATTACCATTTATTGTAATCGATTACATAAGGTTCTTAGAAAAGCTTGTTGCACTGCTTTAATCGAATACCATTTCTTGTAATCGATTACACAAGGCTTTTCTAAAATGTTGTACTACTGGTTTAATCGATTACAGTTCGTATTAATCGATTACATGCTTCGTGATTCAAACCCAAAAAACTTATGAACATTTTAATCGATTAAAATGGCAATTTAATCAATTACATGATGCATTTTAATCAATTATAGTTAGTTATAAAGGTTTGTTATAAATAGAAGTGAGGCTTGTCTTGTTTTCTAATCTGAGGAATTCGAATTTCTGATTACACACAAGCCTTCACCAAGATTGAAAGAGTTTTTCTAAGTTTACTAACCTCTTGTCCCACTTCTTATTCTTCATGAGTTTTGAGTGATTTCTTGGGCAAGAGTCTTTCAAAGAAGAATAGAAGAGCATGTTCTAATTTTCATTTGATCATTCAACTTTGATTGGTAACTCATATGCATTCATTGTCATTGGATCATTAGGTTGTTTCTCTCCATTCTTTTTGGGTATAAATTTGTTTTGTAATTTTTGTTAATTGGAGCTGTTGTAAATTTGTTCTTGAGGCTTGTCTAGAGTAGTGTTCTCCAGGAAGAACAAAGTAGTGTTCTCTGGTTCTCGTTTGCTTGAAGTCTAATAGGGTTTTAGATTTCTTGTCTTTATCTATGGTTGATAAAGAGAGATTGTAATAAAGCTTGTAAGAACTGAAATTTATAATAGTAGAACTCTAATCTAGTGTTGATTAGAAGAAATTGGATGTAACTTCTCTTGAGAAGTGAACCAGTATAAATCCTTGTGTTGATTCTTTGTTCTTTAATCTCTATTGGCTATCTTGTTCATTGGTTCTTGGTATTCTTATCATTACTCAACAAGTTATGTTTTTTTTTAGCCATTGATTTTTCTGAGTTGAGTGAATTGATTGAATAAAAGATTTATTGGTTTTAAAGTGATTAAGATCCTTACTCTGATTTTGTAAAGAAATTTTAAAAGACCAAGTTATTAACCAATTCACCCCCCTCTTGGTTATTGTGGGTATTCCTTTTGTTTTCAATTGGTATCAAGAGCAGGTTATTGAGTGTTATTCAAGATCACTATCTTTCTTTAAAGAGAAAATGAATACCACACAAATTACCTTCAAGGAGGGTACCTCCCTCAATCGTCCTCCAATGTTTGAAGGAGAGCACTTCAGTTTTTGGAAAATAGAATGAAAATCTTTATTCAATCAAATGACCCAGGTGCTTGGAATGCAATAGAAATAGGTCTTGTGATTCCTATTAAAACTATTGGTAATGATATGATTCCCAAAGAATGGGATGAAATGACAGATGCTGAAAAGAGAGTTGTTCAATATGATTTTAAAGCTAAGAATATGATTACTTCTGCACTTTCTTCTAATGAATTCTTTAGAACAGTTAGGTGCAAAAGTGCAAAGGAGATGTGGGAGATGCTGGAGATTACTCATGAAGGCACAGATGAAGTTAGAAGATCAAGGAAACATGCCTTAATACATGAGTATGAAATGTTCAAGATGAATCCCACAGAAAACATATCTCAGCTTCAAACAAGATTCACTCACATAGTAAATCATCTTCTTGGTCTTGGAAAGACATTTGATGTTGAAGAGTTGAATATCAAAATCCTAAAGTGCCTTACAAGACCATGGCAACCAAAGGTGATAGCAATCAAAGAATCAAAAGACCTCTCCAAAATGTCTATGGCTGCACTATTTGGTAAACTTCTTAAGTATGAGCTTGAAATGTCACAACTAACAAACTCTGAAGATGCAGAAAAGAAACACAAAAGCATAGCCTTGAAAGCTGCATCCTCAAAAGTTGAAAAATTGGAAGACTCAAGTGAAGAGGATGATGAAGACAACTTGAACTTGATTGTTAAAAAATTCAACAAATTCTTGAGAAGAAACAAGAATAGGAAGTTCACATGGAACAACAACAGCACCAACAAAAGAAGTGACAACAAATTCACTTGCTTTGAATGTGGCAAACCTGGCCATATTAAATCTGAATACTCAATTTTCTTGAAGAAGCAACAAAGTGAAAACAAGGTGAAGAAAGAAGGAAAGCCCAAGAAAGCCTATATTGCTTGGAAAGATAATGAATCAACAACCTCTGAATCATCAAGTGAAGATGAAGAAGCAAATATGTGTCTCACCTCCACAATTGATGAAGATGATGACTTATCAATTGCTGAAACTGAGGTAAGCTCTGAATTTAATCAAGCTATTGATGCTTTTCAAGAAATGCATGAAGAGGCCCAAAAGCTAGCAAAATCAAACAATAAGTTAAAGGGAGATCTTAGATGGCATGTCACAAAACTTTCTGAATTACAAGCTGAAATTTGTAAATGGAAAGAAGACAATGAAAAACTTGTTTCAAGTTACAAATTGAATGGATGTGTATGTGCTTCTTCTTCATCTAATGTTGACAAATACAATGATTTGCAAAAAGAGTTTGATGAGTTCAAAAGAAGTCATGGTGAAAAACTTATGGTAACACTTTCTGAAAATAATTACTTGGTTGATCTCTTGAGAAGGCTTTACAAAGGAAAATGCAATTTGGCTGAAATGCTAAGTGTGCAAAAGTATGCTGGAGATACTTCTGGATTGGGTTACAAACATGGATCAAAATCTAATGGAAGAACCAAGTTTGTACCTCCAAAACAGAAATATACAAAAGCTAGTTCAAAACCAAGATTCAACCACATGACTTATTTTGAAAATGCATCAAGAACTATCACTTGTAACTATTGTATGAAGAAAGGTCACACATCTTATAAATGCTATGCTAGGAGATTCTATGTGCCTAATGGAGAATGCATTTGGGTGCCAAGAAAAGAAAAACAACTAACCCCTATGGACCCAATTTCAATTGGGTACCTACCTTTGTAAATTGATTTGAATTTTGCATGTATGTCTAAGAGCAAGATCTTCATTATGGTATCTTGACAGTGAATGCTCTAGACATATGATCAGTGACATATCAATGCTTACAAATTTGACTCTTAAAGATGGAGGATTTGTCACCTATGGAGATAATAACAAAGGAAAAATAATTGGTGAAGGAAGTATAGGAGATAGCTTTAAGACCAAAATCAGAAATGTTCTCTATGTGGAAGGATTAAAGCACAATCTCTTAAGCATAAGTCAGCTTTGTGATAAAGGGTTCAAAGTGTCATTTAATGACAATTGCTGCATGATATGTGATGGACAAACTGGTGAGGTGATACACATAGGTAAAAGAAAAGGTAACATCTACTTACTCTCCATAGATCATGCATATATTCAAAACACTTCTTGCTTAATTAGTAAAATTGATGAATCATGGTTATGGCATAGGAGGGCAAGTCATATTAACATGCATCATATGAACAAGCTAATTAAAAAGGATTTAGTCATTGGATTACCCAAACTCAAGTTTGAGAAGAACAAATTATGTGATGCTTGTCAAAAGGGGAAACAAACTAAAAATTCTTTTCAAAGTAAAAATGTTGTTTCTATCTCAAGACCCCTTGAATTACTTCACATAGATTTGTTTGGTCCTTCTAGAACTATGAGTTTAGGAGGTAATTACTATGGGCTTGTCATTGTTGATGATTACTCTAGATTCACATGGACTTTGTTTTTGAAATCTAAGAGTGATGCTTTCAATGCTTTTAGAAAACTGGCCAAACTTAATCAAAATGAAAAAGGAAGCAAAATTATCTCAATAAGAAGTGATCATGGTGGAGAATTCCAAAACGAACATTTTGAAAAATTCTGTGAAGAAAATGGAATCAATCACAATTTTTCAGCTCCAAGAACACCTCACAAAATGGTGTTGTGGAGAGGAAAAATAGATCCTTTGAAGAAGGTGCAAGAACTCTTCTTAATGAGACAAATTTGCCTAAACATTTTTGGGCTGATGCTGTAAGTACAGTTTGCTACACTTTGAATAGATTGTTAATAAGGCCTATTTTGAAGAAAACTCCTCATGAACTATACAAAGGTAGAAAACCAAACATATCTCATTTGAGAACTTTTGGCTGTAAGTGTTTTGTGTTAAATAATGGGAAAGAATCACTTGCAAAATTTGATGCTAAAGCTGATGAAGCTATTTTCCTTGGATATTCATTACAAAGCAAAGCTTATAGAGTTTTCAATAAAAGAACACTATGCATTGAAGAATCAGTTCATGTTATTTGTGATGAATCTAATCCCTCTAAAGAGGAAAAGAAGTGTGATATTAATGCAGTTCCTATGGAAGAAATTATCCAACTAAATGACTCATTGAATAAAGAAAAGGAAGAACCAAGTACTGAAACAGAACAATCAACATCTGGACATGAGCCTAAAGATTGGAGAACAACAAGAGATCTCTCCCTTGATAACATAATTGGCGAAGTTTCAAAGGGAGTTTCTACTAGATCATCATTAAGAAATCTCTGCTGTAACATGGCTTTTGTTTCACAAATAGAACCAAATAGTATTAATCAAGCATTGTTAGATGAACATTGGTTAATGGCTATGCATGATGAGTTGAATCAATTCAAAAGAAATGAAGTTTGAGATTTAGTCCCTAGAACATCAACTCATAAACCTATTGGCACTAAATGGGTTTTTAGAAATAAGCTGGATGAAAGTAGAATCATAGTAAGGAGCAAGGCTAGATTGGTTGCTAAGGGAACAACCAAGAGGAAGGCATAGACTATGATGAAACTTATGCTCCAGTAGCCAGATTAGAAGCTATTAGGTTATTGCTTGCATATGCTTGTTTGATGAATTTCAAATTGTTTCAAATGGATGTCAAAAGTTCTTTCTTAAATGGATACATAGAAGAAGAAATTTATGTAGAGCAGCCTCCTGGATTTGTTGATTATAAACATCCCAATCATGTTTACAAGTTAAGTAAAGCATTGTATGGTTTGAAACAAGCACCTAGATCTTGGTATGAAAGGTTAAGCAAATTTCTGGTTGAACAATCTTTCCTAAGAGGTCAAGTTGATAAAACCTTGTTCATAAAGAGAAAAGGAAATGATATACTATTGGTTCAAATTTATGTAGATGACATAATTTTTGGTTCAACTAATTCATCAATGTGTAGAGAATTTTCAGCTACAATGCAGGGTGGATTTGAAATGTCAATGATGGGGGAACTCACATTCTTTCTAGGACTACAAGTCAAGCAATTAAAGAGTGGAACTTTTCTTAGTCAATCAAAGTACTGTCAAGAGATGATTAAAAAGTTTGAAATGGAAAATTGCAAGGATGCTGCAACACCTATGGTAACTTCCACTTATCTTGACACAGATGACAAAGGAAGGAGTGTTGATGAATCCAAATACAGGGGAATGATTGGATCCTTGCTATACCTCACTGCTAGTAGGCCTGATATAATGCCGAGTGTTTGCTTGTGTGCTAGATATCAAGCCAATCCCAAGGAATCTCATCTAACAGCAGTCAAGAAGATCCTCAAGTATCTCAAGTCCACACCAAAAGTAGGACTTTGGTATCCAAAAGGTACACCTATCAGTTTAATTGGATACTCTGATTCTGATTTTGCAGGGTGCAAGTTGGATAGAAAGAGCACAAGTGGAACATGTCACTTGCTGGGGAGCTCATTGATCTCTTGGCACTGCAAGAAGCAATCATGTGTTGCATTATCCACTGCTGAAGCAAAATATATATATCAGCTGGAAGTTGTTGTGCACAAAGCCTTTGGTTGAAGCAACAACTTCAGGACTTTGGTGTTGAGCTGAAGGAAATACCACTGTTGTGTGATAATACAAGTGCCATTAACATCTCCAAAAATCCCCATCATGCACTCCAGGACAAAACATATTGAAATCAGACATCACTTCATTAGAGACCATATCCAAAAGGGTAACATCAAAATTGAATTTGTTGAAACCAATTTTCAATTAGCTGATATATTTACAAACCTTTGGATAGAGATAGATATTACACTCTAAGAAACAAGCTAGTTATCCTTGATGAATCTAATATTTGCTAAAGCATGCTAGATTTGTGTCAATCTATGAGAAATAATTGAACACTTGCTTGATCATCATTTGCATTTGAAAATTTGAATTTGTGCTGCATAATAACTGTTCATTCTGCAAATTTAACTGGAATAATCGATTAAGGCACGGGATAATCGATTAAATTCACTTTAAAAGCCATTGGGAATGGAATTTGAGCTTATGTAATCGATTACACAATGAAATAATCGATTATTCTTCATAGAAATTTTTTTCAGAACATCTCAGTGCACTGGAATAATCGATTAAACCAACGAATTAATTGATTACACAAGCTTCAAAACATTTTACAAAAAACTAATTCCACTAGAATAATCGATTACACAATGAATTAATCGATTAAATTGCTTTGAAAAATCTCTGAAACTGACATTCTCTCTATGATAATTGATTACACAATAGGAATAATCGATATCACTTCATCTTCTGTAACTGGATTGAACTGACATAATCGATTGCCTTGCAAATTAATCGATTATAGCTTATACAGAAACTGATTTTCCTTACAAATTAATCGATTACACATGGAAATAATTGATTATTCATGGAGTTACTGCAAAATCTGAAAGATTTTCTTGAAAATTGTAACTGCCCAACTGCCACCAAATTCAAATTTTGAATCTTCTGAGCCTTAAATTGAGTGGGTTAATTCGTGGTAACTGCTTCTAATTTCAAATTTGAACCTTGGAGCCTAAAATCTTCTATAAATACAGCCCATGTTCAAGTAAAAAAAAATCACACCACTCTCATCTTTTCTCTTAAGCTTTTCTGTGCTTTTCTTTCTCTGAGTGTAGTAAGCCTTGCCCTAGAGTCTCTTTTCTTTATGTAACCATGTCTGCACCAAAGAAACCTAGGTCCTCTAAGAGAAAAGCTGAATCATCTAACCCTGCTGCCAATAGATTAGATCATTGGTTCTCAAAAGAGAAAGATAAAATGACCTATCTTCAGTTTAATGCCACAAAGCTTATAGGTCCTCCCAAACACCTTTCCATTGACTGGTTTATAGGAGAAGGTTTTCAGTTTCCTACCTATCTTGAAGCCCAAGGCTGAAACAATTTGTGGAGATGAAGGGTACCTTTTACCCTGAATTGGTGAAGGTATGTTATACTTGTTCCAATTTCTCCATGGATGGGACAATATTGTCTCAAGTTAATGGGGTTGCAATAGAAATCACCCCTGAAATTTGGGAAGAAGTTGCTGGTCTTACCTTTGATGGAGAGAGGAGATTTGAGGAAGAGGATGGTGGGTACAATAGGGTAGACACTTACAGGGGTATGCTTCTTGATCCTCACATGAGGTTGAAGCTTAGGTTGAGTACTGGACCTATGACTCATGAGGATAGGCTTCTTCACTACATTATCTCATACATCCTTACCCCTAGAGCCACAAACCATGCCCAAGCCACTGATGATGATTTACAGCTTGTATATGCCTTGAAAAATGGCATTAAGATGAACTGGATTCTTGTTCTCCAGGAAATTATGCTGAAATCCAAGAGATTAATGAACTATCCCTTCTCATATGTTGTTCTTGTATCCAGGTTTACTGACTACTTTCAAATTGATATCTCTAATGAGGTAGTTGACAATACTAATTCCAGCAACAGCCTCATCAAAGAGAAGCATCTTACCAAGCTAGGGATGACCAAGACCCCATATGGATGGCAAATGGCTAGGCAACAACTCCCTGGTGCTGAACAAGAAGAGGAAGCTGATGAAGAAGCTGAAGATGCTGGCCCTGCTGAACCATCTTATAGTCCATTTGAATCCCTTATGATTCAAAAGATGGATGCCCTGTTATTACTGCATCATGAGCATAGGGCTGAGACTAGTTCATCCTTGGAAGAAATGAAGTCTAGACTAGAAAATATAGACGCTAGGATGGTTCAAAATGAGTTTGCTAAAGATAACTACGCTTCTTGCTCTTCATTATTGCTTTTCTCTATTTTCTTTTTATTTCCTTTGATTAATGTACTGCATTCACCCATCAATTAGTGAAATTTGCATTTTCCCTTTATCCTTATTTGTTATGCTTTTACTTTTTGCCTTTGATAAGCCAAATAAGGGGAGAAAATGTGATTGATTATAAACTCTGCTATGCTCTCTATTGCACTCTATTTTTCTGCTACTTTTTTGCCAACCAATAATTCATAAAAGTTACTAAGTGAAAGGAGCCAACTAACTCAGGGGGAGCTAGCTAATCTGATGTTAATAAATGATTAATGCTAATGCAAATGCAAGCTTAAACTCTTAACACTTGTTCTTGGCAAAAGGCTGATTTGTTTTTCAGGATTAACAAAGCTCAAGACTCTCACCTTGCTTATTCTCAAAGACACTTCAAACTTAAACAGATGATCAATCAATATTTGACATGTTCAAAGCCAAAAAGGGGGAGATTGTTGGATATAGGGGGAGCATCTTGAAGCTTGAAGCTTAGGACTTGGAGAAATATTTTAATCTTTTTCACATGCCTTGGAATGCCTTGGAAGAATGTAAATCCAATAAAGTGTTTAGATAAGTCAATCTGTTGATCCTTGCATTGCATGCATTTAATCATATATGTGCCTAAATGTTTTCATAAAGAATCAAAGCAACTTTTGAAAAAAGAACCAAAGAAGCAATGTGTTTGGAAAAATACAAATGGCACTGGTTTAATCAATTACACATAAATTTAATCGATTATTTGCTTCGTTTTCAAATCTGAAAAAGCTTTGAAGAACAATTTAATCGATTACCATTGATTGTAATCGATTACATAGTGTTAAAAGAAAGCCATGTTTCACTGCTTTAATCGATTACCATTCATTGTAATCGATTACATAAGGTTCTTAGAAAAGCTTGTTGCACTGCTTTAATCGATTACCATTTCTTGTAATCGATTACACAAGGCTTTTCTAAAATGTTGTACTACTGGTTTAATCGATTACAGTTCGTATTAATCGATTATATACTTCGTGATTCAAACCCAGAAAACTTATGAACATTTTAATCGATTAAAATGGTAATTTAATCAATTACATAATGCATTTTAATCGATTATTTGGAGCGTTTAATTGATTATAGGTAGTTATAAAGTTTTGTTATAAATAGAAGTGAGGCTTGTCTTGTTTTCTAATCTGAGGAATTTGAATTTCTGATTACACACAAGCCTTCACCAAGATTGAAAGAGTTTTTCTGAGTTTACTAACTTCTTGTCCCACTTCTTAATCTTTATGAGTTTTGAGTGATTTCTTGGGCAAGAGTCTTTCAAAGAAGAATAGGAGAGCATGTTCTGATTTTCATTTGATCATTCAACTCTGATTGGTAACTCATGCATTCATTGTCATTGGATCATCAGGTTGTTTCTCTCCATTCTTTTTGGGTATAAATTTGTTTTGTAATTTTTGTTAATTGGAGATGTTGTATATTTGTTCTTGAGGCTTGTCTAGAGTAGTGTTCTCTGGTTCTTGTTTGCTTGAACTCTAATAGGGTTTTAGATTTCTTGTCTTTATCTAGGGTTGATAAAGAAAGATTGTAATAAAGCTTGTAAGAACTGAAATTTATAATAGTTGAACTCTAATCTAGTGTTGATTAGAAGAAACTGGATGTAGCTTCTCTTGAGAAGTGAACCAGTATAAATCCTTGTGTTGATTCTTTGTTCTTTAATCTCTATTGGCTATCTTGTTCATTGGTTCTTGGTATTCTTATAATTACTCAACAAGTTATGTTTTTTTTAGCCATTGATTTTTCTGAGCTGAGTGAATTGATTGAATAAAAGATTTATTGGTTTTAAAGTGATTAAGATCCTTACTCTGATTTTGTAAAGAAATTTTAAAAGACCAAGTTATTAATCAATTCACCCCCCTCTTGGTTATTGTGGGTATTCCTTTTGTTTTCAATTGGTATCTATGTATTTTCAAGACGCTTAAAGCTGTCTCCTAGCCTTCTTGAACATTTTAGAGGTAAGGAACTTATATAGTTATAGATTTCTAGATTTTGTCTACGGGATATATTTTGACCCTTGTTGAGCTAGAATTGGAACTGGGCTCGGGTCCTATGGGAAAGAATGACGTCTCTTTGCATGCAACGCTTGAAGCCCCCAAGAACCCAGAGTTTACTGAGATTTGTATCTCACCTCGGTTGGGGATTATATGTCCTTGCAGGTGATGAGCAGAGAAAGGACGGTGGATCCCGCGGCGAGAGGCCCGGGTAGTGAGGCGGTCCAAGAGATTCCAGACAAGAGCCGAGCCGAGAAGGGGTCCTGAGTGAACCTTACTTTTTGAGAGCATGTTGGATTGTTTTGTTGTACATATATATATACATACATACATACATACATACATACATACATACATACATATATATATATATATATCTATACATACATTTTGTATCAAGCCCTGAGGGGAGAACGTAACCGATGAATATTGTATGTAATTTCATTAGCAATTACCATGCAAAATGCACAACTGTTATTATTATTTATGGACGTACGATGACATCATCTCATTATCTGCTTCCTAATTAATTGCTACGTTTAACGACCATAATTGAATGTTAACAACCGGATGCATACGGGCCGTTACAACATGTCCATTATGTGTGCATACACAGCAACCGCAGGCCACAGAGTTGACTTAACCTAACATCCACTAACACGCATACCAATGCAAGAGCACTCAAAATAGCCATTACCAATTAAATCAAATAATCAAGCAACATAACACACATTAAACATCCAACTTAGCAACTCAAAATTTTAGGGTGTTACACTTTACATCGGCTCACTAGTCTATGTTGTGTTTACGATTAATGGGTATGTAATGAACTTGTATGATAATGTTGGAACAGTGCAGGTTGGTTTATGAGATGATGATATGTGTATTGATACCATGGGGGGTGCATGGCGAGTTACCCACCAGGAAGGGTTTGTTCCTGGCCGGGTCATGCACTGATGGTGCCCATGGTTATCTAATGCGGGTGGATATACATAGATACCAACGGGGGTGTATGGCGAGTTATCCACCAAGAAGGATTTGTTCCTGGCCGGTCATACATTTATGGTGCCATGGTGATATGCTATGTATAGACACGTGAGATGTCGGGACCGAGTGGTTAACCTTGCAAGGACCATGGTCAGTGCATCGATGAGCCCATGTTGGGGCGGCCCGTGATTGGGGCGGTATGTATTTACATGGGGGTGCATGGCGAGTTACCCACCAGGAAGGGATTGTTCCTGGGCGGGTCATGCATTGATGATGCCCTTGTGACATACTACATTTGCATGACGAAAATAGGATGATTGGCTGTAGGGTACGGGGATACTGGGGAGCCACGTCTGTTTGGAACTCCTTCTAACACCCATGGCTGATCACCACTGGGGGGAGAGGCCTATGCATGACAAAGTTGTTAGATTCAAGTGATTGAAGAATCTCAAGAAGAAGAATTTTGATATTTGATTCATGCTTTGTAATTTTTATTTTGTTTGTTTAGTATGGTTCATTCAAAGGAATAACCCAAAAATCCCTTTGCAGCTACTAATAAAACTAAATCAACATGCATTCATGCTTAGGTATAAAGTAATAACCATATGCATTAAGTTAGAAATGCATTGATGTGTTTCAAATATGCATAAAATGTTTTAAGACTGGAATAATCGATTACATAGGTTAATAATCGATTACATAAGCATTCTGCATAATCCTGTGTAATACAGAAGGTAATTTAATCGATTACAAAGTAATCGTAATCGATTAAATAGGCCAGAAGCAAAAAGGGAAGCTCACTGGAATAATCGATTAAATCATGAAATAATCGATTACATTGATCATGCTTATTTTCCAGAACTGCTACGAACACTTTAATCGATTAAGTTGTCGAATTAATCGATTACATTAGTTAAAATAATCGATTACATTGACGAAATAATCGATTACAGTCTGTTAAATCTGTTTTTT
>CM023959.1:12041503-12079911 GCA_013407115.1 Glycine latifolia
AAAAAAAAACCATGAGAAACAGGAAATGGACTCATAAAATCAATACCCCACACATAAAAAATCTCACAAAAAATAATGAACTGCTGAGGCATCTCATGTCTACGTGTAATGATTCCTCCAGCTCTTTGACACTGCTCACAAGTGGTGGTAAAGTGATGAGCATCTCTAAACAAAGTGGGCCAATAGAACCCACAATCCAATACCTTCCTAGTGGTCTGCTAAGGACCAAAATGACCGCCGGTAGGTGTGCCATGACAAAACTGAAGAATAGACTGAATCTTATGATCTGGCACACACTTGTGGATCACTTGATCACTGCTAAACCTCCACAAATAAGAATCATCCCACACATAAAAATTTAGCATCACTCTTAAGTTTATCTATTTGAGACTTAGATGCATGAGGTGGAACAACAGATGCAACTATGAAATTCACAATGTCAGCAAACCAAGGGGTGATATGTGATGAATGCAAGTGCATCAAATGCTCATTAGGGAAATTATCCCTAATAGGAAAGGATTCAACAGGTCCCTAAATCCTGCTCAAATGATCAGCAACCAAGTTTTTCGCACCACTCTTGTCCTTAATCTCAATATCAAACTCCTGAAGAAGAAGCCTCCACCTGATCAATCTAGGTTTAGCATCAGGCTTCTTCAATAGGTACTTCAAAGTTGCATGGTCAATAAAAACAGTGATATAGGAGCAAAGCAAATAAGATCGGAATTCATCTAAAGCAAAAACAATAGCCAAAAGTTCTTTCTCTGTGGTGGTGTTGTTAACTTGGGTTGCATCTAAAGTGCGTGAAGCATAAGCAATGACATGGGATCGTTTATCAACTCTTTGTGACAACACAGCCCCAAGTGCATAGTTAGAGGCATCACACATGAGCTCAAAGGGAAGTTCCCAATCTAGTGGCTGCATTATGGGAGAGGTCGTAAGCTTCTTCCTCAATTCCTCAAATTCCTCTTTCCAAGGCAGGTCAATCATAAAGTCTACATCCTTTTAGAGAAGCTTGGACAATGGCAGGGCAATCTTGCTAAAATCTTGGATGAATCTCCTATAAAAACCTGCATGTCCAAGAAAAGAATGCACTTCTCGCATAGAAGCAGGGTAAGGTAATGAAGTAATAACATCAATCTTAACTTTATCGACCTCAAGACCTCTTCTAGAGACTAAATGCCCTAAGACTATACCTTCATGTACCATAAATGGCATTTCTCAAAGTTAAGGACAAGGTTAGTCCCAATACATCGATCAAGAACTCTAGAGAGACTATCCAAACATGCATCAAAAGATGAACCATAAACAGTGAAATCATTCATAAACACCTCCATGCAACTCTCTAATAAATCAAAAAAGATACTCACCATGCACCTTTAGAAGGTAGAAGTTTTATTACATAGGCCAAAGGGCATCCTAGTCTAGGTAAATGTGCCAAATGGACAGGTGAATGTGGTCTTATATTGGTCCTCTGGTGCAATATGAATCTCCATGTAACCAGAAAAACCATCAAGGAAGCAATAATGTGGTTTACCTGCCAACCTCTCCAGAACCTGGTCAATGAAGGGGAGAGGGAAATGATCCTTGCGAGTTGCCTGGTTAAGTCTCTTGTAGTCAATGCAAACTCGCAAACTATTGGCTACTCTAGTCGAAATCAACTCATTATCCTGATTTTTCACAATAGTCATAGCCGACTTCTTAGGGACTACTTGGACAGGTGAAACCCAAGTGCTATCTGAAATGGGATAGATGATCCTTGCAGCTAGTAACTTCATCACTTCCTTCTTCACCATATCAAGAATAGTGGGATTCAGCCTCCTTTGTGGTTGCCTCACGGCCTAGAATCATCCTCCAAGAGTATCCGATGCATGCAGATGGAAGGATTTATTCCAAGAAGGTCAACAAGTGTCCATCCAATGGCCTTTTTGTGGCCTCTCAAAACATGCAGCAACTTCTCTTCATGCTCAAGTGACAGGCTGCTAGATATGATGACTAGAAGCTGTTGAGAATCATCTAAATATGCATATTTAAGGTGCTCAGGTAGTGACTTCAGCTCCAAGGAAGGTGGCTGAATGGTGGAAGGCGAGGAAAGGTTTGTGGCTGAGGGAAGGGAGATAGGAGAATCAACACCTGTACCTATATCTGCAACACAATCAAAGTCAAGTGCAGAGGAAATCTCCGCACTAATACTACACAAAACAACAGAATCATCACAAGTACAATTACAAGAACCAAAATTAGAAAAATCAGAAAGTAAATAAAAAATGTCTACACTATCTATTGCAACATCAATGATATCAAGAAGAAGGACATAATGCTCCTCTACAGGATGTCTCATGGCCTCAAAAATGTTAAATTGGACAACGTCATCACCAAACTCCATGGAAAGAGTTCCTGCATACACATCAATTTTGGACCTGGCTGTCATCAAGAATGGTCTCCCTAGGATAAATGTGGAACCATGGCTGGAAGACTCATTCTCCATATCTAATATGTAAAAATCTGTTGGAAAAATCAAATTATTAACTTGCACCAGCACATCTTCAATGAGTCCAAGTGAAAGCGCAACACTCATGTTGGCTAAGTGAATGACAACACCAATGGGTTTCAAATCACCAAGATGTAATGATTTGTCAACTGATGTAGGCATGGCATTAATGGAGGCTCCAAGGTCACACATGACATCTGTAAAAGTACAATCTCCAATGGTGCAAGGGACAGTGAAAGTGCCAGGATCCTTGCACTTTTGTGGCAAGGTGGATAATGGAATGACAACAACAGTTTTGCCCTGTATAAATGCAGAAACATTTATGTCCATCTTTACTTGCTCATTTCCCTTTAGCTTCCTCTTGTGGGTGCACAAATCCTTCAAGAACTTTGCATACTTTGGAATCTGTTTGATAGCATCCAACAGAGGAATGTTCACTTCCACCCTCCTGAAAGTCTCAAGCATATCAGAATCAAACTCCACTTTCTTTGCAGAAATGGATCTAGAAGAAAAAGGTAGAGAAATATGTGTTGGTGCAAAATCTGTTTTGGAACCATCATCAATTTTTTTACTAGCATCAATCTTAGCACCAGCATTTGGAAGCTCCTTGTCACTCCTCAAGGTAATAGCACTCACATTCTTTGGATTAATAACTGGTTGTGCTGGAATGTTGCTAAAACCTTGCTGCTGCATCTGGTTGACAGTTGTAGCTAATTGTCCAATCTTAGTCTGCAGGTCTTGGATGGTGGCGCTGACATTTTGTTGAAATTGAATGTTGGTGATTGTCATTTGCTTCATCAAGTCCTCCACAGAAGGTCCAGAACTAGTCTGCACATGTTGTGCAGGTGTAAGGGCAGGCTGCTGGAATTGTGGTTGTTGTCTGAACGGGGGAGCTTGGTATTTGCTGGTAGAGGGTGGATATTGCTGTTGTTGAGGTATGAATAGCTATTGTTGTTGTGTCTGATGTTGTTGTTGTGGACCAGGACTATACCTCAAATTCGGGTGATCTCTCCAACTAGGATTATAAGTGCTGAAGTAAGGATTATATTGTTGTTGAGGTTTGAATGGCTATCCAGGTTGTATGGCAGCAACGTCAGTAGCTTGTTCTATTTCTTGGAGAGTGGGATATGCATCTGTTGGATGATCAGGTGCACAACAGATACCACACAGCCTTGGTTGATTGGCTGCCATCACATTCTTTTGTTGACCAATAACAAGTTGTCTCACAAGGGATGTCAACTCTGTTAGTTTGTTCTCCAACCTCTGGTTATCAGCAACAATAGAAACAGAAACTTCATTTGCAGCAGCCTGGGATGTTGCAGTACCTCTACTACCAAATTGCTTATAATTGGTTGCCATGTTAGAAATCAACTGTCTAGCAGCAACATAAGTCTTGTCCATCAAAGCGCCTCCACTGGCTGCATGTATCATACTCCTATCCATCAACATCAAGCCTTCATAAAAATACTAGATCAATAGTTGCTCACTGATTTGATGGTGAGGACAGGTAACACACAACTTGTTGAATCTCTCAGTACTCATACAATGTCTCTCCAGGTAGCTGCCTTATACCACAAATTTCTTTGCAGATGGAAGTTGTTCTGGATGCAGGGAAGAATTTCTCCAAGAATCTTCTCTTCATATTTGTCTAGATGTTGATAGGATCTGGTTGAAAATACAACCAGTCCTTGGCCACACCATCCAGAGAGAATGAAAATGCCTTCATCTTGACATAATCCTCATGAATGTCATGTGGTCGCATGGTGGAACATACTACATGAAACTCCTTGATATGCTTGTCTGGATCCTCACCTACAAGACCATGAAACTTTGGGAGCAAATGGATCAGTCCATACTTTAGCTCATAACTAACCTTAGTATCAGAATACTAAATACACCAAGGTTGATAAAAATCATCAGGTGTAGCCAATTCCTTAAGAGTTAGGTTGTTATTGGCCATTGTATCAAAAAAAAAATTCAGAATCAAGATGTTCAGAAGGATTAGAAATAGACTCAGAAATAGAAGACACTATACTACTATCTAGAACTACACTATCAAATTCATCTAGAATAATATTATTTCTACTTAATCTATGAAATGTCCTATCTATCTTGAAATCATATGAATGTAAATCACTTGGAGTGGACCTAGTCATGCACAGTTCAACTCATAAGGGACAAAAACACAAAAATTACAGAAATGTCAGACAGTTACTCTACTAGGACACTATTCACAATATATGCTGAAATGAAACAGAAAATGGAAAATTGCCCCAAACAATTTTAGAAAATTTTAAAAACACCATAGTAAATATCTATATATCATGCTTGATTTTTGTAATTTTTTTGGTGATTTTTAAAAATCATGAAAACACAAAATAAATTCAAAAGTGATCTAGATCATCGAATTTGGCGATTTGGACCCCCCTGGCCGTGTTCATCCTTCACAAGTCACCTTGATGTATTAATTTTCTCCACATTTAGGGAAAATTTTTTTGCTTAGAATGGGGGATAAACTTTGGACACCAAGTTTCACAGCCAAACTCCACAGGACCGAAAATTTCTGAACAGTAAATTGCACAACAAACACAACTACACTACACCACTCCTCTCTCTACTACTCCTCTATTTTTTCCTCTGTTTTCCCCTTTTTTCTCTGTTTTTTTTATATTTTTGCACCAGCAGCTCACTCACACTTCATAACTGTTGAGTACAAAGGAATCACTTGATGAATGGGCAAGAAGATCAAGCTTGGTTTTGAGCTTCCAACATGCCTTGAAGACTTGAAGAAAATCTTGTAATTAACTGTAAAGGAAAAAGCATCTCTGGTGATCCAAGTGCATAGCATTCATATCATACATTTAGCATTTCAAAAAGGGTCATAAAATTAACAAGGCTTTGCTAATTTGATTCAGTGTTTAAATTGAAACTAAGGTTTTTGGAAAAATACTGTTTTACACTATTTAATCGATTACTGAGGAATAATAATCGATTACTTTGTTCTTAGCTATTTCTGGAAAACCTATCAAGAACAATGTAATCGATTACATGTCGGATTAATCGATTATCTGACCTTAGCTTATTTATAAAACAGCATTGAGAAACATTTTAATCGATTACCAAGTGACTGTAATCGATTACAAAGGCCAAATAGAAATCACCTGTTTTATGAAGCTCTCTGCCATAATCGATTACCACAAAACCGTAATCGATTACACAGTACTTTTCAGCTGTATTCTGAACTTCAAGTTTTTCTAAAGCTCACTGTGATAATTGATTACGCTACGGAATAATCGATTAATTAGTTCGTTGCCATAACCCAGAAACCTATAGAACATATTAATCGATTACATATGATAAATAATCGATTATTAGGCGCTTGTAATCGATTAAAGGCAGTTAGAAACATTTGTTATAAATAGAACTCATTCTGTGCTTGATAAGTAATTTTGAGAATTTCAAAATTTGAGCTAAACTAAAGCACTCTACATACTTTCCTGAGGTTCTTTGGGTTCTGGGTGTTCTTGCTTACATCAAAATACATATGGGTTATTGATTGTGTCTTGAAGCAAGAAAGTTCTAGTCAAAGCTTAAGGATTGTGCTTTTCTGAGTCTTGTGTAGATTCTTAAACCTGATTCATTCATTCATTTGCATCATTAATCATTGGATCATCAGGTGATATCTTTCCTTAGCTTTGAAGGTGTACTCTGTTTTTTATTTGTAGTTAAATATCTATTGTAATTAAGCTCTTGCATGTAATCTAGAGGAAGGGTTTCTCTAGGGGTATGCTGAGTGAATTCTCAGTGGGTTGATCTCTAAGAACCTAATAGTGTTTTATGTTTCTGAATTTTATCTAGGGTTGATAAAGAGAGATTTGTATAATTCTTGTAAGATAGAAAATTGCAATAGTGGAACTCCATTCTAGTGTTGAATGGAAAAAAACTGGATGTAGCTTCATAGTGTTTGAAGTGAACCAATATAAATCTTTTGAGTCTTGTGTTTAAATTCGTGCTTGCCTATCTTCCACATATATACACTGTTGTGTTGTCTTGCTAATCAATTTAACTTTGAATAATTGCAAACCTTGGACTGAGCAAGTAATTGAATAAATATTTTTTGGTTTCAAAGTGATAAAGATCCTTAGGGAAAACTCTGAATATATAAAAGGAATTTTTAATTTACCAAGCCTAACCAATTCACCCCCCCTCTTGGTTAAGTGTGAAGTGTTCCTATCTTTTACAATAACAACCAACAAAAACAAGGAAAATATGTAACAAAGTGCATTGAGCAGTAGGATGTAAATATGCAGTGAATGTAAATATTTTTTTTTTCTGTTATATTTTACTAATGTTATTATCTAATTATGAGTGAATTAAAGTTAGCACACAATGAACCATGTCCCCAGAAACGGCGCCAGTTTTGATAACTGATGTCGTATCGCTTCAAAACAATTAAACTACGCTAATTCTGTAGCACAGGATTCACCTACATCGACTCAGAGATACAATCAATATGGTTCCAACTTCAATTCACTAGTAAATAATAGGGAGATTTTTATCGAACAATTTGCATGTGATAAACGAAAATTGCATAAAAATGTAGCAAAATAGAAACTAATAGAATTGATAATAGGTATTCTAAAATAGATTATAAAGTATCAATCCAATTCACCAAACCAAGAAATGCGAATTATCATAGTTCTCAGATAATGATCTTGTTATGAAAGTTCATTCAATTTCATTAGAAGCAGCTCAATCAAATTAACTCCTAAATTAATTGAAACCACAAACCTAATTGAAATATCATCCAAATAATATGTGATTAAAATTTGAAATTAGGAAATGAATACATAACCTAATACATTTTCAATCCTAAACACATTCATAATCGTGAAAATTGAATACAGGATTGAAGAAGAAAGTGAACATTCATACATAAATAGAAATACCAAACCAGAACTCAAATTCTCCTTGCTTGGGCTGGATCCTTAGATTGATTGATTGTTTAGCCTTCCATTATCATCATCAATGAAAGCCCCACAAAATTAGTGCAAGAAAATGGAAGAACAGAAATGAAAATGAAGAACAGTGAAGAACAATGAAGAACAGTTGAGAGAAAATAAGAGAAATGGTTTTAATTTTAAAAACTTCTAAAAGTCACTACAAAATATGTTTGTGCTAAAATGAAGTGTGTAAATCCAAATAACTAAAATCAATAAAATATAGTGATTGAGTCAGTAGGAAAGGATGTGCCATAATTAAGCCCACCTAATCTAACTAATTACTAATTACACCAATTTCGCAGCCCAAAATTCAAGTGCAGTGGTTCTGACGTCCAAGCCTAAAATGACCCTCAAAATGATATAATTAGCCTTGGCTTATCTCTGACAAAAGTACTTTTCCTTATCTTTCCAGGGACTACTCATATGTGCCATCTGGAGTTTTGTAGAGCTCTCTAGGTCCTATACAAGAAAGATAGGTCAAGTAAGCAAAAAAAATTCGAAAATAAGCAACAATTATCAATTAAGCCCACTTGTTTGCCTAAGGCAAAAACTGAATTAGAATGGGAAAATAAAAGTCCAAGAGAATTCAAATAAGCTAAGAAGAATAGAAAAATATTAAACTAAAAATACTCAATCACCTCAACAACTCCCCTTCCAACCAATTCCTTTTGCCACCATTCACCGCCATTGGAGACGATTTCTGGCGACAACAATAATTTTTTTTCCTTCTTCCCTCCGATGGACTGCATATATGTGCTACATATTGCATTAATAATTATATTATGTTATTTAATATATATATTGGGTAAATTAAAGTGATCAATTAAATATGCTCAAATAGATTCTTAAGTAAATATGGGATAAATGGTTGAATACCGGTGTTGGGCCAATTAGGTTTAATGAGAGATTATTGTCCCAACAATAAACACTATATACAGGGTTATGGTCCCCAATATGCCAAATCAAGCTTCTTTCTTTCTTTTCCATCTAGAGAGAATACCCTCTAAGGAATAATTTGACTGAGGAAGACTAAAGCTCATAAGGAAAGGCTAAAGACTAGAAGATTAAAGATAAATCACTACCGCGATGGAAACAAGTACGCATTATTTGTTTAAGATTTCTTGATGATTCAATATGATGCTTCGATGGTTTTATTTGGTGATGGTTTTCACCATAAGGATTTAGGAATTAATTTTCCAACAATTGGTATCAGAGCCATTATCATATTGAATTATCGGGAAATTATTTGTGAATCCACAAATATCAATTTTATATTGTGTACTGTTGCAAAATTTGAATGATGCAAGACGGCGAATTTGAAGGAAAATAAAGTGACAACAGGGGGAAGAAGAATTAAAGGAAAATAGAAAATTGATTGTTTATAATGGCAGTAAAGGTTAAGAAGAAGGTGGTAAAAGTGAGTCTTACTTACCAAGCCAATTCATCCCGTATAATCCATTCTGTAACTTATCTCGTTGCTATTTGTTATTTTCTGTTTCAATTTTTTTTAATATAAAAAAATTGTTGCTTTGTTGTTATGGTTTATGAGAGTCATCTGATCGTGAAAATAGTATGTTATTTTCTATTTCATTTTTTTGGATAAAAAAAATTGTGAATGTTACACTTGGCAACAAGATCAGTGGTAGCATTTGGATGTGTCATGCTCGTTTCATTGCCATCTTGCTTCTTTTTGCAAAGTAACGTACTAGTATTTGGTTTTAGAAAAATAAATGCCCTTTTTACATATTATTAATGACAATTATATATTTTGATTCGTGTGACTTGTTTTCAAATTATAAGGTTTCCTATAATGTTAATAAATTAAAGGAGAAACATTATTATATATTGTTTGGTTAAATATGTTGGCAAATAATTTGCTGTTTTTTTTTTATTTTAAAATATTATTGTAAACAATTAAATGATAATTAACTAAAGTAAACCTTTGGTTTATGTTTGTTTTATTTAATTATTATTGCTTTTAATTTTCTTGTATTTCATAATAAATTGATTGAAACAATATTGTTACCAAAGTAACCTCTATTGTGGATAATTCATTATTGTGAAGTATAAAGAATAGTATATTTGTTATTTATGCGAATAATCATCGAGTCAAAGGAAGATTATTATTTGGACAAATAATATATATACATGTGATGATAAATATATGACGATTATAAAGATTTTCACGTAAGTAGTAGTTGGCCCAAAGGAAGACTATAACTTGATTGGATTTATTGCCAATATTTGATTACTACGTTGAGAGTACCACTTACAAATTGATATTTTTGGTCCAAAGATCAAATGTTAATGTTGTGCTAGGTGTCTTGTAAATGGACACCACATTGTTTTGGATTGTTTGTTAATGTCGCGTATATGCATTTTGTTTTAATTATGCATCTGGTATGACATGGATGTTAAATATATTATCTCATTTGTTCTCTATATAGTTTCTGCTACTACTGTTAATTATGCTGCTCAAGTGAAAATGATTCCTATGTCGAATAGGATGAACTTTAAATTATGAAAAGAGAATGTGTAAATTGTTCTTGGTTGCATGGATCTTGCACTGAGGATGGAGAAACCCACTTCCACTCCGGAAAATCCAAATTTGGATTACAAAGAGAAGTGGGAGCGCTCTAACCGCATGAGTTTGATGATCATGAAACGCTACATTTCAGAGGTGTTTCGAGGCTCTATTACTAAGAGCACTGATGCTAGGAAATTACTCAAAGAAATTGAGCAATATTTTGCTAGAAATGAAAAAGCAGAAACATGTAACACATTAGCAAAACTTGTAACCATGAAGTATAAAGGAAAGGGGAACATAAGGGAGTACATTATTGAGATGTCTAATCTTGCTGGAAAACTCAAGGCACTAAAGTTAGAGCTATTTGATGATGCACTTGGTTCTCATTTCTCTTTCTGCACAATACGGTCAATTTGTAGTGAGTTACAATACACAAAAGGATAAATGGACTCTTAATGAGCTCATTGCTCACTATGTGCAAGAAGAAGAAAGACTTTAGCGAGAAAATACTGATAGTGCTCACTTGGCATTAACCTCTCATAATAAGAAAAAGAAGAGAGCTAAGGATACTGCAAATGAATCACCCATGCTGAAGAAGCAAAAGAAGCAGGATAAGGAATTTACCTGCTATTTTTGCAATAAGAGTGGACACATGAAGAAACAATGTTCCAAGTATGTTGCATGGCATGAAAAGAAGGGTAAGACTCTCACTTTTTTTTGTCTGAAGTTAATTTACTTTTGTACCAAAAGATACTTGGTGGATAGATTCTGGTGCTACTACTCACATAAGTATGTCTATGTAGGGTTGCCTGTGGAGTCGACCACCAAATGATGTTGAAAGATACATCTTTGTGGGCGATAGCAAGAAATTTTTAGTACAAGCTATTGGGAAATTCAGATTATTATTAAAAATTGGTGTTTATTTGGATTTGATATGTAGTACCGTCATTTAAACGAAATTTGATTTCTATTTCCAGTTTGGACAAATATGATTATTTTTGTTCCTTTGGCAATAATAAAGTTAGTCTTTCTCTAAATTCAAATATTATTGATACTGGTTCTTTAATTGATAATCTTCATATGCTTGATACTATTACTTTTGATAAGGAAATTTTGCACTTTAGTGCGTGAGGTACAAAGCAAAAATTAAATGAGAATTCTTCTACTCTTTGGCACAAGCGCCTAGGCCATATCTCTAAATTGAGAATTAAGAGACTTATGGATGATGGAATTCTTGGACTCCTTGATATGAATGATTTTCAAGTTGTATTGAATGTATTAAGGGGAAACAGACAAACACAAAGAAAGTAGGTGCCATTAGAGCCACTGACGTCTTAGAACTAATTCATATGGATATTTGTGGACTATTTCCTACTACCTCTTGGAATGGTCAACAATATTTTATTATGTTCATAGGCAACTATTCAAGATATGGTTACTTATACTTGATTCATGAGAAGTCACAATCTCTGGATATGTTCAACCAATATAAAGCCAAAGTTGAGCTTCAACTAGGCAAGAAAATTAAGGCTATTAGATCTGACTGTGGTGGTGAGTATTATGGTAGATCTTATGGATCAGGAGAACAACGTCCATGACCTTTTGCTAACTTCCTAAAGGAATGTGGAATTGTCCCGCAATATACAATGTCAAGCAAACCTAGCATAAATGGTGTTGTAGAGAGAAGGAATAAGACTCTTAAGGATATGGTGAGAATCATGATTAGTCATTCTTCTTTACATGAGTCACTTTGGGGAGAAGCATTAAAGAATGCAGTTTATATCCTTAATAGGGTTCCAACTAAGGCAGTGACCAAAACCCCCTATGAGCTATGGACAGGAAATAAACCTAGCATAAGGCATTTACATATTTGGGGTTGTCCGGTTAAAGCATGGCCTTATAAGCCTAATGAAAGAAAGTTGGACTCAAGAACTATTAGTTGCTATTTTGTTGGATATGTTGAACGTTCTCGAGACTTCAAGTTTTACGATCCCACTACAAGATCAATTTTTGAAATGGGAAATGTGAGATTCCTTGAGGACATTGACTTTGAAGTGGAAGATAAAGCAAGAAATGTTGTCTTTGAGGAAGATAATTTTGTTTCTTTTCCTGACGTTGTCATCATTCCTGACATTGTCATCATTCAAGATGCAACTCCAGTACAAACAATTAATGATCAAGCTCTTATTCCTGACATCATTCTAAAACAAGACAACAATGAAATTTCCCCAATAATACCTATGGAACAAAGTCATCAACCTCAAGAAGTGCTATTAAGAAGATCCACTAGAGATAGGAGAAGTGCAATTTCAGATGATTATATTATTTTTCTCCAAGAGCATGATAATATTTTAGGCTTAAAGGAAGATGACCCAATCAACTTCCAACAAGTCTTAGACAATTATGATGCTCATAAGTGGATTGATGCCATGAAGGATGAGATGAAATCCATGAAAGACAATGACGTTTGGGATCTTGTCGAGTTACCTGAAGGTGAGAAACATATTGGTTGTGAATGGATATTTAAGACCAAAAGGGATTCAAAAGGTAATATTGAAATATATACGACTTGTCTTGTTGCTAAGGGTTTCACTTAAAAGGAAGGCATAGACTATAAAGAGGCTTTCTCTCTGATTTCTTCGAAAGTCTCTTTTAGGACAATTATGGCACTTGTGGCTCATTTTGACTTAGAGCTACATCAGATGGATGTTAAGACAGTGTTTCTCAATGGCAACATTGATGAGACAATTTATATGACCCAATCAAAAAACTTTGTTTACGGAGATTCAAAGTCTATGGTTTGTAAGTTAAAGAAATCCATCTACGATCTCAAACAAGCTTCTTGTCAATGGTATCACAAGTTTCATCAAGTTATAATCTTATATAGTTTTAAGGTGAACATGGTGGAAGATTGTATATATCATAAATTTAGTGTGAATAAATTTATCTTCCTGATTTTATATGTCAATGATATATTACTTGCCAGCAGCGATATAGGCTTATTGCACGAAACCAAGAAATTTCTCACTAAGAATTTGAAATGAAAGATCTTTGTGAAGCCTCTTTTGTATTAGGAATACAGATACTCCAAGATTGTTCTCGAGGTATCCTTGGGTTGTCACAAAAGAGTTATATTGAAAAGATTTGGAAAGATTTGGCATGAAAGATTGTGCATCAGGAGATACGCCCATATCTAAAGGAGATAAGTTTAATCTCGAACAATTCCCAAAGAATAAACTTGAGACAATATAAATGGAAAAGATTCCCTATGCATCAACTGTAGGAAGTCTAATGTATGCTCAAGTTTGCACTCGTCCTGACATAGCATTCATAGTGGGAGTATTGGGTAGATACTTGAGTAACCTAGGGATGGATCATTGGAAAACAACTAAAAGGGTAGCGCGTTATTTAAAAAGAACAAAGGATTACATGTTCACATATCAGAGGTCAGATAAATTAGAGATTATCAAGTATACTGACTCTTATTTTCCTGGATGCCAAGATAGTAAAAGATCCATGTTAGGTTATGTCTACATGTCTACACTTTATTTCTTGGAAAAGTGTTAAGCAGACACTCATAGCTTCCTTTGTTATGGCCGCTGATTTTGTAGCTTGTTTTTAGGCATCCAACCATAGGGTATGGCTACGAAATTTTGTCACATGGTTGCGTGTAGTAAGTGGTGTTGAATGGTCACTAAAGATTTATTGTGACAGTAAGTCAGTAGTGTTGTACTCCAACAATAACATAAGCTCTTCAAAATCGAAGCACATTGATATAAAGTTTTTGGTTGTTAAAGAAAGAGTTCAGAGTGGTCAAATTTCCATTGAACACATAGAGACAAACTTCATGCTTGTAGATCCGCTTACTAAAGGCTTAGTGCCTAAGGTCTTTCACGAGAATACAACTCATATGTGTAAAATATAGGAACACTTCACACTTAACCAAGAGGGGGGGGTGAATTGGTTAGGCTTGGTAAATTAAAAATTTCCTTTAACAAAATCAGAGTTTCCCTTAGGATCTTTATCACTTTTGAAACCAAGAATCCTTATTCAATCAAATGCTCAGCCTAAGGTATGCAATAGCTCAAGATTGAATTGATAAGCAAAGCAAGACAATCAATATGTATAGGAAATAAGCAAGAACGAATTTAAACACAAGACACAAGAGATTTATACTGGTTCACTTCAAACACTATGAAGCTACATCCAGTTTTCTTCCACTCAACACTAGAATGGAGTTACACTATTGCAATTTTCAGTCTTACAAGTAATTACAAAGTCTCCCTTTATCAACCCTAGATAAAGTTCAGAAACCTAAAACACTATTAGGTTCTTAGAGACCAACCCACTGAGAACACCACTCAGCACACCCCTAGAGAAACCTTATCTCTAGATTACAAGCAAGAAACCCAATTACAATAGAAATTCAAATACAATTCAACATAGAATTACAATCACAAAGCTAAGGAATGAAATCACCTGATGATCCAGTGAATGATGATGCATATGAATGAATGAATCAGGTTGAAAGATGAAAATAAAACTCAGAACAACTCATTCCTTAAGCTTTGAAAAGAATCTTCTTGCTTCAAGAATCACTCAATAACCCATCAGTGTTTTAATGAAAGCAAGAACTCAAAGAACCCAGAAATCACCAAGAAAGTGTTTAGAAAGCTTTGTGTAGGCTCAGAATACGAAAATTATCAAGTTACAAATCAAGCTGAGCAAGGGTTCTATTTATAACAAACTTTTGCAACTGTCAGTAATCAATTAAACGCGCCCAATAATCGATTATTTCACTTATGTAATCGATTCTTTCACTTATGTAATCGATTAAACTGTTCTACAAAAATCTGGGTATGGGCAACGAACCAAATAATCGATTATTCCGTCTTGTAATCGATTAACACAGCAAGCTTCACAAACTGAGGATACACTGTGTAATCGATTACGAATTTTGGGAATCCATTAAGACAGAGAGTTTCACAAACTTGAAATCAGGCATATGAACTATGTAATCGATTACGGATTTTGGTAATCGATTATTGTATCAAAAATAGTTAAGCAGAGGCATTTAATGTAATCGATTACTAATGTTGGTAATCGATTAAGGCAGTAAGCCGAGGTTTTCTATTTGGCCTTTGTAATCGATTACAGTCTATTGGTAATCGATTAAAATGTTTATCAAGGCAGTTTATATGTAAACGAAGGTAAAATAATCAATTAATTTGATACGTAATCGATTACATAGTTCTTGAAGAGTTTTCCAGAAAGAGCTAAGAACAAAGTAATCGATTATATTATTAGGTAATCGATTAAAATAGTAGAAAACTGTATTTTTCCAAAAACCTTTGTTTCAATTCAAACACTAAATCAATTTATCAAAGCCTTGTGAATTCTATAACTCTAATTAAAGATTTAAATGAATGATATGAATGCAATGCACTTGGATCACCATACATGCTTCTTCCTTTTACATTTAATCACAAATTAATCTTCAAGTCTTCAAGGCATGTTGAAAGTTCAAAACAAGGCTTGATCTTTTGTCCATTCTTCAAGTGACTCCTTTGAAACCAACAATATGAGTATTATTTTGTTTGATGACATTATGGTTTAGTGGGAGTTCTTTATGTTGGTGTTCTATGTAAAAACATTTATATGTTTATTTTCTGCAGAATAAAGATTTTGATGTTATTTTCCCTCTGAATGTGTATTTTTGTACTTGCGTTTTTGCTTTGTGTATGCAGAAAATTAAGGATTGATCTCATAAGGACTGAAGAAGGACCAGTTGGAAATAGGCACGGTAGAGATCACATTGCATGTAATTTCCATGCCACTCATCCATACTTGATCTATATTGTTGAATATATTGGTGTGATGACCATGGAAGGTTTAATTATGCCTAAGAGTGACAAAAGCCGCCATGATCTCATATTGATATAGGAGATGGACCAGATTGTATCTAAGGAAGAATCTAAGAATAAATAGCATACAGTTGTGCACTAAGGATATATGATATAATTATCTCAGGTCAATATGTATTGTATTGCAGTGAAGGTAAATGTTTTCCAATGGAAGGAAAGAAAGAAGGACAGAAGACTAACAAGTAAATGAATTTCAAAAGTTGTTCTTGTTTTTTTTCTTTCTTCTTTCCATTTTTTATTTGCTATTAGTAGTAATAGTACAAATGAGTGGTCATTATTGATTATCGTGCACTCCATTTTGGGTAGTGCAGTGAAAATAGAAGGAAAATATGAAAAGATAATAATAAAATAATACTAATATGGTAAAAAAAAAGGAAATAAATAAAAATAGAATAGAAATGAAATGTAAGAAAAAAAAATTATTGAATGATTATAATTATAATTATTTAAAATGGTAGTAATATTTATTTATATGCTGTATTTTGAGAAAGGTGTACGAGAAAAAAATATTTAAAAAAAAAATAAAAGATATAAAAAAATTACATGTAAAATTAGAATTTGTTTTAAGAGAGTTTGACATACACTAATGAATTGTTGGTAAAAGACTTTTGAGGTTTAACCTACACCAACTAATTGTAGGTACAAGTTTTATGGGGTTTTACCTACATTGTGTATTTGTAGGTAAAAACTTTTAAAATTTTATCTATACCAAGTGACTCTAGGTGCAAGTTTTATAGGATTTTATCTACACCAAGTAATTGTAAGTTTAAGTTTTTTGAAAATTTACTAACACTGGACATTTACCAAAAACAAGTCATTTATGGATTTTATCAGGAAAATCATACAGGTCTTATTCAGTATCTTTTTCAATCTGAAAAGATCAAGATCAAATGAACATTCATTATCTTTCTACTAGATAAAGAGATTTTTGTAACCTTTTAGCAAGTAATACAAAAATAAGACATAAATTGTTTCGTTTCAATCCTTCTAATAAAAAAGAAAGAAGGATTTCATATTAGGTATAAGTCATTTTGAGTTTTACCTACACCAAACAATAGTAGGTATAAGTCTTTGAATTTTACCTACATTAAATAATTGTAGGTAAAAGTATTTTATGTCTATAGGAAAATCATCCGTAGGCATAGGTCATTTTTCTTGTAGTGCATGCCAAAGAAAAATAATTGAAGTTCATTATCAACAATTCCTCACTTTTATCGTTTTATCCAAGATGAACAAATGACCATGACCCATTAATTGGACATCTATAGGTGACCACGAACCATTAATTGGACAAAGTGAGCAATTGCCAAAGATTGGGCCATGCAAGCCTTGCTTTTCATTATTCAAATATAGTGCTTCAAATTTTTATTCTTGTGAGTTAGTCTTCGTATTTACTAAATTCTATCTCTCTTTTTTGTGCCATACCTTGAACTTGGTAAAAATTGAGTTTCTAGAGTTGCTTCTCTTGTTGCGTTTAAGCAATAAGTATTGGATTTCTACTCATGTCTATGTAACATTTAGACCAGTGGATAACTAACTTAGTTGATTTGCATTCCATTCTTTCAACTGTTAATTCTATGTCTTTTTGTCATTATATCATGAAAATAATTTAACTTTTAAAGCCATACGCTAATAATTTTGTTATAATAAGACATTGATTACATTGGTGACAAAACTCAGGTATTAGATCATGGATAATTGATGCATCAATCCAATTCTTTTCAAAGTGCTTTTAAATTCTATTTTTGTAGAGTGCCTATTTAGTTTTGTGTTTTTTCCTTATCTCTCTCACACACACACCAAAAAAAGAAAAGGGCTAATGCAACTTCGAGTCTACCAAAGGTCCAAAAAACACTGTTTAGCATAGCTTATAGATGATTTTTATGTATAGAGATTATTGTTTGATGTACTTTAAGTGTTTCTTTATTTAATAGTATTTATTTGATAATAATTGGAATATAAATATATATGTATATATTTATACTTCCTAGATTAATTATGGTTTTAATTTGAAAGTTTGGTTTCATTTAACAAATAAACAAAATATAAAAAATTTACAAAAACAACATCGGCTATTTCAAAACTGATGTTGTATTGTGTTATACAACATCGATTTTGACGAAAATCGATGTGGTATAGTAACAAAAACAACATCAGTTCTGTCAAAATCGATGTTGTAAGTACTATACAACACATGTTTTCATCAAAACCAATGTTGTTTTTTCTACTATACCACATCGGTTTTGGGAAGAACTAATGTTGTAAGTGGTTTTCAACATCAGTTTTATAATAGATGTAAAAAATGACCTACTTTTAACGATGGTCGTTTCAACATCGGTTCAAAACCGATGTTAAATGTCCTCTAGAACCGATGTTAATGACCTATTTTCTAGTGGTGATTACACTGACACTCCCTATAAGAGAGATCGTTGTAAGCATTAAACATGGAGGAATATTATGTGTATTTTGAAAAAATCATTGGCAATATTAACATAATTTGTTTTGCTACTTTTCTTAAAATTGTTAATCTACTTTGGGACAAATTTTAGTCAAATTTAATCAATGTTAAATTTTCATTTCAAGATAATTGAATAGTATAGAACATTTGTCTCTTTAAATTAGTCACAATTTATTGATGAAACAAAGATTTATAATAAAAAATTGGATTAACACATTATAATAATTGTGTAGAATAAAACTAAAAAATTACTCACCACATTGTCTAGAGGCTCCTCGCTAAGCGAAGTAAGGGGGAGGGATATTGTACAAACCTTACCCTTGCATATGCAAAGAGGTTGTTTTCAAATTCGAAACCATGACCAACAAGTCACCAAGGCACAACTTTACCGTTGTGTCAGAGCTCGCTCTCAATGATTGTGTGGAATATTAGATTAATTAATTATTATATTTTATGAAATAATTTTAATGACTAAAAGACATTTAAAAAAACTTGACCCATTATAACTATGGAATTTAAGAGAACAGGAAAATAAAAATGTTAGAACCATTTTCTTACATACCTTTTTGTAGTTTTTACATTGTTGTTCAAAGATTGAATATTAAAAGATGACTCATTATAAGTTAAAAATATACTACCTACAAAATTGTGCATAAAATATAGTTCACTCATTATATTCTCAACGGAGAAGGTAGTTGTGCTTGTCATGTTGGAGTATACAATATATACAACCTACAAAATCGAGTATAAAATATAGTTCACCATTATATTAATCATGTTAGAGTATACAAAATAAAACACAATACAATAAAAGGCGAAAAAATGAAAATATTTAATTTCAGCTTAAATTTTGGGCAAATAAAATGATCCATTTTATATTTACATAATACACATTTTTAATCTGATTCTTATGAAAAACTAATTTAATTTTCATATGTTTATTTATTTTCAATTCAGTTGTATTGTTGTTTGTCTTTGTTATAATATTATTTGTTAGAATTTTAACTTAAAAATATAATGAATAAACTAGTAATGATTTCAAATATAAAAATGGTGTACAACCGAGGAGATAAACACCGAGGAGATTTACACCAATGGGACATGAGCAACCATATAAGTGAATTTTTTAAATAGTAGCAGTCACATAAATGACATGTAACATCAATCAGTTATCACGTCATCATCGAAAGTGTCACCTAAGCACATCCGTTTGGAATTTTTTGTGCTTTGCTTTCTAAGTACATGATTAGTAGTTTTACTTTTACTTTTTCTTCTCTTAAAAGAAAAACAAAAAAAATATTTTCTTATTTCATGTTTTAGGTTTCAAATAAAATAATTATTTTAACTCATACAATGAGACATTAATTGAGTAGCACTTCTACCTTTTAATGTTGCTTAAATCATAAAATTTTATGGAATAACCATTTGTTATCTAAACCTTTTATGCATAGAGTGATTATTTTGAATAAAAATATTTTTATTTGGATATGCAACAGTCAATAGTGTTAATGAATAGCAATTCTATCTTTAACACTATTTGACTTGAGGGTTTAATAACTAGCCATTTGTTATCTTGAACTCTCAGACAAGCATAATTTTCCTTAAATAAAAAGAATAAAAAATGATAGTAAAAAATATTTTCTTTTCATGGGGTAAAATAAATATTTATAAAATTATTTGATTTTGTGCAATTAATTAAAGGTACCAATTTTAGCTGGCATTGTAGGATATTAACACCTTTCCACACATAATTGGCTTCCAGATCCTACTATGTTTTCAAAGCCCAACTTAAAAGAATTTTTCAATGTTTTTCAGAAAATAAAATATTCATGATGACTCCATCTTAATTTATTTGGCATCGTCCCGTCATGATCTATCTTTCAATGAGCGTTTCGAATAGCATAAACTTATATTGCTAGAAGCAAGAGACAAAATTTTTGACACAAACAATACAAAAAATAAAAATAAAAAATTACCCAAATAATATAACCCAAAAATTATCCACACAAATGATACAAATCACTGTGTAAGGTGGGAAATCAGTTCTGAAATCGATTTCTCACCTTTGTTTTATATTTTCTTATGTTTTTCATTGTGAAATGGTTTCCTAGCTAGGAACCGATGTCGTAAGGAATTTTTTTTAAAACATAGTTTAGAAAAAAATCATTTTTTTGTATTTATTTATTTGAGTTTTTTTGTTTTTGTTTTTGTTTTTTTATTTTGTTATTTTTTATTTAAAAATTAACTTTTTTTTGTTATTTTTATTTATTTATTTGATTTATTTTGTTTTTTCATATTTTTTATTTTTTATTTAAAATTAACTATTTTTTGTTTTTATTTTTTTAGTTCACTAATTTATATATGTTAAATTATAAAAATAAAATTTATGTAGAATATCATATAAGAAAAATCGATATATTTAAATACTTAATATAAATATAATTTAGTTAAATATTTATGAAAATGCATATATTTAATTAATCTAATTATTTTATAATAAAAAAATAAAACATTTTCAATTTTGATAGTTTGCACTGATGTAAAACTATGAGTACTTAAATATGAATCAATCTACAATATTGTTTTGAAAAAAATAATTAATCCTTAAATGAAATCAAACAACTTTACTGATGTGTCAACCCTCTCTATATTTATTTTCCCAAATCCTTAATACTTAAAGGATAATCCATAAAATAAAATAACATTACACGAGCAAATAAAACAACATGACACATAAAAAGAACATTAATATTACACATAAAATTCCTAAAACATACATAATTAGTACCATGAAAAACAAACATAAACGATAAAGTCATTGATGAAACACACTTGATGACATGTTGCACGTATGAAACACATACTGCTTGACAAGAGGTCAATTTTTCTTTGGAAACACCTGCGTCAAATATCAACCGCATATGGGTATACAATGCAATTTTGTGAAGACCAAAATTATTGGTAACCTAAAATGCAAAAATATTACCTTGACAACATTGTGCAATGTAATATTCAAATAACATTTGGAGTGAGAAGGAAATGGACAAAACACAATCGCCTATAGAGTATACCATTTAGTTCCATAAAAAAATAAATTATATACGACACAAAAAGTAAGAAATTAGCAACAATAGTAAGAAACTTACGTCTCACAAAATTAAAACAAAACCAATGTGAATGTCCATCATATATGGGCTAAAATATTGACCTTTTATGAATGTTTGTTTCATATTGGCATCACTAGTCCCTATAGGATCCTGAAATTAAAACACTCATGAATGAATATCCAAAAATAGCAATGTAATCGTTAGAGAGCGAAATAAAGTTGACTACCTTGAGCGTAACTATAATGTCACCAAAATCATTAGGTACAACTTTTGACAATGACCACTGTTAAAGGTACACAATCAAATGTATAATCAATGAACCCTAATGATGTCCTGTGAGGTGTGTCATTAGCATTTACCAACCCTATGTTTATACGAATTCAACAATCAATTGAATGTTTATGTGTACTAAATACAATAAATGTTTTATGGTAGCTGACCTTATGATCGAACGAAATCTAAAGCATATAACCATGGATTTCTGTTAAATTCATGTTGGTTTACTTGGTGGGCATGCATTATGATTTCTTGAGTTGGGAGTGATTCCCTTGATTTTTGATTCATCATGGCAGCTTGTATGACCTCAACCTGACCAGAAATAAGTGTTGTTGAACTAGAGGATGATAGATTAGAAGGGGGAACAAAGGATAGAATGTCTGAGTCATCCATGTTGAGAAGCTCCCATGGATTGTTGTCCATGAATGAGGCTTTGTGAGAAAAATAAATGGTTTGAAGATGATGAGATAGAGTGAGTAATAGACAAAAGTGTTGAGTTGCATCTAACCCCCTCTGCTCTATATATAATAGGTGATCTATTGTTTTCACGTGACTAATATCGATGGCTGACATTGTACCAACAATGTAAACAGTTTAGATTAAGTCTTAATTAATTATGTTTGGTTTGTGCTATTCAAAAAAAATAGTGTTTAGTCAAATCGCCTCGTAGAAAGCATTGTTCAGTCACATCGTCTCAAAACAAGAAATGTGAGGTAAAAATTGTATGGGGAAAAGAAACGTGGCGTCACATCCTTTTTTTGGCACAAAGGACGAAGCTCTGTAGGATTCCTAACAGGTGAACAAGAACCTCGTTTTCATCAATGCATTGTGGGTCGTTGGCACTATCTCAACCACTCCTCTTTTTTGGCACAAAAGACAAAGCTCTATAGGATTCCTGATCGGTGAACAATAACCTCGTTTACGTTAATGCGTTATTGATTGTCGTTAGTGTTATCTCAGCCACTTCTTTTTTGACATAAAGGACAAAGTTTTGCAGGATTCCTAACGTGTGAACAATGACCTCATTTACGTCAATGCATTATGGGTCGTTGATTGTCATCGGTGCTATCTTGGTCACTCCTTTTCTGGCACAACGAACAATGCTCTACAGGATACCTAACTGGTAAAATCTTCAAGTCTTACAAATTTAATCTTGTTTTTGGATACTTTATTTTTTTAAAATTGATATAAATTTTTGTATTACACTTTTTTAAAAAAAATAATTGTTTTTTTAATTTGTTTATTTTACTGATTGATATATATTAATTTATAACAAAGTATAATTTATCTCGAATAATATTTAACAAAAATGGATATATTTGAATACTCAATATAAATATAATTTAGTTAAATATTTATCAAAAATACAAATATTTAAGTGGTGTAACTCTTTTACCTAAACAAATTAAATAAATAGATCATGTTCAATTTTAATAGTATGCATTAATTCATGTAAAACTATTATTACTTAAATAGTATTTTTTTTTAAATAATTAATCCCTAAACAAAACCAAGTTCATCTAGTTTGAAGAAGACAAATAAAAAGAAGATTTATGTAAATAAAACTTTGTGTAATGACTAACACGATTAAAGTAGCGAGCGTTTAAAAAAAGCTACAACAGAATTTCAATGATGAATTGCAAGTTTATTCTAACACGGTGACAACAATTACTTTGCATAATGACTACACAGATTTATCACGCATAAGAACAATTATCTCATCAGTAATTCTTGGTTTCCTTGGTTTGCGTAGCTGGGCAAGGATTTCATTTGGAGAACGTCCAAAAGTTGCATTTAACTCCATCAGACCTTTAGTACTAAATTATAAATAGATGATAAACATTTTTCCAACATCATCATCGTGTTTGAGCTTCATACAGTCGTATGCAACACAACCATCACCTACATAGTTTGGTTAACAGTAAAAAAACATTTATTCAAATTCTACCACCTCTGTTGGCGTCAAAAATTGTTTTCCTTAAGGCAACAAGCGATATGTCCTTACTAGATACACTCTCCATGTTTTAAGCAAATGTGTTGAGTTGCATCTAACCCCTCTACTGTTATATATATATTAGTGATCTACTATTTTCACGTGACACATATCAACGACTAAGATGGCACCAATAATACAAATGGTTTAGATTTAGTCTTAATTAATTATGTTCAGTTTGCACTATAGGAAAAAATAAGTGTGTAGTCAAATCGTCTTATAGAAAGCATTAAGTTGTCACACCATCTCGAAACAAGCAATGTGGATCAAATCGTCTTGAAGAAATGAATGTTCAATCAATTCACATCAGAAAAATGTAGTGCTCAGTCAATGAATGCATTGTTTGTTATTCATTCAATCAATAAGGACAAACTGACAATGAACATAATTAGACATAATTATCAAGGGAATAACAAGGACAAGCAATTAATGTTGTCTATGTCCATCAATTCCACATCTGGGTAGTTGTGTGTTTCTTGCCAGCTATCAACGTACCCGTCCATGTTCTTGTGGTTCAACTTCTTTATTAGGAACAATAGGTTGTTCTTCCTAGACGAAGTCATTAGTAGAATAACTCTTGGCAATACTTTGGTGAAAGGATGAAAATAAAGGTATGGGCATACTTTGCATGTATGCATAAGCAGACTGCGGTGTTTGAAGATCTGTATCCATGAGATTGCTCATACAATCTTTTTCGCTTACACTGAAGAACTGCGCATTGTATCCATAATCTTTTTGATGATGATGAGGTTGTGACGTGAATTCATATGATTGAGTAAGTGGTGGTAGTCTTCATCATGCATGTAGGCAACCACTAGTGGACTTTGTTGTGAAGGATGTTGTTCAATTTCCATGTCTGGAGCTAAACGAGATGTCGCTCCAACGTTTGGATAAGTTGCAAATTGTGTTAGGCAAATTTTTTAGAATTTGCTCAGTACCAATTAATGTAGTGGCTAATATGTTCAATCTTTCCTAGAATTGGTTAACTGATTAACACATATTTGCGTCTTTTCTTCCAAATTACAATCCATCGTTTATGTTCATCTGCCCAATTTGTGTCATTATGTCCTCTCATGTCAATATGATGGACTTTTCAAGATTATGCAGTGGATCTAGTATGTCTTGACAATGTCCAAATGGGAGCATGACCCTATCAGTTTGATGTCATACTACCACTGGAAAACATATTAAAGCCACATAAGCACTTCATATTTTGGAATCCTTGTATGCATTTTCTAACAAAAATGACTAGAAAGCTCTGTAAGGCATCTCGTGGAACTGAAAAATTAATTTTGTTAGTAATTTTAAAAACAATGAAATTGACCTTTGAATAAATAAATAAAAAACAAAGGGTTTAACCTCCTCTTTACACATGTTGTCGAATCTTGACCTGTAGCCCATGACATTACCACCTAGGATTCTAGAAAATTGTAGGCCTTTATCGCTCCATCTAGTGAAATGTGATATGTTATTGTCAAATACATTACTAAAAAATGGACTTTGTTAGAGTGAGACTTTTTTTTACCTATTTGCAAGTGGATATGACGGCTAGCGCTCGACCCTTGGTTGAATAAACGACATGCGATACCATGCCCAAGACTATAACAATAGTGTACATCCTCCTATTTTTGGATGTGGGATAAATAGCCTACACATTTCTCTGTACAAATGTGTTAAACATGTTGAACCCCAGCTGTATCAGCCAACTCGATCAAGATATGCTAACAATGGTAGATACATAAGGTGAACTTTGTTCCCTGACTTGTCTAGCATCAACACCCCACCCAACTCGATCAAGACATTGTATGCCCTACAATGTCCTATTAGTTGTTGTGGTGTGTGTTATACTGGGAGAGTTAGCATGTGTTCTTTTAACCATTTTAGTTTAAGCGTTAATCCCACCAGTGCATTCTCAAGAGGAACCACACTTGTATATTTTGCGCAAATCTATTCCCAATCATAATATGTTGGGCTAGTAATTAGTCTACCATCAACGCATAAACCCAGTTGAAGAGCAACATCTTCTCGAGCTTTGCAACATCTGAAAACCCAACTTGAACCAACAAAAGTTCGATTCTAGGATCTGAAGAAGGCATTGCCTGAGCATATGACTGGATTACATCGTTTGTCACCTAAAGAAATCAAAATAATAACAACATCATCATTTTTGAATCATAACATAATTAACAATCAATTAAACATAATGTATTACATATTTCTCCATATTTATGAAGGTGTTGTTTCCAAAGAAGATGAGCAATTGTAGATGCCATGGTTTAGCCTTTGGTGCTAACATCAAGAAGAAGTTAAAGAAGAATATATGAGAATGACAGAAAGTGAGTCTGTGAGTTAGTGTATATGATGGCAATACCTGCATTGTATTTATAGAAAAAAAAATCTAACAATAGCACAGCTCATTCAGTGATATCTAGGCCATTTATTTTGTCGGTGGGATATTGGTCATTGAACGTGCGTTGCTCCAATCGATGATATCTATGTCATTCATTCTGTTTGTGGATCTTGGCCATTGGACATGCGTTGCTCCAATCCGTGATATCTAGGCCCTTGATTTTTTCAGTGGGATCTTGTTCGTTCAACGTTCGTTGCTCCAATCGATGATATCTAGGCCGTTGATTTTGTCTATGGGATCTTGGCAGTTCTTTTTGAAGTGTATTTGACAAGGCATTAAACATTATAAATATGGTCTATAGTAAGGAAGTATCATCCATCACCTTAATTAGAAACCTTTATGCAACCCTAAACCATGGTTGCATCATCAGTGAATCCGATTGTGTATTATGATGGTGCCATCATAACAACTAAACATGGTTCAATGTGTGTAAACTGTTCACCAAATATTGTTCAACTTGACAACAAAATATCACTTGATGCATTGAAGCAAGCTATTAGAAATAGGATTAGTCTACCAAATGGTCAAGTGGTCAAGGATATACATTTTTTATTACCTATATCATTTTTTGGTGATTATGGCAAGTACATGACATCCATGTTGCACGATGATGAGGATGTAATGACTATGTTTTTCATGTTTGCAGACATCTCCAAACTCACATTCCTGGAGTTATATTTACCATCGCAGACCCACCCACACAAATATGTGCACATCCACCACCAATTTATGCCCGCTCTTTCAATTTTGATGGTTTGAATGAATACATCGATCAAGCAATGAACCTTGAATCGAGTTTTGAAGAAACCCCTCCTAATATATTTGATTGTTATTTTATTTCTTAATGATTTGTAGGACTCATGTGCGTTCATCATTGTTGTGTTTCTGAGTTGTCATCATGTGCGTTTTAATGCCAAAAGGTTGAAGTATCGATTGAAATCTTCAAGAATTAGTAATTTTTTTCTTCTTTTTCCCTATTTGTTGAATGCATTTGAAGGTCAAATCGAGATCCGAAGGTTGTCTTAATGGCTTTATTGACATCAAAACTTTGGGAATAAAACATTATTTTAACATAAATAGTTTATACAAATAAAAATCTAAGTGCCCAAAATCACCCTCATAGATTGAAATCTTCAACTCTTAGTATTTTTTCTTGTTTTTGGCCACTTGGTTCATGTGTTTAAGGCTGAATCTAGACTCAAAAATTGTCTTAATGACGTTATTGACATCAAAACTATGGGAATGAAGCATTATCTTAACAAAAAATAGCTTATACAAATAAAAATCTAAGTGCCCAAAGTTGCCTTCAAGGATTGAAAAGTTCAAGTCTTGGTAAAATTCTCTTGTGTTTTTCCACTTTGTTCATGCGTTTGAAGGCCGAACCGAGGTCCAAAAGCTATCTCAATGGCTATATTGACATTAAAACTATGGAAACTAAATATTATTTTAACCAAAACTGCTGATACAAATAACAATTTAAGTGTCAAAAGTTGTCCTCATGGATTGAAATTTTCAACCCTTAGTCATTTTTTATTGTTTTTGGCCACTTGGTTCATCACATTTTTTCTCTCACTAACAAGTCCAATTTACTTCAGACCATCATCTATTCACATCAAGAAATCCAATTTATTCCAGATCTTCATCTTTCACTTCAGTGAATCCAATGCTCCAAACCTTAACCCTAGGTCGTAAACTCTTTCTTAACTTGAACCCCGGGCCCTACACTTAAGAGGAGACAAAACCTCTTTTCTCTGGTGTTACTTGTCTTCTTCTTTTTCTCTCACTCACAGATCTAAATTATTTTAGACTCTTATTTATTCACATCAGAGAATCCAATTTACTTCAAACCCTCATCTATTCATGTCAGGGAATCCAATTTATTTCAGACCCTCATTTATTCACATTAGGGAACCCAATGCTCCAAACCCTAACCATAACCCTAGGTCGTAAACCCTTAACCCTAACCCCGAACCCTAAACTTAAGATGAGACAAAACCTCTTTACTCTAATGTTACCTGTTTCTTCTTTTTTTGTCACTCATAGGTCCAATTTATTTCAAATCCTCATCTATTTATGTCAGTGAATCCAATTTATTTCAGACTCTCATATATTCAAGTCAGGGAATTCAATGCTTCAGAGCCTCATCTATTCACGTCAGGGAATCCAATGCTTTAGGCCCTCATTTATTCACATCAAGGAATCCAATGCTTCAAACCCTCATCCTAGGTCATAATCCTTTAACCCTGACCCATATATATAGAACTCATATCCACATTCGTTTAACACATCTACATAACACTTCCTTACTCTATTACTTTCTTCCAAATTTGCAAAAACAAACCCTCTATCACATTTGTTTCTCAATTCTTTGTTTATTACACAATATGTCTTCCTTACTGTCAAATGGTTAGTGCACTACAATGGTCAAACAATCAAAACATATGAAGGGGATACGTTTCAAAGCCCCATCCATTGTTCATTGAAACAAAGTGAGTCTTAGGAGTGCTTTCCAATGACAATAAGCCACTCTAGGAATTTTATATTTTGGATGGAAAATAATTACTTGATGATAGTATAATGTAGGCAATGAATGCAATTTTACTATACTAGGTCATAAAGACAAATTTTAGTATTATGACTCGCATATACTGATTTTTTATGGAGAAAATATAATACATTTTATACTAGATTGCAAAGACTTGCCTTGAAAAGAAGACAATAGCAACAATTAATAAACATGTGAATGTCCCAGCTTCATAAATCTGCATGTATAAAATGTTCAGTTTTTCACATGCATCAGGTTTATCATCAACAAACACTGGGGCAAATTGGCTCCTTGCCCTAACCTTAAAGGAACTCAAATTCCTTTCAAGGTTAGCTGAGTTTTCCTGAAAATAGATAAAAACATATTCACTGTACCATAGCAGCTTCAATTGTAGAATGTTTAGGCAGTGTAAAGCAAAACATCATGGCTTCTACAGACAAGTAATAGTCTAGATTATTCACCTAAAAATGTATAGATTATTCATATCTTAAGAAAATATATAAATTCTATATAGATAAAAATGTATATAAATATGTGAGTAATTTCTATTAGATTTGTAAATATGGGTGAATTATGCATCTAATTGATTTTGAATTATTTTTTCCAAAATTATGTGCGATTTGTAAATTTTAATTTGTAGGTACGAATTTGTGATTATACATTTGGGCTATCAGACCAATTCAACCAAGCCCATACTTAAAAAATCATGAAATTGTTCTATTTGGTTGTTTCACTCTAGGAATTTGAGTAAAAAAAATGAAATTGTCTTTTAGATTTATAATGAAAAATTGGATACCCGCCTTTGTGTAGTATAATGATAATAACAAAGACAACTTTCAGTAAGAAAGATAAAATGTGGAAATGGAGAGGAAGCAATGATCACCTCTGTAAATTTGCATCCAACAACATGCGTGGATTGGTCTCCTATGCATACAAGAGTAAGACTTCCTTTCTTCCCAGCACGAGTAGATCTTTTGGAAACCAAGTTAAAAATTGGGAAGATCATAATGTAGTGCACGAGTACCTATAAGAGGAAACCAAGTTAAAAATTGACAAACAAATTGAAGTGCACATAGAAAGAAAAATAAGAAAACCCCATTTGTGTAATGTTTGAAATAATTCAAAGTTTGAAAGTTAGTTAGATAACTAATTTCAATTAGCTAAGTTAGTGACTCTTTTTCAATGTTTGTTACCTGCTATATAAGTAAGGTTCACAAACTGTATACTATGATTTTTTCTGAGTTTTGCTATCAATACAGTTTTCACACTATTGTGTGCTATGTGTTTGAGTGAGTTTAACATGATATCAAGAGCTGTGAGATCCTACACCTATGAGGAATGTTAGTTTGAGAGTTTTTTATTGTGTTCTTAATAGATGCTTTCTGTCTTCTTCCAAGTCTTGTGTATTGAGTCTTCTTCTCCATCATTTTCTTGTGAGGTGTGGTGGCTGAGTGAGAGGTCTTGGATAGAAGAACAACTAAAGAAGAACCAACTGTGTACTGGCATTGTGATTGAAAAAAGGAGCAAGGTGTAAACACGAAAAGCTCCAGTAGTACTGTTCCGGGGTCCCTTCCAGTCTTTGATGGCAATGTTAGTATGTAGGTGTCCTAGAGACAATCTGATTTATCAATTGAACACCTTGTACTATTTATTATTTCATGATTAATAAGAGCAAACTTTATCTTTATCATATTTATGTCTCGCCTATATTTATAGCAATATGTGTTTAAAGATAAAGGTCCTAGGAATAGAACAAGTGTACACTCGAGGATATATGATAGGGATCATGATCATGAGTATTCGAGGACACTACGTGTCTATTGCCTAAAGCTTGTTCCTAGTCTTGAATCATCAAGAAAGGGCATTGATGATCTCAATAAGACTAGTACGACATCTTCTACTTGTATAGAGATACAAGGTAGGGACCTCATAGAATGTAGGCATGGTGATGCCTTAGCTGATGTTATGGGTGGATTTGTTGGGGAACAGATGGCGCTAAACTGACCCGTCGAGAGACTCCACAAGGATTCTTTAAAATATCTTGGATTTGTAAAGTCTCTCATCATTTGGTAGTGCAGATCATCCTAGACTTGAGAATGTCATCGAATATTGTGTCCTAGGGTTATACTTTGATTGTACGACTCTATCCACCTGAAAATGGGGAAAACAGTGTACTCTTGGGTATAACCTGAATACATGAGTATAGATGGAGATGCCGAAAGGACTCATAATCCCTTACGAGGGATTAGTCATTCACAAGACCGGTAGGGCTTGGATGACTTCTAGTTGACTCGGGAATCTATGCATAGTAAGAGATCATGAGGAGTCATGATCTATCTCAAAGTCAGTAGAAGAAGATTCCTAGTTCTTGTGAAAAGCTATATTTAGTCAATAAAGAAAGATGATACTTTATCCTTGCTTTCGACTAAATGTGAATGACAATGTGAAGGATGATGGAGACACGGTATCCAAATTAGAAAGGTAGATCACTTGATCAACTCAATTAGTTCTGGGGCCGCAGAGCATTGCTAGTGTCTTATGTGGTCATTAAATGAATTGGGCCCGATAAAAGAGTTTAATTGGTCCAAGTTTATTTATGTCAGCGACTAATTGGGCCTAATGTGTCTCACTCAAAGGTTATTCTTTGTTGCAAGTTTAGGCCAATAATTAGTTATTGGGCTTTATCAGGACTATGAGTTTAGAGTTGGACTTCAAGCCCACTGGAATCATACGCCCTATATGGTACATTAGTGATGAAATTGGTTTCTCCACTAATGGGCCCAAATGTGTTGACAGGCACGATGGACCTTGGGCCATGAATCCTAGTAAGTCAAGGAGTTGACTTGACCAAAATAAGTTTTGGACAAATTCAAAATTTGAATTTTGAATTTTGAATTCGAATTCAAATCCAAATCACGAACTGGGATAAGATTGAATTTATATTTGAGTTTAAATTTCAAATTTGAAATTTGAAATAGAATTTTAAATTCTATAAGGTCAGGTTATTAAGGATAATTTAAATTATCTAAATGAATTATCCAATAAAGATTGGATGAAGATTCTCTCAACAACATTGGTTGTTGAGGATAATTTAAATTATCTAAATGAATTATTCAATAAAGATTGGATGAAGATTCTCTCAACAACATTATCATTTGAATTCAGAATTCAAATTAGTTTTTTTGCAACAAACTTTGGAGGTATGAGAGAGAGAATGAGGCAGTTTTGATGAGAGAATCTTGATAGATTCTTTTTCAAATTTTCTGCAACAAATGAATAGGATCCATTCACTTGAATTTTGAATTCAATTGCAAGAGTGGAACAAACTCAAGGATGTTCTAGTAACATCTTGAATCTCGAAATTCCCAACAAACTGGGGCTGATTTGGAGTGAGAGGATCATGCAATGCAACAACCTTATCTCACCTTAAATAGACACTTATGTGGGGAGGATTTATAATGAGAAATTTTTGCCCTTCATCTCTTGGTTCTGAACCAAGTTCTAGCCTTTCCTCTCCCTCATCTTCTCTCATCTTTTGTTGCACCTTCACCTGACCTCAAGACACTATTATAGTCTTGAGAAAATAAACCAAATACTTGAAAGCCTCACACCTTGCATACGCCTAGCAAGCCACCAAGGAGAAGAAGTTCTCACTTGCAAGAAGGAGATAACCGTGTGGATCACCATTGGAGGGCGTTATCTTCTTTGAGCCTTCAAGTGATAAAGGTATTTCTAAAACCCCAACATATTTCAATGAGTAATTCCTTAGCATACATACATGAGGTGCATAGATGTCTATGTTTCCGCATCAAAAAAATTTTGTTTTAAAACTTATGTGAGCACACTGCAGTTGGACCAAGGTGTTGCGGTTTTCAAACTTTCAGGCAAGCTATTTGATAACTGGCGGATCAAGATGTTGGCAATCTTTGGCTTCCAAGAAGTGGCAGTTGTAGTGACAAGTGGCTTTACAGAACCTAGCAGGAATGCCACTGAAGAGTAGAAACAGACTTTCAAACAGTAGCAGAAACTTGATAGCAAAGGCATGTTTCCACATCTACCAATGTGTGAATTCGAAGATATTCAATAAAATCTCCAAAGCCTCCACGTCAAAGGAAGCATGGGATATTCTAGTGAAAACATATGGAGATGGAGAGAAGAACAAGAAGATTAAGCTGCAGACGCTGAGAAAGCAATATGAACTTCTCACCATGGAGGACAAAGAATCCATAGCATATTACTTTGACAGAATTCAAGAACTGGTCAATGCAATGAGGGCCTGCAAGGAGACAATCTCAGATCAACAAGTGGTAGAAAAAATATTGAGAACTTTGCCACCATGATTTGATCATGTAGTTGTTGCAATTGAGGAGTCAAAGGACTTAGAAACAATGCAAATTGAAGAACTGTAGCACTCTCTTGAGGCACATGAGATGAGGATCAATGAGCGAAGATCCCATCAAGAACAGGCAATTCATGCAAGATCCAATTACAAAGGGAAAGGGAAAGCACCATGGAAAGGAAACAAGTCAAACTCCACCACAAAGAACCAAGAACAAGTGACAGCTGAAGGCAGTGAATCCTCCAAAGGAAAAACAACATGCCAAACTTCTCAGAAATCAAACTTTAGCTACAACAAGGAGTGGAAGTTTGAAAAAAGAAAGGTGAAATGTTACAACTATCAGAAACTTGGTCATTATGCAAAAGAATGTTGGCAAGGAGAAGCTACCAAGAACAAACCCAGCAACCATGCAAATAAGGCTTAAGATGAAGGCTCAGATTCTGAACCTATATTGCTTATGGCTACCACTAGTAGTGAATCATCAAGTGACTCCTCATGGTACTTAGATTTTGGTTGCTTCACTCATATGATAGGGAAGAGGGATTGGTTCATCAATTTGAATGAATCATCCAAGAGCAAAGTTCGCTTTGCAGATGACAGTACATTGACTGCTGAAGGTATTGGAAAGGTAGCATTCAAGGGGAACGATGGAAAAGATACTGTCACTGAGGAGGTGTTGTTTGTACCTGGCATGAAGACTAATCTGTTAAGTCTAGGCCAACTACTTGAAAAAGGATTTGTCATGAGGATGGAGGACAATTGTCTCAAAGTGTTTGATAAAGACTAGAAACTTGTGATTAAGGCAAATATGTCTCAAAACAAGATATTTAGAATTGGGATGAATATTCTGAAGCATAAGTGTCTTGCAACCTCAGAAAACAAGATGGAAGGGTTATGGCATCATAGATTTGGTCATCTCAATTTCAAGGACCTAGATCTTCTTGCCCAACACAAAATGGTTGAAGGACTACCTCAGGTCTTGGTCCCAAAAGAGGTGTGCAAGGAGTGCATTGAATGAAAACAAGCTAGAAGCAGCTTCAGCAAGTATCTTCCCACAAAAGCAACTGAGAAACTTGACATCATTCACTCTGATGTTTGTGGCCCTATGCAAGTGAAGACTCCTGGAGGAAATAGGTACTTTATCTTTTTCATTGATGATTTAACTAGGAAAGTTTGGATCTACCTAGTTAAGAGAAAGCATGAAGTACTAGAAGTTTTTAGAAATTTTAAATGTCTAGTAGAAAAGCAAAGTGGAAAAATGATTAAGATTCTAAGGACAGATGGTGGGGGCGAATATGTGTCAAATGATTTCAAATAGTTTTGTGAAAGTGAAGGGCTACTTCATAAAGTAACACCACCATACACACCTCAACACAATGGTACAACTGAGAGAAGGAACAGAACAATAATGAATATGGTGAGGTGTATGCTGAAAAGCAAAAACCTACCAAGCTACTTATGGGGAGAAGCTGTATCAACAACAGCTTATATTTTGAATAGATCTCCTACTAAGAGACTTGAAGGTATGACACCAGAAGAAGCCTGGACTGGATTAAAGCCATATGTGACTCACTTGAGTGTATTTGGTTCAATTTGTTACAAACATGTTCCTGATCAGCTAAGTAGAAAGCTAGATGACAAAGGCACTCCACACATTTTCCTGGGCTATCACTCAATTGGTGGCTAAAAACTGTATGATCCAGAGAATGGTCAAATTACTGTTAGCAGGAATGTGATATGTGATGAAAGTAGAAGCTAGAATTGGGGAACAACCTCTAAAGAGGCTTAGTCCATAATACTTTTAGAAGAAGAAACCTCAGCTGCACTAACTGACAATAAAGACCAAATTGTGAAAAGATTAGCAAGGATAAGTCAATTGCCATCTCATTTAAGAGACTATGAGTTGTTTCAAGACTCAGCAGTAAACTCAAAAGGTGAATTAGTGCATTTAGAACTTATAGAAGAAGCTGAGCCTGTTGAGTTTGAAAAGGCAGTGACAAATGAAAAATGGTTAAAAGCCATGAATGAGGAGATCAACTCTATTGAGAGGAATCAGACCTGAGAATTGGTAGATTCCCCTCAGCACAAGAAGCCTATAGCACTGAAATGGGTCTGCAAAGTGAAGGTTAATCCTAAGGGAGAAGTAGTGAAGTATAAGGCCAGATTGGTAGCAAAAGGTTTCTTGTAGAAAGCAGGAATCAATTGTGGTGAAATATATGCACCAATGGCAAGGATTGAAACTGTCAGATTGGTAGTAGTCATTGCAACCAATGTTGACTGGTCCATGCATCAACTTGATGTGAAGTCTGCTTTTTTGAATGGTCCCCTAGAAGAAGAATTTTATGTGCATCAACCACAGGGATTTAAGGTCAAAGGTAAAGAGAGTAAGGTGTACAAGCTCAAGAAAGCTTAAACAAGCTCCAAGAGCTTGGAACAGGAGAATTGGTAGCTTTTTGTCCCAAATTGGTTTTGAGAAATGCACCTCAGAACATGGAGTTTATGTGAAATGGTGGAAAAACAGTGAGAAAGCAGAGAAATTGATAGTATGTTTATATGTTGATGATCTTCTAATTACTGGCAGCAATGAGAATGCAATTAACATGTTCAAGGTCAGATGATGAATGAATTTGAGATAAGTGACCTTGGACTCCTCACTTACTTTCTGGGAATTGAGTTTAAAGTGACTCAATATGGTACAGTGATGCATCAATCTAAATATGCAAAAGATCTATTGAAAAGATTCAACATGCAGCAAAGCAATCTAGCAGGAACACCAGTTGAAGTTAGACTTGTCTTAAAGAATGATACAGATGAAGATCTGGTTGATCCTACTTATTACAGAAAGATAGTTCAATGTCTGAGATATTTTTGCAATACAAGGCCTCATCTAAGCTTCTGTGTTGGGTTAATCAGTAGATTCATGCAAAAGCCAAAGCAGTCTCACTTGTTAGTTGCAAATAGGATACCGAGATATATGCAAGGGACAGTGGATTTTGGAATCCTATTTCCAAATGAAGAGGCTGGTGTAGAACCAAAATTGGTTGGATACTCTGATTCAGATTGGTGTGGAGATAAGTGTGACAGGAAAAGCACAGCAAGCTATATCTTATTCTTTAGAGAGCACCAATCTCTTGGACCTCCACTAAGGAACCTGTTGTAGCACTCTCTTCTTGTGAAACAGAGTACATTGCAGCCTCAGAAACTGCATGTCAAGCAATATGGCTAGATGCCTTGATGACAGAATTGCATGTGAAATGTAAAAGCAAAGTGAAGTTGCTGGTGGACAACAAATCTGTCACTGAAATTCAGTTGGCAGATATTTTTACTAAAGCCTTGAAGTTAGAAAGGTTTAGAGAGTTAAGAGATTCAATTGGAATTGTATGTGTAAATGCAACTTTGAATTAAGGAGGAGTGTTAGAAATAATTCAAAGTTTGAAAGTTAGTTAGATAACTAATTCCAATTAGCTGAGTTAGTGACTCTTTTTCAATGTTTGTTACCTGCTATATAAGCAAGGTTCACAAACTGTATACTCTGATTTTTTCTGAGTTTTGCTATCAATACAGTTTTCATACTATTGTGTGTTGTGTGTTTGAGTGAGTTTAACATGTAACAAAGTAAAACTCACCAAATATCCTGAAACTGAGATGTGCAACATCCATGATGAACTTAAAGCTTGGATATCAGAGAAAAATAATCTTGAGAAGTGAAGAAAATGAAAGTAAAGGTGAAAAGTATTCTAAAGAACAAATTGTTTAGATAGCAATGTAAGAAAATTCAAAAGCTACTATAATGAGTGTATCAATCAATCCTTGAAGCAAGTTCACAAAGTAGTCACGTGACTACGGATCCAAATGTATCAACACTTTACTAATCAATTGAACATTAAAATAATATTTATTAACTACCATCACAATTATCAAATTAATTGTCATTATTTTTATTTAATTCCAACTATCATTTTGTAAACTCTAAAAAAACAATACTCTAATTCCACCTATTATTCTATTATTTGAAGTACTGTGCAAATAAATTACTTCAATATTTAGTATTAAAAAGTTATTCTACAGTTAATAAAATCCTTTTTACCTTAATGTATCCAACAACTCACAATTCATAACCAAAATTTGTAAGACTTAATTATATATTTGGTTCCTTAATTTTATTTTTAGGTTCAATTTAGTCTATCAATTATTTAAATATTTAATTTGTATTTCAATTATGTAAAGGTTCAATTTTATCCCTCAATTGAGAGAACTAATTGATGGACCAAATTGAATTTTCTAAATAATTTAGTGACCAAAATGAATTTTTAAATAACCGATGGACCAAATTGAATCTTTTTAAATAATTGAAGGATTAAATTGAACCTTTAAATAATTAAAGAATAAAATTGAACCTAAAAATATAATTAAATGATTAAATATAAGAAGGTAGCCAACTTTTAATAAAATTTTCTCCACTGTTTCATGCTAAAATGAGTTTGAATTGGAAATTGATTGTACATAAAAAAATTGTAACAAAAATATATTAATTGAAGAAACTACGAAAAGTTTATTGCATTTCTGGAAAATTTATGGTGGCAAACCTTAATTGAATTTTTAACATTTAAAACTTAATTATAATTATTTATATTATTTTAACTTTTTATTAAATTATGTTAACATTTTCAAAAGATACTGAAATTGAATAAAAAAATAATACTTATATAATATTATATACTTCATACTCTTCTAAATAATTATACGTGTGCTTAATGTTATCAAAACAAATTTGATTTAATCAAGAGTGTTTTTGAGCAAAAAATATTCAAACATAAATCACACTACAATAAACTCATTTTATACTAAATTTAAGTTTAAAATAGACTTTTAATTTGAATTTATATTCACCAACTTTTATCCAAACATGCACTTAACTCTACTATATTCCTTATTAGAAAATTGGTAAATTCCTTTAAAATCATATCAATAGGAAAAAAAATAGAAAGTAAATCATCATCATACTATCAATAAAAGAAACTCTCCTCTCTCCTCTCTCCTCCTCAACACCAACCAAAAAATTATTTCTATTTCAAGATTGATAACTAAATTCAACTTATAATATTCTATGTACCTATCCATGTTATGCATAAAAAAATATATCTTTCTATTTTACATTGTATGCTACATAATTATTATTCATGATATTTATTCATTAAAAAAATATTCATTTGAATTATGTGTGCACAAGTATTGTACTAATCAAAAGAATAAAACTTAATTCATGGACCTTAAATTACAAAAATAACCTTATTTTGAGCAAAACGTTATACCCTAAAGACTACAAACACCACTTACT
>CM023959.1:12079921-12157989 GCA_013407115.1 Glycine latifolia
TATATATATATATATATATATATATATATATATATATATATATATATATATATATATATATATATATATATATATATTAGTATAACTTTGATAAAATTATAAGAATGTAATATAAGAGGGATAAATTATATTGGTATAACTTTGATAACTATTATATTATTTTTATAACTTGATATAGAATGTGATTTTTATTGATCCAACCGTTGAATTATATCTACATGTTATCAAGATTGTCTGTGTCAAATTCAAAATTGAACAACAACAAGAAGGTAATCAAACGATCTATATTTTATTATATTTTAAAATATTTATATTACATTGATTTTAATCAATATAAATGAGGTACCGAATGATTTTGGATTAATATGAAATTTTTCATAAGTGATCTATGTGAAAGGAAGTTTCAATTCAATGGTGAGTTTTAAGAAAATATTATTCAGTTGAAAGTTATAGAATGATGCAATAGTTGTCAAAGTTACACCGATGTAATTTGTGATAAAATCATAACACCACAAACAACATGATAGTATATTTAATTCAATTAACCTCCCGCCATATCTCTTGAAGAAAATTAAGCATATGAATTTGACAATACTCATATATTTTAAATTGCAAAGAATACTTGTAGCCTTTAACACACTCACTTTAGATGGAATAGGTATTATTTTATGATGTGTTTAGACTAGGGACTCTATGCTTGTTTATATAGATAAGATTTTATCCATTATAAAAATTAATCCCACAATTTTAGGATGCAAATATACTCTTAACAATTTTATAATTAAAACTAAAATGTTGTTAACATATTTGACTAAGTCAAGCAGTTGAGAAAACAGGAGAAGTGGGCAAGAAAAATTAAGACCACTTTAATTTGATTTCAAAATTTAAATCAAAGCTAACATTCTCCCACTTGGTCCAATGTTTCTCACACTTTATGATATTTACAACACTCATAACTTTATGCTCACACCCAAGATGCTAACCATATGAATCATGGCAGTAGGTTCTCTAAAATGATTATTACCTTCCATGTATTACAATGTAATCACTCTTAGTAAAAACAACAATTTAACTGAATGAACATGTTCAATATTTATTGTGTCCATATTACATGTCTTTCTCAACAAAATGTATACAACATAATGAGAAGACAAACAAATAACTAAAGTTTCACTACATTCAAAAAGGAACTTTACATGACAGAATCAAGTCTCATACTCTTAACATGATCCTTAAATGACTTTGTTTGCATGCCTTTTGTTAATGGGTCTGTAATCATTAGTTTGTTACTGATGTTTTCAATGATGATTTCATTCGCTTTGACACTTTCCCTCATGGCTAAATGCTTAATGTTGATGTAATTGCTTCGAATTCCACTTTTATTGCTTTTAGCCAAAAAAACAACAACTCAATTATCACAATATATCTTTAACGGTCTAGCAATGGAATCAATCACTTGTAGACCGGCCATGAAACTTTTTAACCAAATACCATGTGATGTCGCTTCAAATAATGAAATAAACTCAGCCTCCATGGTAGAAGTAGTGGCTAATGATTTTTTTGCACTTCTCCAAGATATTTCTCCATTAGCCATCATAAAGATGTATCCAGATGTCGACTTGCAAGAGTCAACGCAACCCGCAAAATCCGAGTCTGAGTAGCCAACAACTTCTGAATTGTCGGATCTTTGATATATAAGCTTGTAATCTTTGGCTCCTTGAAGATATCTTAACATTTTCTTTGCAGTTTTCCAGCGCTCTATTCCTAGATCACTTTGATATCTCCCAAGCATTCCAACCACAAAAGCAATGTCAGGTATTGTACATACTTGTGCACACATAAGGCTTCCTACAACAGAAACATATGAAATGTTTCTCATTTGTTCCCTTTCAAGCTCATTTTTAGGACATTGATTCAAATTGAATTTATCATCTATCATAATAGGTGCCATGTTGGGTGAACAATCTTTCATCCGAAATCTTTCTAGAACTTTATTAATATAGGGCTTTTGAGACAAGCCGAGAGTCCCTTGAGATCTATTTCTATGGATCTCTATGCCAATGACATATGTTGTCTCACCCATATCTTTCATGTCAAAATTCTTAGAAAGGGTGAAATAGTTGTCAAAGTTACAATAGTTATCAAAATATAGGAACATATGTTGAAGAATATGTTTTAAGAAAACATATTACACTGGTGAGTTTTAAGAAAACATATTACACTGGTGAGTTTTAAGAAAACATGTTGTCACCTATGGATCAGTTTCTTCAATTCAACGATAAGTTTTATGAAAATGTTATTCAATTAAAGTTATAGAATGATGCAATAGTTGTCAAAGTTACACCGGCATAATTTGATCTTTCTTCGTATATATTTCAATTTAAGATCCAATAAGTGTAATTCAATTAGCAACACACGTTGAATTTGTGAGAAATAACTTGGGTTTGACCCCGATAATAAATTCTTGAAAAAGGGAGCCAAAGATCTTAATTAGTGTGGTTAAAAAAAATTAAACTTAAGATTTATATAGAATCTTATGTTTTTTTTCTTTTTTACAGAATATGTATAAAGCTCAAAAAAATTAGGAATTAGGAAATGGACTTCGCTGAATTTAGATGAAGATTTGAGAAGGCCCAAAGCATAAATGTCTGACAAAAACAAGGGTTATGCTTCATACACCATTCCTATTTCTAATACATCACTCTACTTTTTAAAATTCCAAATTGCCCTCATGTGTTTCTTCTTTTTGGTTGGTGATGTTGTGTTCCTTATGTTCATTTGTATTATTACTTTCTGCGTTTTTCTGTTTGGTAGTTGTTGGCTTTTGGTTGCACATTGGTGTTTTTGTTGTTGGAGGGGCTAGTTTTGGCTTATGGTAGACGCATTCACTGTTTAGGTTCGTCAGAGTAGCGTTCGTGGTGGTACTTAGGTATGTATGATTTTTTTTATTACATACGGATTAGGTAATCTATATGGATTATACAGATTACACAATCTGTATGCTTCATATAATCCATATAAAGCATACCGATTAGCTAATCTGTAAGCTTCATATGAATTAAGTAATATGTATGCTTCATACGGATTAATATTTTTTAAAATTATTAAATATTTATTAAAAATGATTTTGATTATAAAAAAAATAAGTAGGTTAAATTGGATACATGTTGTCATTTTTGTGGATGAATTACTATAGGTAAATTGGATACTTAGTCTTGTTATGAATTTTTTTGATTATTTTATTTATTTTGTTTTTGAAAAGTCATATTTTATTCGTATATTTATTATTTTTTAATGAACAATTTATTGTATTTAGTTTGATTTTATAATGTTGATGCTGGTAAAAAATTTATTGAATTTGTATTATATTATGACTTTAATGTTGTTAAATATTATTATTATGCGTATGTTTTGTCAATGATTAAATTTTATTTTGATTTGTTAAAATGGACAACAATGAATGGATGTATGACAATATTATGTCTAAAGAAATTAATATGAATGAAGACATTGGAGAGGAACCTGATGCATTTGAAAATATTAATTATTCAGTTGATTGTTCTGCAGCTTTCAATACGTCTGAGGTATTTATATGATTTTCAGTTTGGTTAAAGTTGTTAAATGAATGATTTAAGAAGATTAAACATGCATTATCCCTTTTGTAGGTGTTCCATTCCCGTGAGGACGTTTTGAAATGGGCTTGTACTGTTGCATGTGATAATGGTTTTGTAGCTGTCATAATGAGGTTTGACATGTCAACTGGAATGAAGGGAAGGACATCGTTTGTTTTAATTGGTTATGAAAGGAGTGGAAAGTATAGATCATTGAAAAAAGATTTGGTACCTATAATGACTAGCACTAGAAAATGTGATTGTCCTTTTAAGCTATGAATCAAACCAGTCCAGAGAGGTGAAGGGTAGATGGTGAAGTTAATATGTGGAACTCATTTTCATGCTTTGGCTAAGTCATTCTGTGGACACCCATATGTTAGTCGACTAACTGAGGAGGAGAAGATTATTGTTGCTGATATGACAAGGTCGATGATGAAACCAAAGAATATTCTTCTAAATTTGAAAGATCACAATGCCAATAATTATACAACTTTGAAGCAAGTATACAATGCAAGATATACTTACCGCACTGTATAAGATGTAGTAATACTAAAATGCAACAATTAATGAAACTTATTGATCGCGACATGTATATTCATTGGCATAGATTGAAGGATGAAAATGTTGTACGTGACATATTTTGGACACATCTGGATGCAGTCAAATTGAGCAATGCACATCATATGGTCTTCTTGATAGACAGTACATACAAAACAAATAGGTACATACTTCCTTTACTTGACATTGTTGGTATGACACCTACTGGATGATATTTTCAGCTGCATTTGTCTATTTAGAGGCTGAATGTATAAACAATGTTGTGTGGGCCCTTCAACGCTTTAGAGGCATTTTTCTGAAAAGTGATTTTTTTCTCCAAGGTCATTGTTACTAATAAAGATTCAGCATTGATGAATTCATTGAAAATTGTTTTCCCTAAGTCAACCAATTTATTGTGTCAGTTTCATATTGACAAGAATGTGAAGACAAAATGTAAAACTTTTGTTCAACAAAAAAACGCATGAGACTATGTCATGGAAGCATGGGGGAGTCTTTTGGATTGTGCTATGGAGAGAGAATATGATGACAGTCTTATGAAGTTTGAAATTGTTTGTGCACCATGGCCAATGTTTGTTAATTATGTGAAAGACACATGGTTGCATCCCCATAAAGAAAAATTTGTAACAGCATGGACAAATAAAATCATGCATTTTGGTAACACTACAACTAACAAGTAAGAAAATTGTCAACATTGCTTTAATTGTTCTTTGCGTAACTTCGATATTTTTGAAAGTCATTGTTTTGAGCATCAACTACAGGATTGAGTCTGCCCATTGGACCTTAAAGAGAATATTGCATAATAGCCTTGGAGATCTATGTAGTGTCTGGGATGCAATGAACAACATGATGACCTTGCAACATACTGACATAAGGGAATCTTTGGAGAGAAGCACACATGTGGTCGGACATGTTCTTAAAGTTATCTTGTACAAAAGACTAATCGACATGGTGTCAAGGTATGCTTTAAACCAAATTGTTGTGGAGTTGGAATGAGTCAATTATGCAGGCATTGACAGTTCTCATTGTGGATATGTTATGAGAACTATGCATGGTTTACCTTGTGCATGTGAGCTAGCTAGATATTTTGTTGGCAGCATACCGCTTGACACTGTTCATATTTTTTGGCGAAGGTTAAATTTTTCAGACCAAGGTTTGGGTGAGTGTGAAGTCTAGATAACCAAAGAGATGGAAGCCATATCCAAGCGGTTTGAAAATCTTGATATGTGTGGCAAAGTGACTCTAAAGACTAAACTGAAAGAACTTGCATTTCCTGATCTAACTTCGATGTGTCCTCCCCTGAAAAGGTCAAAACAAAAGGTGCTCAAAAGAAACAAGTCACGAAGCACCAAAGATCAACCAAGCCGGATCCGTCTTACTTTTAGTTTGTGAATGAATTACATTCTGTGCAAAATAGTTGCTCCACACAAAAATAGTTTGCTTCATCATCTAATAAAAAAAATCAAATAGGAACTATGCTGGATCAATTTCATCCATTTATGCACGACTTCATTTTAAACATTATTGATGTTAAAGCTGATGATAATTATGGATATCATGTAATTGCTGCCTTATTAGGATATGGTGAAGATTCTTGGTATTTGGTACGCAACCATTTGCTTAAAGAAGTTGCACAATGATCTGATGAATATATAGCCTTGTTTAGTGGGTTACATATATTTGAGTAGTTAAAACAGTCCCTACTTGTTGATGGATTGTCAATGGTAAACATATTTTGATGTCACGCTACTTTGAATTACTTTATTATTTATAATTCTAACAAAATTTGTTATGTACATGTAACCATGGAAAGTGGATGGATATTACCGATATGGGTTACGTTATTGCGTCAAGGTATAACGTCATTCTTGTTTCTCTTTCTCTCCAACAAAGTATGACGTTTTTCCCTTTAAGAAGCCAAACCGCCTAGAGATACTACTGTTCATCGTATTATATGTATTGGTCATGTGTTTGGTAATCATTTTGTTCATGTATAACATTGACTGTTTTACTTTTTTCCTTCATTAAAACACATGTTATAGAGAATTACATGCAATATTGGTCATTGCATCAGGTTGTATTGAGAGATGAAAGTCCTATGCTGTCAACTGCTTTATTATGGTCAAGACACTGTTACAAACAAGCAAAACAATGGTTGATTCCTTATACACATTGAATGTAGGCGTATACTAATTTCATGAACTTTTGCGCAGAACATGTCGACTTACGAGATGACTGAACATTTTGTTATTGTTGATCATTTTGTAAACAATTATATGTGTTATGGTAACAAATTTTTTTAATATTCATTTATAAGTGCCATGACAATATTATTTTAGTCACATTGAAATTAAACAAATGAAATAATAAAGTAATATATAAATTCATTGTTCGACAATGTTCTAGAGTCAACGACATAATATAATCATCTTTAACCTTGTCCACCAATATATCTTTGATGTCTATCCCTCGTCCGACTAGACTGCACATACAAGTTTCCTTGCTCAGTCACACCACAGGCTAATTGCAGAAGGTGCTCTGTTGTAGTTTATGCATCTGTGCCAGCGAACACCATCCTCATGTCTATCATATGTTGCAAGCTATATACTATCCTTTGGCACACAGCCTGAGACAATGACAAATGAATTATATCAATAGTACATATTGGAAAAATTAATTTTATAAATTGTAAATAATGATGATAAGAATGTCAAACCATAGCATGTGGAGGCATATGAGAATCAAGAGATGCGGCTGAAGATGCAAGTGACACTGGTATTGTATCATCATTATACACATGTGGGAGATTCGGTAAAGTATGATGCACCGTCAGATTTCTCCCCTCTACACTTTTATGATTGCTTTTTGAATTAATGTTTGTATTATTTGCTAAAACTAACCATGTTTCTCTTATATTAATTATCTTCATCACATGTTGGACACAATGTTATCATTGTAACTTTTACCCTTAATTTCGTCCTCTCCATGACTCAATAACCCACCTACAAATTTTCTACCCCTTCATTACTCCCTTATAATATAAGCTTATTACTCCATTCCATTTAAACGTATCATTGAGTTTATTATGAAATCATTGCAGTAATTTAAAAATAATTAAAAATTCAATGTACAATTTTAAATTTATTGTTCAAATTCAAAACCGAAAATGAGAAATGTCAATGCATGAAAGGTTAGAATATAGGAGAACATAAAGTTAGAATCAATTTAACTATTAAAAAATCTAATAATTTATTATTATTATTATTATTCACTAATTCTTATAATTTTGAATGTGTTTATAAAAATTCACAAAATTCTTTCAAATCCTTTAAATTTTTATGATTGAAATCCATATTATAAAATTTTAATCATAAAAGTCTTTTAAAGAAATATGATAAGTCATAACATTCCTGTATAATCTTTTAAAATTCATAAGATGTTTTAAAGTTAAAATAACATTTTAAATCCTAATCCAATACACCCATAAATTTATCTATAATATAATATCGTGTCTAAATTTTTTCCATAGAAAACTATACTAAACGAAATTATGCGGTCGTGTAATTTTCCATATTTCTAGTTTTAAATGAAAGTGACCACATCATTTAATGCTTGTTTATATATATATATATATATATATATATATATACTATATTATATAAAATAAGATTTTGTCACGCAAATAGATATCACTTCAAGGTATTATATATCTATATTATAGAAATATAATAACTAAGGACAAAAAAATCTACTATCTTGATTGTAAATCTCTATCTTTAAAGGCTTAGACAAATCTAAGTTTGGAAAGTAATAAAAATATATTTTCTTAATCTAAAAGATATATTTGACTAGGGAACAGATTAAATTGATTTAAACTAAAAACTCGTGTCTCAAGGCACTTAAAGTTAGTCAGACTTGCATAAACAAAGTACATCACATGTTATTTCATTTTAATGAATTACAAGTTTAAAAAGTAATTTAAATACATACATATAAGAATAACAAACAAATATCATAAAATCTATATAACAAAATATGTAAATAAATAAACAATTAATAATTATTTAACATTCTAATATATATATATATATATATATATATAATAATTAAATAATTTTATTTTAATTATTTATAATTAATCAAAAAAATTAATTGGGATTGTTGAATCCGTATGAGGCCCAAAACCTTCATTCGGATTCTCCAATTCGTGTCATTTCCACGGATTTTCAAATTCGTAATTCAGAAAATAAAAACAAGGACGAACGACTCACGGTGTGGGTGACGAAACGGTGAACGATCAATCACCACGAATGGAGAACACCAACCAATGCGACAGAGCTTGACGAAAATCCAAACACGAACCAAGTGCACCGGAGAAGGAAACCCAAAAATAGTGCAGCGACAAAAACGAAAACGGTGCAGAAGAACAAGAACGAGATGCATATGAATAGTACTAGATACTTAACCCAATAAAAAAAAAGGAGTATTTCTGGAAACTCACTGTTAGACTTTGGTGTATTAGAAATAGGAAAGGTGTACCAAGCATAGCCCCAAAAACAAATGACTAAAAAAAATGTTGGTCTGAACTCTGAAGTCCTCAACTCCTTGTTCGATTCAAAATTGAAATTCGGATGGAAAACTCAGCGTGTGATTGAAATTTGAAGAGTGTGAAGATTGCGATGGAAGTGGAGCAGAATCAGAATCATCAATTAGGGTTTCCCTTCTGGAAACCGCTCCGTCGAAGGTTCGGACCCGAATCTCCTTTCTTCGCTCCCGGCAACCTCGAACGGGAACTTCTTGCCAAACAGGTTTTCTTTTCTTTTTCTTTTCTCATTTTCAAATTGTTTTGTGATTGATTAATGGTTATAAATACTGAATTTTGAGATGGTAATTGTTACTTACCTTTTGTATTTCAAAGCCTGCTTTGGAATTAACAGAAGAAAAGCAACAGCTTGAGAAATGGATGCAAGAGGAAGAAGGAAGGTACTGATCCTTATATTGTTGGTTTCATATTGTTTACAATACGTGAGATTCAAATCAATGCTGGTACATGATTTTCAAATGTCGGGCTTCAAGTTTATGATGGATTGTTACTTTTTCTAGTTCTTTTACTAGATAGCTTTCTGTCATTATACTTGATTCTGAGTGATTTTTTTTTATATGTATAATTCTAGTTAATTTCTTCATTTGCATTTATATGGAAGAAACAGAATTTTGTTGGTATTAATTCCCAAGACCTTACTTCTGTTGAAGAATATGTTTTTCCCAAGAAAGATGTTTTTTTAGGTAAAAATAATCATTTGGTTCCTATAGGTGACACTCATTTAGAAATCAGTTCCTGAATGAAAACCTTAATTTTAATCTCTATAATGGCGTATAGGAACTAAAGCTACCAAAACATGGTAATAGCAAGGACAAGTTTGTAACTTTGTATTAATAAGGGTGTATAGGGATTAAAACTTAGGTTTTGTTTTTAGATGATTGTCACCAAAAGGGACCAAATGATTATTTTAACCTTAACTTTAAATGTGTCGATGATGAGGGTCTGTTCATGAGACTCATCTCAAAGCCTATCCTTTTGTGCAGAAAGTCTTGTGTCCCATTGTGGGTTGTGGTGCACGCTTGACTTCAATGGAGGACTTAGAAAATCACTATAACGCAAGGAATACTGCATCCTGTTCTGTGTGCTCCAGAGTTTACCCGACATCTCGATTGCTCAGCATACATGTATCTGAAGTGCATGATTCTATCTTTCAGGCAAAAATTGCATGTGGCTACGATATGGTATGTAAGTGTAAATATGATATATTGTGCTGTCGTGATACAATTCCTTGTAGTATTGAATCCATCCTACATTCCTACTCTTGGATCTTTGTTAAAGAATTGCGTAGTTGGACGTTTGTTGCCTTCTTCAGTGTGGGATAGTCAACATTGTTTTTATTTCTTCTAGTTTCTTCAATAATTTATCTCCCCACTTTTTTCTTACTTAAAATCCCAATCTTACAAATGTTGACTGGAACACTTCATTCAAATTTTGGTTATTTCAAACAGCGATTAAAACTTCTTCGTGCTTTCCTTACATGCTTTTTATTTGTTTTTTCTTGGAGACCTCATTGTTTAGCCTGTCATCTTTTAGTTCATTCACATATTTTTTTGTTTAGATGACCAACTTTTGATGTGTCTTTTGTCTTTTGTCTTTGTCATATAGTATGAATGCTTGGTGGAAAGTTGTGGCTTGAAATTCAAAAGCTACAATAGTAGGCAGAAGCATCTGGTTGACAAGCATAAATTCCCCACCTCATCTGAGATTTTCAAGAAGGCTAAGCCTTCAAAGAAACAGAGGTTGAAGTCCCAATGTAAACAAGCTGTTGGTAAGGAGGATGCTATGGATGACCTTGTTTCAGCAGTCTCTAAGTTGAGCACTTCTGACTCCACCGCTTCATCTATCAGCTTTGGCCGCCGCCACAAAGGCTTGTCATTCGTACCTCGAGCTGTTCAGCATGGAGGGCAATCGATCACAGCAGCATCTGTGATAAAGAGATAATGAGCTTGCATTCAAACCAATCTGCTTTCTTAATTGCTAAATGATCAATATTCAGATGCTGCTCTGTTATAAAATCTGTGTGGATGTCTTGCGTTCTAAGTTTGAAGAAGCCAATTAAGTTGAAGATGGAAAATTAGAATCATGCTGGAGGATGTAATAACAGCATACATCAGTATTATCTTTTTGTGCTCTCACTTGGGGCTGTAAGTTTGCCTAACACGGGCAATATGCGCATGCAAATATGCCTGCCTTGGAATGTGGAGATTTTGAGCTTCGTTTTGTATGATATTGTTCTGTTAACGTCTAACCACTTTACTGGATAACCACTTTGTGCTTAGAGTTGAAAGAAATCACTCTTAAAGTTGTCATACGTTTGTCGCACCACATGAATATCTAGAAAGTTTGCCAGCGTTTGTGATTTCTTCTCTTTTAAACTTTTTAGCTTGCAGGAAGTTATTTTGATTAATTTCCCTTCATTTTACACACAAGTTTTGACACCACTAGAGAATTTGCACTCTTGTCTGCATTCTTTCTAAATTGAATTCATGTTTGATCCCAAGATTCGGTGTTCTCTGAGACCAGCAATTGGCTATATATTTTCAAAAAAATTCTACCAACATTGCTGACATTTACAGCTCACGGGGAAGATACAAGCCAGCAATGAAACTGTGTTTTTTTTTTTTTTTTCTTTTAAGAATCAGGAATACCCTTGGGAGAGAATATATAATCTAGTGAATAGGATTGTAATTTAAAATCAGGTGTTGCAATTGAAATACGTTATGGCGCCTATACATGACATTGATTGCCTTCCATGTTGCAGCATTAGCAGCATTCACCACTGTCTCGAGATGCTTGTTACCCATCGTCTCCCAAAAAATACACCGATTGATGTCTCAAATCAATTGACTCATTTACAAGGAAGGCACATCGCACATCCAAGTGAAAGAGATGTGAAAGTGAATTGATATGAAAAGAGGTGAAATATTTTAATTAAAAGTAAAGTGTAGAGATATGAGATTCACTCATTTTTAAAATTGTCATCTCAAATACATTTAAGTGTAAATCAACCAAAGACTACCTAATAGTAATTTCTTGATTGAGAGCCTTAATACACAACATGTTTGTCTTCCTATAGATAAAATATCACCCTAAGTTAACCCTGCTCATTGGATTTCCAAAAGGGTGGTGCCTTTACAATAATATATACTATCATTTATTGTAGTGTAATTAAAAAACAAAGGCTAAAATATGTTTTCAAGTCTCAATAAACTCCTAGATAAATTTTCTTTGCATTGAGTCTCTAATAAAATAATAATTTTAATTTTGGTCTTTGACACTATTTTTTAGTCCTAGGTAAATTAGAGAATTTTATATTTTGCTCCATGATAATATTTTATTAGTCTTTTTCAAAGGAACTAATAACAATGAAAAAAATTTATAGCATCTTTAGTGGTAGATCCCAAATTGGGATCTTAGACCACTTTTTGGTGGATCTCATAGTACCACGTAGGATTGAAGATCTCTTAAGATATGTGACATTTTTTCCTTTATCGGTAGATCCCAAATTGAGATCTTAGATAATTTTAATAGGTCCTACATGGATCCCACTTTAAATATTTAAAATTTAATTAAATTAATTAAGTAATTAATTTTAATTAATAAAAAATGAAAAAAATATATAAATATTAATAAAGCATATATTTAATTTTAAGTAATTAATTTTAACTTTTAATTTCATTTTAATTTTTTTTCATTTTCTTTTCGTCCTGTCACATAAAAAATTATTTTTTTTGAACTCCATATAGATCTTCAGAGTTTTTGTGGAAGAACCGAATCTCCACGTGAAAATCTGCATTTTCTCTTTAGTGGTGGATCTGGGAAAAGAGAGATCTTCAGCCGAAGATCCCCCCCTCCCCCCCAAGATTCCCAAATTCACTAATTTATTGGGGTCTACAACAAGTGTAAAGGACCAAAACAAAATTATTTTTGTTTTATCATGAACCAAAAACAAAATAAATATTAAGGAACAAGGATATTTATCATAAATAACATACATATTTTAGCCAAAAACAAAAATAATGAGATTGTTGTTTGCCATGACCTATGGGTGAAAGAAAGAAAGAAAAAATAGATGGGAGAAATAAAAGAAGAGAGAAATTTATAGAGATGATTTGATGAAAAATAGAGAATTAAAAAGAAAAATGAGATGAAAGAGAAGTGTTAAATATAGCAACTTGTGTACAAGTAGCTCATGTTACAATTTTTTTTTTAATCTTTGGGATAGTTAAGATAATAAGATAAATATGGTTGGCAACCTCAAAAAACTTACAATACTACCATGAGAAAGGTATAAAAAATCATTTAATTAGTTACTCGTTTATATATTATATTTCATTATTTAATTATAATTATTCATTTATAAAATGATTTTATCTTACTCCAGTGAAAGATGCACATGATTTAGACGAAAAAAAGTTATAATTATTCATTATAAAAAGATTTCACATTAAATAACATCATTGATTAATCAAGTAATTAAATATAAATGATTAATTTGTTGAAGATAAAGTTAAAGATTTCTTGGTTAATTAAAATCTCATTTATGTTAGGAAAAAAATAACATTGTTGATTTACAATATACATGTGACAACGTACATGCTAATTATAGAAAAGTGATCTCCATGAACGAGCAGGTACCACATCTCTAGCTAGAACTGCTACAACATCGCCCTTCATCATGTCCATTCTCCATTCCTGCATCACATTCACATCCGCACATCAACGTAATTAAGTAGCATCCTTCACATCAACAAACACACGTTCACCACCATGCAACCGTGGGTTTTCAAGTCCTTCCAACACTCCTCCCAAAGGAAGAAACACTCTCCCACCTCCAACCCGCGTCTCCTCCCCCTCCTTGCCGCCACCCTCTCCGCCACCATCTTCCTCCTCTTCCTCTTCCGCCAGACCCTCCTCGACCCCACCACCTCCGCCGACCTCTGCGTCTCCTCCTCCTCTGCCGTGCCCCTCACGCCCTCCGATGCCGCCATCGCCGCCGAGTTCGACACCACCCCGCTCACCCTCGTCACCATCCTCCACTACGCCACGGCTCGTGCGCTCCCTCAGCAGACCAAGGGCGAGATCCGGAGATCCTTCGACGTGCTTCAGTCCCTTGCCCCATGCAACTTTCTCGTGTTCGGACTCGGCCACGACTCGCTCATGTGGGACTCGTTCAATCCACGTGGCACCACGCTGTTCCTCGAGGAGGATCCCAAGTGGACCCTCTCTGCCCTCCAGCGCTTCCCCATCCTACGCGCCCACACCGTGCGTTACTCCACGCGCCTCGCCGAGTCCAAGACCCTCCTCTCCTCTTATAAGGATAATTGCGCCAGGTTCAGCAACACGGGTCATCCACTCAAGGGTGACCGCCTATGTAAGCTGGCACTGCGCGATTTACCGGATGAAGTGTATGATCGTGATTGGGATGTAATCATGATCGACGGGCCGCGAGGGTATTTTGCGGCCGCGCCCGGGAGAATGGCGGTCATATACTCCGCGGCGATGATGGCGCGTGGGAGAAAGAGATCAGGTGTGACGCACGTGTTCCTTCATGACGTGGATAGGGAGGTTGAGAAGCAGTATGCGAAGGAGTTCTTGTGCATGAAATATAGGGTTGGGGGGATCAGGAAGCTTTGGCACTTTGTGATTCCACCCGTTGTTAATGCTAGTGATATTGCTCATGGATTTTGCTGAAATTCTAGTGTCTTATACTTTGTTCTTTTATGTATGTCTTTTAATATGAAATAGAAAAGGTTTTGTTCTATGTTAGAAATTTTGTTTCGTATTAGTACCCAACAAGTTTTATCATCCCTATTCATGTCTCTTTTATATGTCCAGAAGTTTCTATACTATACCTCTTCATGTAATAGTATCAAAGTTAGTCTTGTTTTTATCAAAGTATAAAACAAGTTACACAATTTTGGAAGACAGATATTGTCCTATGCAGCTTTCAAGTGTATAATACATAGCATTTCTTTATCCCACAAACCATTATTGGCATGTCATTCCTTTTCTAGTTCTCTAAATTGGAAAAAATTCAAAGAACGCCCTCGCCGATCAGTTCAAGATCCCTAGCTTTGTGAATAGAGAGAAAAATTTTAAGCTTTTCTTCTATATTTGGAGTAGAGAGGAGGATGGAAAGGACCAAATATCTCTCCTTAATTTTGACTCTTTAATTTCCTCTCCAAATTTTGGAAGGAGAGAAATTTTGATACTGATTAAATTAAATTTTTTTAACAATTTTTATTTGTCTATTTTGAGAATATAATTGTAAATTATTTCATTTGTCTATTTCACCCTCTCATATATTGTCACCAGATAAAGTATTTCACGTAAGGATGATAAAGTGGGTCAGTCCATCAAAAATAAGTCGGTCTGGTCCTATCTTATAAAAAAATGAAGTGAGCTGGGCTGGCCTACTATGCAAAGTGGGCTAATAATATTAGTCCACCTCACTTTTTTTAGTGGTTAAATGAACTGGTCTGTCGAGTCAAGCCCATTTTATCATAAGATCCCACAATACATGTGATAAAGTGGGTCAGTCTACCAAAAACAAAATGGACCAAATTGACCTTAATCCATAAAAAAAATGGGATGAGCCGAACTAGTCTACTTTGCAAAGTGAGCTAATAATGCTAACTTGCTTCTATTTTTTTAGTGGACTAAATGAGCTAGTCCACCAAACCAAGCCCAATTTCTCTCCCTAATTTCACCTATATTGTCTACCAAATTGAAATCCTTTTCTTTTCCTCACCAATTTCAACAAACAGTTCATACAATAGCTTAAAGCTTGTTTATGTTTATATCATGGTTTGCATAAAGTAAATTTGAGATCAAAAAATCAAACGTCATTCTCAATGTTGGGTTGAAAGAAGTAATTCTTAGTTTTTCAGTGAATAAAATCAAATGTTGGCAGTGATAACCACTAATTTTTTTACAAATGCTTATGATTTTTTTTTTTTTTGACGATGCAAATGCTTATAATTATAATTATATTTTAAGAAGAATTTTTAAATTCAACTGTTAGTCCTATTTGAATGGTGCCCCAAAATCCGGATGATGAATACTGCACCTAGCTTAATGTTTAAACTTGGGCATGAACCCTGGCCCAATAGAAATGCCTGAAGCCCTGAACAAATTTTATTTACTTTTGTATCACAGAACTTCCAAGATGTTATATTAAAAACAAATCGGTAGACCATAAATAAATAAAAAATAAAAAACCACAATTGTTGAGAGTGGGATTTGAACCCACGCCCTTTCGGACCAGAACCTTAATCTGGCGCCTTAGACCAACTCGGCCATCTCAACTTTTTGACGTTAAAATTATCGTTATAAAATATATATACTTTAATTTGCAAACCATAACAAATGGATATATAATTTAATTGTTAAGAGTGGGATTTGAACCCACGCCTTTCGGACCAGAACCTTAATCTGGCGCCTTAGACCAACTCGGCCATCTCAACAATCTTTATTCAAAATTGGTCAAAAAATATTTATATATAACAACATTCCTGCGTATTCCATTTATTAGTTCAAAACTGTTGTCTTGTTTTATCTGCTGTCCTTCTTTTCACTGAAATACTATAGTATATTTGTGAAAGTATTTTAATTAGTTTTAATTTTTTTTATCTTAGAATAATAAATAATTTTTTTAGTAACTACAAGTATTTTTTAAAATACTGGTTTTTAGTCTTTTATATTTTTTTTCATTTTCATTCTCAATATATTTATTAAATTTTTTATTATCCTTTTTAAATAAATTTTAATTTTTTTATACCTTTCAATTACTTCAACAACTAATTTTAATAAATATTTATAATTTAATAAAATAATTTTTCAATTTCTAATTTACAACTATTAACTATCTTTTCAACTTTTGAATTAATTTGACAACTTTTCAATTAATTTTACCAAACATAACTTTAACCTCTTGATCTTTATCTTATGTATTCCCCCCTCAATTGTTCAACTTGTCACATGCATATTGAAAATATCCAATTTTTTTATCGACAAATATTGTTATATAGTTTTTGTTAGTTTAGTTAACAGGGAATCCAACCCATAATCTTTCCTCTCTCTTTTTCTCTCTTAATCATCCAATTCACAACACCCAAATGTTTCCATAGTCTTCCATGGGAAACAAATCTATCTTCCTTAAGCACTTTGCAGTCTCAGATATGCATTGCCTATAACCTAAAATCATTCTCCGTATCCTTATTGTAATTACCATCAATTGATGAACCGTGACCATACGAAAACTTTGCTTATACCATGATAGGACCTAGAAATGTTTTGTATAACTGCTATAATAACCAAGGCTAAATAAATAAAAGAAAAAGAAAGAAAAATTTAAATTTAACTATATTCTGTCACAAAAAGTATTAGCGACGGAATTAGAGACGAATTTTGCGACAGATTTAGTGACGGCCAGAAATGGCCAGAAGGCCATTTTTCTCTGGAATTTGGCGCCCAGAGCATGAGTTTGGCGCTTGGAGCGCCAGAAATGGCCAGAAGGCCATTTTTCTCTGGAATTTGGCGCCTGGAGCATGAATTTGACGCTTGAAGCGCCAGAAATGGCCAGAAGGCCATTTTTCACTAGAATTTGGCGCTGGAGGCGTGAAAATGGCGCCTGGAGCGCCAAATCTCAGGCAGGCACCCTATATAAAGTTTTTTTATGAATTTTGGGGGCCAAAATCAGTTTTCCCCTTCCTTAAGCAAGTTTTCCTCCATTGTTGAGTTGGAGAGCTTCAGACCCGCTTATCCTTTGACCTAAACACTTGATAATCAACTAGGAAAGTGATTAGAACCTCGAGATGAGCTAGATTCCAAGCTTGATTCACGACAAGAGTCATCTAACGGCGAGATCAAGTTCTCTAGGGAATTTCTCAGAGCGTGGCTTTTGAGGAGAAAGAGGATGTTTCTAGGACGCTTGAGCTTAGAGAAGTTATTCTCTAACCTTCATCGACTGTTTAGAGGTAAGAAACTCGAGTTTTAACCAGTTATTTCTGAAAGATGATTCTTGATGAGTTTTGGTGAATTTTGAATAAATGAGCGAGTTGGAGTCGAAATTAGGCTTGGATTCTGTTGAAAAGTATGCTCAGGAGGTTGTTCTGATGAAGTTTGAGCCTTGAATCTTGAGTATTGATGAAGTTTAGTTTTGACTTTGACATCTGTATGAGTAGGAAGATTGATGTTATGATGATGGATTTGAGCCTAGGTACCTTTACAAAAGATGATCAAGAGGCTAAATAAACGGTGAATATGTGTTGAAATAGTCGTTCTGATAAACTTGACAAGTATGGATATTTGGTCTGGTTAAGACAAGTGAATCCTTTGAATTGGATCATAAAGAGTCTTGTAGGGACTCTAGTACGTTGAATAGGCGAGATAGATCCAGTTGAGGGTCTGTGAATCTCCTTTGAGGTTATTAGTCCTAATAACCTTAAGATAGAGAACAGAGAGGTTAAAATGGAAAGGAATCACTTTTCTTTTCATTCTAACGGTCGAGAACCGTTATATAGTGTTTGAATGCCTTGTTAGGTTATTGATATTTATGCTTGTTGCCATGATATAGGGCGTGACACCGAGGGTGTCAGTGGCGTAGACCACGATCCAGGGATTGGACAGCAAAGCACTGCCTTGTCAGGTAAGCTCTTTGCTCTTGGGACTGTTTCCCACTGCTTGTGTTCCACCATACTCCGAAGGAGTGATGGTTATATTCATGTTGCATGTGCATTACATTGGTTATTACAGTTTTCTCATAATGATATGTATGCATAATGCTATACTTTGTATGTATGATTGTGTTCTGAATAGATCTTCTGGCCAGTAGATAGATATGGACCTCCCTAGGAGTAGAGCGCACCTCCTAGTTTGGTTTGCTCACATAAAGGGTGATGATGATCCCTTAAGACCAAGAGATAGGTGGGTCCGTTGCGGATGAGACCTATTCTCGGAGGTACCATATATCGTGCATCCATGCGTAAGGGGTAGCTCCCGATGGGATGACACGGGGTGTGAGTTCCGGTCTCACACTAGATGCTGATGATGATGCATCTTTTTGAAAAAGGTGATGATGATCCCTTAATACCAAGAAATAGGTGGTCCCGTTGCGGTTGAAGCCTATTCTTGGATGTGCTATGTGTATGTGTATTGTTATGAGGGCCGGGAGGCCTAGTGATTGTGATACCTGTGATGCTGTTGCCATGGAAGTGAGCCAAGGGGAGGAGAAGCCTCCAAGAGCCCTGAGCTTACTGAGATTGTATCTCACCCCTGTTTGGGGATATTATTTTCAGGTGATGCTGCTGGCAGAGATGACAGGTCCCAGGGCGGGAGGCCCCAGTAGGGACAGACTCTGTGTAACTGTTGGGACGGCATGTTCAGAGCACTATTGCTCAGTTATTTTGCTTATGTTTATGGTTTTGTATCCCTGTAGAGGGAAGATATGCATGTGCATATAGTTTTGATATGTATATTGTATTATGTACATATGATTAACTCTCCTAGTATATCTGCATAGATATTATAGTCTTATCTGCCGTTATTTTGAGTCATATGGATCATTGAGACTTTTGTGATGTCTTGGCATTTGTTTCTGTTACTTTGATTTAGTACCATACATAATGAATCAAGGAACATGGTTTCGAAAACGCTTCCGTGGTTGTAATTAATTGGTTTTATATTAATTATTGCGCTTATCTGATTAAGTAATATGTTAATACACCGGATGCATACGGGGTGTTACAACTGCAGTGTCGTAAAAGCTTCTCCGTTACTCCTCACCCATACCATTTCACGTATCCTCTGCTTCTAAGGCATTTCCACTAATACCCTCCGCCAAAATTATAATTTTCAAATGTGCAGTTCAGTTTACCGCTTTGTTTTGATGAATGGTATAATCATTAGTTTTAATGAAGTATCCTCGTTTTAAAAGGATACTGATGATTCTAAATTGGGTTTTTTTCCTGTTTAGAGATGTACTGGATGGATTGAGATTTTAAAAGATTTTTTTAATAAAAAATTATGGTATATAATTAAGATATTTAAATGATATAGATAAATATTATGATATTTAATTAAGATATTTAAATGATATAGATAAATATTATGATATTTAATTAAGACTTTTAGGATTTTGTAACGAGAGCAACAGTATCGGATAGTATTCAATTAAGTTTTTTTTAACTTATAAAAAAAAATGGTATTAAAAAACATTCAAACTTTAATGGATTATTTTTTAAGATGAATTTTGATGGATTTGGTCTGATTTTTTAGTATAAATATTTATCAAACAGTCATACTCAAATCCTTGAGATTTTCTTAGACTTTTCCTCTTTTTTTATTGGTTATCAAACCTTTTTTTTCACATTACACATACATTCTTTTCTATTCTTGGTGCGGTTGACTCTCGAATTAGCATTTGTTTTTTGTAAAGGTGCGGGCGTAGGTGGATGATACAGTTGTTAAATGTTGAGATGGGGCTGGCTGTTCTTGTTTTTGTGAACTAGATATCCTTTTTCTTTCATTCTTTCATTGTAAATGGGAGGGGATTCCTTGTGCCCACTATTTCAATATATTATTTATTTGGCCGATTAAAAAGAAATGTGTCTAAGAATAACTATACTTTTCTCTTATACTAGCTATACTTATCACCCACTCACGTAATAATTTTATGACTTTCAATGCTAATTTCTTTCTCCCTATAACTTAATAACCTACTTACAAATTATCCAAATGTAATAATTTTTTCTTCTTTTCTTCACCAACTCTTGTAATTTTAAATATATTTTTAAAAATTCAAAGTTTTTTCAATTTTTATAAATCTATAAAATCCTTTAAACTCTTATGATATAAATTCATTTAAATTTGAACTAAAAAATATTAATCACAAGAATCTTTTGAAAAACTCTGATAAATCATACACCATTGTTATATAATCTTTTAAAACCATTGCGTAAAAATGTTAACCTTACAGCAGTTCCAATATAGGAATAAAATGAGCATAAAATAAAGAGTCAGGAGGTAAATGACGTAAATGATAAGTGTCATGACTTGTGGAATTGGTCAACTCAAAATAAATGTCACGCAAGCTACACTTGAACCAAAATATCTCTGATTTTAACAAAAGGATCCATCATAAGGCCGGGTTTTGGTCTACCTTGGCGAATACAAAGGGGACACCTTTCTTGGGACAATCTCGTCGATCTGCTCAGCTGACAAAATGGATGTCTCACTTTCATAATTTCCATTTTCCATCTGCTGGTGTAACTGGCAGAAGAAAAGCCAAATGCGTCAATCAATTCATTTTCTACAAGTTTAAGTACATATGTTTCCAAATAAAATCTCATGAATAGGATTGTCAAGCCCAACAAAGTTGAAATATATATATATATAGCAACCATCAAGAACCAAGGAGATCAATCTTTTTGACGAGAAAATAAGATCTGTAATTCAGATGAATTAGCTGAACTAAATAACCGGAAGTAATAGCATTAACAGACTGCTTAGAAGTTATAAATCAACTCGTAGTCCTAGTCCTATTACCAATCACCTTACATTTAATATTTTGAGACCAATTAGCAGCAAATGCTAAAATTAGTATATAGGTGTTGCTAATGCTAACAAAATGTTGTAAAATGAATGTGATTAAAATTCGGAGTTTGTCTGCCAATTACCACTGTTACATTTTATTGGAAGCAAGATTTGAAACGAATTTCCCGGTACTTTGAATTGAAACCAGTATTTACCTTCTCAAGGATCGCAGATTGGTCATCCAAGTGAAACTTGCGCATGTACTTCAGCATCGCTAGTTGCTGCACAGTTTTTACTTTCTAAATTAGCATAGCAGCGTAGCAAGTACCATTCATCAGAAGTCAAATAAACTTTACCTGTTCCTGTAACTTTTGTTGATTGAGCATTTTTTCTGCAAATTCTTCTTCTCCAAGCTCTGCCTCATCACAGGCCACCTCTTCTCTGCCAAAAATAATTTTGCATTATGTAACTGTTTATTAATCCTTCTACTAGACAAAGTGGTGTATTTTATTGTGTAGGGACAGAAGAAAGGCAAGCATTAAATCAGAAAATAGACTTTAGTAGCTTTGAAACAACAAAGTGCATTATAGATTAAATTTTGGGGGGGAGGGGGGTTTCAAAACCAGGGTCATTCTCATATAAGAGAATGTTAACAGGGTAAGAAGTGAGTGAAAGCTGCATATAAGAGAGAACTTACTTCGAAAGGAATTTATAAAACTGAATTACCAAATCCAGGTCATTCTCATAGACAGTACTGACTTTTCCCAGGCATGAGATACCAAATCTTGGGTCTGTAGCATAAATTATGTTAATAACAATGCTTCAGAATAAAATACAAATGAAGTTTGTTTATACAAAATAGAACACATTCTGCATACAATCATTCCATGTATCAAAATGCTCTCAAGTTAACCCCACAGCTATCCTAACTAAAATGGCCGGAAAACAAATGTAAAGTAAAATAAGAAACGGTCATTCCTTTCAAGTGTAAAAATTGTTAGACTTTATTTGGGAGAAGAAAACACAGGGATTTTCCAGAATGAAAAGAAACAAGGACCTGGGAATAATAATATATAACCTCAAATTCCATCCAAGCAACATTGAAATAAAAATATCACCCATCACGTATCTACTATCTCGGGTAAACTCATTTTCATCCCAAGGACCAAGACCAAGAACTAGAACCACTTTATATTTGACCATCAAGATTCCAAGATGATTTGATCCATTATGTGTTTAATTCTCTTTTATGGATAAAGAGTGAATACCCAATAGCCAATAACACTTTAGATGGTTTTTTTATCTGGGAAAAATAAACATTCAATCAGGGATGCATGCATTGTCAAACACACACTGACACACATATCAAACGATGGCATCCATGGTGTTGCTGCAGCCTGCAGCAGAGCTGGATTTACACAAAAATGAGACCTAGATGGCACAGATTAATGATATGTAAAATGAGGCACCAATGCTACAAAGTACAAACAACTAATATATTGCAATAAAACAAACATACCAACACCCATCTCCAAAAATATCTCTTCCTGTATTGCAGTGGTCACAGCAACAGCTTCCTGCTCATCAGTTATGAATTCCAGAAAATTACAGTGAAATGCATTATATACTGACTTTTATCACATAAATTCGAAGGGCAAAAACATCATCTTATATCAACTTGCACTTTAACTTTATATATCCAGCATTTAAATAGGTCTCTCCATAAAACAAAAGCTCAACACACATAGGTGCCAACAAAAAAGGGTAACAAGTGTACAACAATGTCCCTTGTGGTTTGTGATGACTAATAAGAAAAGGGAAATCCAATGCACCAGACTCCCACCTAGTGGACTTTGTGAAGGGTAGATAGATCATCCCTGCAAGAAGAGGGGCTGTTTCCAGAATTTAAACCTTCTGGCCTTATTGTTGAACCAAGACTTGACCTCTTCTCATAAGTAATCATCAAATCAGATCAAGAAGCACAGACAAAGGTTCTAGTTACTCAGCTCTGCTGTCCCACGTTAATGAATTCAAATAAGAATCAACTGGTGAAGAAACTGTAAACAGAGTCATTCTTCTAAGGTGCCTGCATAATCTTCTATTCTATTTTGGACAAAATTTAGGCTTTGTACATTATGCTTTCGCATTGTTCTTCCATTAAAATTCAGAATTTCACCCTACAACCATAACAAATCTTTGTTAGGTCTACTTCACCTCTATAACCACCAAAATCTTCCTTAGATCTAAATTAACCTTCATCTAATTTTAATTAATAAAACACCTGAAAAAAACAACATTCAATTAACTTTCCTTAACAAGCCCCTAAAATTAAGGACGATTCGGGATACTAAATGTACCATGAAGCCACTTTATATCGAAGATAAGGTGTGCAATTGAGTAAAGGACGCAAAATAAAAAAAAACAAAACACCTGCTTATCCTGCACAGCCTCTGCAATCCTTTTTTTCACATCTGCAGATAGATACCAAATCCCAAAGTGTAAAAAATAAAAAAATAAAAAAGGACCATAGAATTAATCAATCAAGAAGCAGAACAAATCTGGTAAACGAAACGCCGAAAACAAAGTACGAACCAGGTTGGGAAGTAAGAAAAATGAAACGATCGAAAAGATGGAAAAGTGGCTCTCTAGTTAACATTCCACTACTCTGCGTCCCAGATGCCATTCGCAACGCTCACGAACCACACAAGCACAAACCAAGAGACAAGAGCCACACTGTGCAACTTAGGCGAAACAATTGATAAATCTATTTTACTTTATTATTCATCATAACCAAATTTCGCATTCAAAATTACTTTTATTATTTAAACTCCGATAAAATTAAATTGAATAAATTAAATAAATAAACCACGCGATAAGCTGAAAAGTATACTATATCATTTCTCAAGGAGATATCAGAGACAAACAAAAAGAACACAATAAAAAAAAAAAACAGTATAACTAAAAAATGCACATAAAACTGGAGTATGTAACAACGGTAACAGTACAGTAAGATATTATCATTATCAGCATCCGGTCCTAAACCTAATTCCCAATCCCATAATAATAAATTAGAAATCCTCATCCATCTTGAAGACGTGGGTCCCACCGTTCCCATTCAAGCTGTTCATAACCGAAGCCTTTTGATACTCTCCAACTCGCTTCTCAAAAAAGTTGGTCTTTCCCTGCAATGAAATAAGTTCCATCCAATCAAACGGATTTTGAACATTATACACCTTCCCGCACCCAAGCGCCCCCAGCAACCGATCCGCCACAAACTCAATGTATTGACTCATCAAATCACCATTCATCCCCACCAATGCGCAGGGCAACGCGTCACACACAAACTCTCGCTCAATATCCACAGCGTCACATACAATCTCCCTCACGCGCTCCTCGGTGAGCTTCTGCCTCAGCAGAGAGTAGAGCAGACACGCAAAATCGCAGTGTAACCCTTCGTCACGGGAAATGAGTTCGTTTGAGAAAGTGAGCCCCGGCATGAGTCCTCGCTTCTTGAGCCAGAATATAGCGCAGAAGCTTCCAGAGAAGAAAATACCTTCAACACAGGAATCAAAATATTAGCTTAATAGTTAAAAGAATGAAAAAAGTTCAAATTCAAATCACTCACTAACATTAAATAAAATTAAGACTTCAAATATCTTTCAACGACAATTGGTTAACAAAACTAATAAATTCTGATATATTAAAAATAATATTTTAATAAAATAATATTTGTCGATAAAAATAAAAATACCTTCTACACATGCGAAGGCAACGAGACGCTCGGCGAAGGAATCGGAGGAATCGATCCAGCGAAGGGCCCACTGGGCTTTCTTAGCGACGCAGGGGATGGTGTCGATGGCGCGGAAGAGGTGGTTCTTCTGGTCGGAGTCTTTGATGTAGGTTTCGAGGAGGAGGCTGTACATCTCGGAGTGGATGTTCTCGATAGCGATCTGGAAGCCGTAGAAGGCGCGGGCCTCGGGGATCTGGATCTCCTTTGTGAAGCGCCCGGCGAGATTCTCGAGGACGATGCCGTCGGAGGCGGCGAAGAAGGCGAGGACGTGGGTGACGAAGTGGCGCTCGCCGTCCGTGAGGGAGTCCCAGTGGCGGAGGTCCTGGGAGAGGTCCACCTCCTCCGCCGTCCAGAACGAGGCTTCGGCTTTCTTGTACATTTCCCAGATTTGGGGGTATTGGATTGGGAACATGCAGAAGCGATCCGGGTTCGGAGCCAGGAGGGGCTCTTCGGGAATTGAAGGCATTGTGATGATAAGAATAAAAGAGGATGAAAGATAAGAGGGGTTTTGAGTTTTGATTGAAGGCTAAGGTTAGGGTTTGAGTTTGGGAGTGGAGGGTGGAGGGTTTATATAGGGAGAGGTGATAAAATGGAGCGGGGGATTTGAAAAAATTAAAATTTTGAGGTTAGGGTCGCGGGAGAAGATAGAACTGTGTGTAAGAGGGGTAGTTTGGGGATTTCGTAAGGCGTGTTGGAGAAGTCTGTTGTGTTGCGGTGCGGAGGGAGGGATATTTGTTTTGTTTTTTTTTGAGAATTTTGGTTTCGCGGGATAGGGTTTGAAAATTGGAATTGGAAAGAAAGAGTACAGAGTACGCTGGTTTTGTGGGTATTACCGTTTGGAGTTTGGTGGGCGAGAGGTGAAATTTGAAACCCACGTGCTGTTTGTTTTTTTTATACTTATCCGTTAAGATCGAACAGTGGCCACGATTTTAATCGATGGATTAAATATATTTTTACTCCTTTAAATTTAAATAATTATTTTTTTAAGTCCTTAAAAAAGAATTTATTTTTATTAGTCTTTCAAATTTTTGAAAAGTTAATTTTAATTCTTCTCATTTTTGTGTGTTAATAGTGTGATAATTTATGACGATTTCTCGGTGTTAAAAATATTTTTTAAATTAAATTTCTTTAAAAATAATTTATGGTAACTTATAACAGATAAAATATGTAAAAATTTACAATAATTCTACATTTATCTTTTTTCTTCTTTTTTAAAACCAATAAAATATAATAAAAAAATTATCACCAAACATATATACCAATCAAATATTTTGATAATCTAAAATCGTCATAGATCATTTTTTCAAAAAAAATAAGAAATAAATTTTAGCAGTTACAAATGGTAACAAATTGTAAAATCATGAACATATATTAAACAAAAAAGAACTAAAAGTAACTTTTTACAAATTTGAGACTAATAAAAATATTTTTAAAAGAAAAACTAAAAAAATAATTACCTAAAACAAGTAAAAATATATTTAAACCTATTATAATTAAACTATAATTGTGGAGGCAAAAAATAATAAATAATACAAATTAAATAATTAATTTGAAATCTGGGCAATTTGGAAATTATTTTAAAATCTTGAATGTGTTCACGTCCGTCGCTAATATTTTCTTAATATTGTGGTTTTTTAAAATCTGTTGCTAATTCGATCTTTAATTCAGTCTCTAATACGATCGTTAACACTTTTTTTACATAATATTATTTTTTTTTTAAATATGTTGCAACCATAATATTGTGATTTTTTAATTTTTTTTAAACTGAAATCATTTAAAAATTTATAGTATAATTTTGGTAAATAGATATACCAAAAAAATATTACTTAATTTGGGCTAATTTTTTATTACTTTGTTGTTTTTATAACTGAATTCCATAAAAATGGTATCTATTTTAATTTTACGAAGTATTAATTTTAATGAAAATAATTTGTGTCTTATGTCTAGATACACTTTTTGAGTTTTTGATTTTGGTTCAATTTTTTTTTAAGATTTGAGTCAAAATTCAATTTAATCTGTTCAAATTCATTACTGTATATAATTAAATATGCATATAATTTTTAATTCACCCATGATTGTTTAAATTGATGTTTTTATTTTTACATCTTAATGTCTGCAAAAAAAATTAGCTCAAATTAGGCGTACGATATGTCTTTCAAATAGTCATAACTTTTGATAGAAATGTCCGATAGAGGCGTACGATATGTCAAAACGCTTGAAATTCAGAGAAGTAATTGAAAAAATAAAAAATAACATTAAATTAACTAATTAAATAATTAAAAAAGTAGACAAAAAGGAAAATTTTGGATAATTGAATCTTAAATCCTAAATTTGAGGCACTTAGAAGCGTTTTCTGGAAAAAAGAGTTGACCACAGGAATTTTCTAGGACTTTTCCTCTCAATTTCGAGCATTTTGACACCAGTTTCGCCTCAATCAGACATTCCAGTCAAAAGTTATGACCTTCCGAAGTTTATATACATTGTGCCTCAAAATGATACGTGTCATAATCAAGTGAAACACGCCCCAGATTTCGAATTTGTTTCCAAATTGCCCTAGATTTCAAATTAATTATTTAATTTGTATTTTTTTTTTGCCTAATTGTGGATCATCATACAAAAGCCCTCTCTATAAAATGTACTACCTCAATCAAAGCAACATACAGAAATATCTATGTCAAATTGCTCTACAATAGGTAAAAATAATACAAGTCTTTTACATTGCAGCAATGCATAAAAATATAGAACCTATAAATGCAATATCTTGTGCTCATATTCATCTACACTAACACACTTCCATTTCAAATTTCCTACAATCAAAATGTAACAAAAAGACTCACCTATATGCTAATTATTACAGAAAATGCTTAATCAAGTAAACCATTCACGCTGAAATAAATTTGGTGTACAATAATTACAATACTGTACTCAATATATGCCCAAATTTCATGCTTTGCTGCAATAGTTCTTTTCAATTGTGCAAACAACACATGGTGTAGTTCCCAAAATTGCACCTTACATTTATTTCAAAATCAAAGGAACTCAACTATTACATCCACAAAATTACATCAATTGAAAACAAGGTTCCATTCTGAATCCAGTGCCAACATTACCGTCTCCTAAGCAAAATCAAACATTCAAATTTACAAATGAATTTAACAATATAAATTAGGAACAAAAAACAATAACACAAACCAAATTAACCAACATAGGAATTTAGAGTTCTTAACTTGCAAAATTCTGATTACGCAATTCAAATGCACCAAAATTGGAATTTACAGTTCTTCAAATGGATTTATTTGTGTCTATATTTTCATCAACCAACTTATTAACCTAATCAACAATAACAAGTTTAATCACTGAGAGAGCAAAGTTCAAGGCACCAGGTGTTGCAGCCCGCTGCATATAGGTGTTCGAAGTGGAGCTTCTTGCCAAAAAAGGGGAAGACGACTAACACGGTGTATCCGAAAAAGAACATGCAAACGGGGGAAAAGGGAATCCGGGGATTCCACCACATCAACGACATCGTGGGTGTGTGGTAGTGGCGGATACCAGAGGGGAGTACCTTTTCAGTTCCAGTGGAGTATGTGTCAGGCTAGAATTAACTCTTAAACACGTGGACTTTAACTCTTTTTTTAAACTTCAAAAGCAAAATGTCTCGGCAGGTTGCCATTCGAAATCCAAACCGCTAATTAGAAAAATCATATATCTCGATTTGATGACTTTGTATTTGTTTTATGCACTTCTTGCAGTCACTAATGAAATTATAATTGCTGATTTGCTGATAAAAAAAATCTTCGTTCATATGGATGTGATTTCCTACAATTGGATCTACGTTCACTCCTTAAATTTGCAAAGCATGATAGTTAAAAAATCACACATGATGAAAGCTCAAAATAACAAAAACATTAAAGATTTCAAATTACCTTCAATCAGTTTTACATCATTTCCTACAATCAAATTTACGCTCATTCCTTAAATAGAAAAAACTTAACAAATAAAAAGTCCACTAGGTGAAAGCTCGAAATAACATAATAACAATTAAAAAGTCGCATTCCTCAAAATAACGAAAACTCTAGAGATCTCGAATTAATTTCGTCCAGATTGATATCATTTTCTATGATTGGATCTACATTGATTCCTCAAATTAGCAAAGCATAATAGTTAGAAAGTCACACTTGGTAAAAGCTCAAAATAATGAAAACACTAAAGATTTCAAATTACCTTCAATCATATTGGCATCATTTTCGACAATTAGATCTACGCTCATTCCTCAAATAGAAAAACATAACAAATAGAAAGTCCACTTGGTGAAAGCTCAAAATAACGGAATAACAATTAGAAAGTCACACTTGTGAAAGCTCAAAATAACGAAAACTTTAGATATCTCGAACTAACTTCGTTTGGATTGACATGATTTCCTACGATTGGATCTACACTGATTCCTCAAATTAGAAAAGCATAACAGTTAGAAAGTCACACTAGGTGAAACCTCGAAATAACGAAATAACAATTAGATAGGAATTTAGCTTCTTCTGAGCCTTTATTCAGTAGATGCTGAAATTAGTTGATTTACAATGTGTTGGTTATATTTTTTTTGTAGAAATTACATAGCAAAAACATGAAAAATGGATTGAGGGTCTAGAGTATCGCACTCGGTGTGACTAGCTCGCTTAGCGCACCAAGCCTACTCAGCGCACCAGCTCGCTTAGCACGTGGTCACTTATCCAGCTGGACTCTGCAAGGCCACTTAGCACGCACTTGCTCGTTTAGCACGCGGCCACATCGAAAAACACGAGTGGACTACGTTTTATAGGAAATAAAGGATGGAAACATAAGAGGATTCAATTCCAGGAGCAAAGGAGGCAGATAGGTCAGGAAGGAGAGCATTCCCACTCCATTGAAGCTTACTCCACACCACTGTTTCCCCATTTTCTGCCATTCCATTCCATTTGTCTCTTATTTTCCTTTGTTTGGTAAGCCTCTCACAACAATGAGAGGCTAAATCATCCATTGTTGGGAGCTCAACAACCAAACACTCTTGATGTAATGATTTGACAATCAGATTCTCTTGGGCGTCTATCTTACACAAACTAATCTCAAACCATGAGTTTTGTCAAGTAAAATATATCAAAATGTGTGAAAATAGCATGAAAAAGCATTCAAAATACGAGTTTATCACATAACAGTTAGAAAATTGCACCTAACAAAATCTCAAAATAACGGAATAATAGTTAGAAAGTCGTACTTCATGAAAGCTCAAAATGACGAAAGCTTTAGAGATCTTAAACTACCTTCATTTGGATTGGCATCATTTCCTACGGTTGGATCTATGTTCATTCCTCAAACTAGTAAAGCATAACAGTTATAAAGTTGGACTTAGTGAAAGCTCAAAATAACAAAAACTCAAGAGATCTTAAACTACCTTCATTCATATTGATGCCATTTCCTACAATAGATCTAAGTTCATTCCTCAAATTTGCAAAGCATTAGAGTTAGAAATTCACACTTAATGAAAACTCAAAATAACGAAAACTCTATAGATTTCAAACTACCTTCATTCATATTGACATTATTTCCTATAGTTGGATCTACGTTCATTCTTCAAATTAGCAAAGCATGACAGTTAGAAAGTTGCACTTGAATAAAGCTCAAGATAACATAATAACACTTAGACAAAATTTTCTCAACTATTATATCATAGATCAAATTTGTAACACCTCGAAATTTACAACTTAGTAAGTGGATACATGAGTGGTTTGATTAGGATTTAATTGAGACTTAATTGTTTGTTTATGCACATGACGCTTGACACATCTCCAAAGAGCGTCACACTGGAACCACCTCTTTTCACCTCAGGGCGTGCTTTATTCATGGGTGAACACCTGTCGCCACTATGGGCCTTCGTTGGTTGCCGCTGAGCCATGCTTATCCAGCGCAACCACGCGATTGAAATCGTCATTCATTTTTGTTTGGTTTACGACATTTGCAACAAGCTTGATTCATATGACATATATGCTCTAGCTTGATGGGGTGTGTCAATCTTGTCCCGTGAACAACATAAAGAATGTCATTATTCAAATAAGCGTCGAATATTACATGTACTATTATTCTTCAACTAGCTAATTAATGCATACTACAACTTTTTTTATTCGTGCCATGGTTACCTCAGGGTTAGAGACTAGTCTCATTTGTAGTATTGTCACACTTGTTGACTTGAAGGTTTTCATATATGGTGGGGATTGAACACAAGATTTTCTACTAAATAAATTATCCTCATAACGTGTGAGCACAGGATGCCTAAACTACAACTTGTTTATTTCATTGTTAGCTCACTCTTCACTAATAATAATTTGGACAATGAATCATATAATTAGTAACTAAGTTTTGTTTTGTCCTATTAATAATGTTGTTGGGTTTTGTTGAGTTGAAAATTGATTTTGTATACATTTCCACATGTTTGGTTTCACGTTGGAGAAGAATTCAAAATGATTCTAGGTTAAAACAACTTTAAGTAACTTCTGCGTGGGATCCAAAATTTTGTACTGAATTTTACTCATACCTTAATTTTATAATATAGCATCCAAACACAAATTACATTATTTCAAAATCAATTTCAACCAAAATCAATTTTGTCAACGCTTATCCAAATGCACACTTAATCCACCACCTTCAATTTTTGGGTTTTTTTAAAATTTATTTTAATAATATTGCCCTACAAGTTTACGGATACAAAACAGTGTATCTCCCTTGCTGGTTGGTTCTATGCATTTATTTCCCTGCCCAAATGAAGGAACAAACAACATTCCCTTCACATCTCTCTCCTTCAAAATCAAAACAAGAAGCTCAACAAGCAAACCTTCCCTTTCCCAATTCCTATCCAAGAAATCCCCAATGCACTACTCCTCCTCACTAACACTTCACTCAATAGCACGACGTGTAGTTGATTGGTACCTTACTACGTGGCTTCTCTGAGTGCTAAATGAAACTGCATATATTGTTTAGGGGTTTTGAAAACTTTTATACATACTAATGAAAACTGATGTTTAGGGTAATATATATAGTGCTAAATGATAATACTAAAAAAAATTAGAGGAGTGAACACAGGCTTAACAGATATTCTATTATTTATTGAAATGTATTGAAAATTACAAAAATATAAGAAAAACATTAAATAAGAAGTAGCATAAAATTTTTAATAAATTTTAACTAATAAAAAAGAATGTGTTGCTATCATTTCTAAAAAATTTAAGTCGTGCACTGCTTCAATTAAAAGCATTGACACATGGTACATAGTACATACAGTTCATTTTTTCCTATTTTAATTTATATAGATAAGAAAACAAAAAACCATCAAATTAAAAGCATACATATTAGAAAGAAGAGTAAGCAAGAGTACCAAACATTTGCAAGCTACATTACAGTAATGGTTGGAGAATATCCGAATCTGTTGTACATTTCTCCTTAGACAAATGATTGGAGTTGTTATAGCATGTGAGTCATTTAGAATAGCATTAGAAGCAAGTTAAGGTCACTAAAACTACAGAAGAAGCTATACAAATAATGAATGTGGAATAAAGATAGAAATTTGAAGTAATGTGCATTTTCCAAAATCTTCCAAAGTAGGATGTGGTGATGTATGGCCCTAATGCATTAGTATCAGTAATATCTTCGCTTTGGATTACCCAAATAGATTTCACCTGATGAATGTTGTGGTTCCCCTAAAGTGTAGCTGGTACTGGCTTCATCAACCCTAGTATCCCCAGAGAAGCTAGCTTTTGCAAGCTCCCTTAACATTTTTAGCTCTTTCTTAAGCCCAGCCTTGTGCCCCTTTAGCCATTTACCTTCCACTTCAATATGTGAACTTGCACCTGTCTCCCAGGTGGTAGGATATCTTCTTTCAACAACATTGTGGTTTGGTGTGCTTGGACTTTGCACGGGGACTATCGTAGCTGTCATGGCGCTAATTGGATCCATATATCCATTTCTATTTCTTCTTTCAAATTCCGTTCCTGAGCATATAGGATTGACTGAAAGCAGGTTCGTCTCTGGCTGGGAGAATGTCGATATCACGCTGGACCAATGCTTGCTTGGAAGGAAAGGCAGGATGAGGCCCTTGGCAGCTAACTTTACTCCATCCCTTAAAGAGTTATTCTGAGTTTGTGAGAGTTTCAATAGGGAATTTACCATAGCATACCATTGATTGGTAAGCTGAGCAATGAAGGTAAACATCAGAAGAAACAGCATAACCAATTCCCAAGTTTTGGATTCAACTGAGTGTGAACCATTGTGGAGGATTAAGATACCAAACACACCTGCCTCACACAAGAGAGAAACACTTTCCACGACATGGACGCCTCTACTGATGTATGGTTTGGTAGTGAATAGATAAATGAACTGCATCGATGTGATTATCAATGCAAAAAGGCTTTTGTTTGAGCTTTCTGATGGGTAAGCTACAGATATTATTCCCAAACCAACTCTTCTTAGTAAGTCAAGGATGATATAGGATGCTCTCATGCAGCCCAATACCCTCTTGAATGTGGAGATTTTGATTTCCTGATTACTGCCCTCTGAACCCTTGGTTATGGTATTATTCTGTTCATTTTGATCACCAAAAATGAGCACTGGAGGACCCTTCCAATCATCAAAGAGAATTCCAAAGCGTGAGAGGAAAGAGGAAGGTAGCCCTTCCCTGTTAAACCACTTCCCAGTTGTAGGCCTCCCGATAAAAAAGAACAATAACTTGGTGTACCATTTTTCTTCATTGGTTATTTTTTTGAATTCTTTGTATTGGGAAAAGCTTCCCGCGTAGATTGCAATAATAAGAAATAGCAATGTTGATAAGATGAATGCCACAGGGATTGCTAGTAGCAACACCCCAGTAATAATTCCCCCAGTTGTACCACCTGCATATACAGGTAGTCTTAAAGCATGAAATAAGTTTGCGCGTGAATTTAATCTTCTTATTTTATCGGAAAATGTTAGCTTTTTTTTAGCCGGTGGATTCAAACCCACATGAATTTAGTCTTAAATAATCAGTTTTGGAATCCTGTAAATATAGGTGACTGAAATAGACAGTGTTGTAGCTAGTTGCTTACCTTTTATTACAAATGTTGATGACTGAGAAAGACAAGGTAGCATGAGGATCAGAAGAAAGAGCTCAAACCTAGGAACTGATAAACTGCCTTGAGGTGGTCTCCCAGTCCTGTGCCTTAGGAAGAATATCATGAAAACATGAAGTAAAAGTAAACAGCCCCCTCCCACACAAAGCCAGAATAAGTTCATCTCCATGTCCTGCCACCTGTTGATAACAAACAAATATCAAATCTTCTTAATTAATCCTGCAAATTCAGAAACTCCATTTTACTGTCACTAATGAACATAAAGGTTAATTGTAAGGCTAACTACCCTTTGTAACTCTCAATTCCTTTGATGACATTGCTAGTAGACAATGGTTCTCCTCTCTACAAGGCAAATGAATCAGCCGTAAACAAGTGTCTATTCATGTACTTCTTTTAAAGATGATGTTAAACTCACCAAGAAATAAGTGAAATATTCGATGGAATTGAGAGGTAGACCATATAATGTACTTGTCTTACTTAAATCGTGCTGATTGTGAAACCGACCAAATTTGGTGGTATTTTCAGTTTGAAATGATAGTTTGGGATCAATGTAAGAAAAGCTCATTAAATCAGTTTGTTGTTGATCTCTCTCTCCTGCAGATTGGCCATTACTTCTCCATCCAAGTTTCTCTCTTTCCAAGATTGAATTCCAAGTATCAATTTTTTTCCAGGGAAGTTTGTGATGAGGTATGAGCCACCTAAGACCTCTTGTTGTCTCAGAGTATTTGATAAATTGATTAGTTGAAAACCAACTTGTGAGGGCAAAGACTTGTAGGTGTCCAATCATTCCCTGTAAAGTATATCAAATGTTTACAAGATACCCTTAAATAGAGATATTGTATAGAGGAACTATCAGAAATTGAAAATTGTTTGTATTCTAGTTATAATACCATACATTAGTTTCTGTACTTACATGTAGATTAATTGATGGATTGGAAGCAGGACTACTTGCACCTCCCAAAGCAAGTATGCTTAATGCTTCTAAATTTGCTGAGGAAAGTGAAACCATAGCAGCTACTAGTGATGTTGCTATTGTTCCGGCACTGATAAATGAGTCTAGTGCCATGGATATTGCAGGGGTGGAATCTGAACATGCGATATTAGAGTTTGAGTCAAACATAGAGAAAATTTTTAAGTCCATGAAGGTATCATTCATGTTCACAATGCTCAGCCAAAATTGCTGAGATTAACAATTAGCATTTAATTTTGAATAAGAAAAAGAGATATTCATACAATGCTTGATAGCAAGCTGTTTAGATGCCAAATTTTCATTCCCTGAAATATCAGTTACCTTCCCTGCAGGAATGGTAACTGACACCTCCTTTGTCACTGCTTGGACAGTCAACGAGTATAAAGCTCTTGATAGTGCCTTTACCCTACAAGGAACAAAGTAAGGAATTTTTACATTATTTGAACCATAATGAAATATAATATTAATAACTTAATTTATTTGTTGAGCCATTATGTAAAAATTATCTGTAGGGAATGATTTGCTTATTGTTAGTTTGCTGCACCTGCCTTATCAGTCTTCCTCCTGAGACTTCTACTATAGATGTCCCAAAGCCAAATACTGGCTTTGTGAACTCAGCAATTATGTTGATGTTGAAATCCCTTGTTTCAGTGAGGGAGCTGGTCCTTAGTACCACATTGGGCTTCATAGGATCTAAAAAAAAAAATAGCAATTGGTTTAGAGTTGAAGTTACTAAGAGAAATAATTATTAAAAGGTTAAATTAATCCATAGATCTTGAACTATTTGAGAATTTCTAATTAGGTCTTCAAACTAAACAAATTTGTAATTATGGATCTTGTAATTTACTAAATTGAGTCTCAAGGATTTTTAAAACGGCCACAAATTGTCATTTTCTGACGGTTTCAAGCTGCCATACACTAACTTAAGGGATCCAATTACACTTTTTTACAAGATCAAGGATTTAATTACAAATATTTTAGTTTTAAGGACACAATTAAAATTTTCAAATAGTTTAGCAACCTACTGATTAATTTAACCTTATTAATATCATAAGCACAGATGATAGAATACCATAAAGGAATGTGATCGGAGCAACAGGAGAGACAGGAGTGCCTGTCCTTCCAAGTATGGACGCAGCTTGTAATTCAATTTTGATAATCTCAGTTCTTGATAAGTTCTTGAGCTACAAAATGAGGCCAATTAATAGAAAGGAATTTAATTGTCAGAATTCAATTGTTACTCTAATTTTGTTACTATTCTAATCTTGAGTTACTAATGTTCTTAGTAAGAAAACAGCAGAAGTATATCAGACAACACTTTCCCTCTTACTTTAAAACTAAATCCACGGGTTCCATTGCTTCTGCCATGGAGAGGCATTAAGACGCCAGAGTTAACATGTAGTGCATTTAGAACTTGCTCAGTTGAGTTTGTGATAGGAATGCTGAAGTCCAAGAAAATTATCAGGTCCTCTGGTTTGCTTGTTGCAAATACTGTTCTTGGGATGCCATCAATTGTCAACTCATAAGAAGGAACAGATGTCCAAAAGTCCACCATCACCGGTCTTCTATCTAATACAAACCATTTGAATGTATGAGTGTTCCAAAAATACCTTTAAGCTGATCATAGGTTAATATTTGAACTTGGCAACCAGAACCTCACCAAAATGAGTAATCAAAGTAGAACCATTGGTTCTTCTGAACTGGTTTCCAGCCTGGTCAGTGCAAGTATTCTCTGCCATTGTGATTACAATGCGCCCGTAAGTAACTTCTGAGGAGATAATCACTTCAAGACTGTATTTGGCACCTGGTCTAATAATTTGTAAAGAAGATGCATCCACTTGTGCAGGACCAGCTACCATAATCTTACATGTGAAACCGTAGTCAAAATGTTGTTTTCAAGCAAAACAGCAAATTACGAATACTTTTAACACAATGCTGGTCATTAGAAACCAACTTACATCACAGTTTGATGGGTTTAGGCAATGAAATCCGCCTAGTCCAGTGCACGGTTCACTGAATGTGACATCAATTGCTATCTTTTGCCCATTTTTATGGGTCTGTTCACTAGTAATGGCTGCAGTTGGGGGAATTGTATCTATTCAGTGAAAAGACAATCATTAGTAAAACCCCAGAATGCTTTACTGAAGTTTAGTATTATAACCAGAGAGAATCGGGCTTAAATGGGGTCAGAAGGAAAAAAGTTAAGCTAATGTCATTTCTCTTCATTCTTCAATTTTCTAGTAATGTAAATAAATGAATGCTCACCGATGAACCATGAGTAAACTGATGAATTTCTTTCTCCTGTGATTGTGCTGACATTGAGAAGAAATCTATGCTCATGATTTAGTGTTAAGTTCCTTAACACAATGCCATTAGACTGGCAAGGGTAAACTTTGCCATCAAGCTGTCAAACAAAATACATTCATCATCAACCAACACAATTTTTTTTTTGTGCGGAGTATCCACCTACTTGTGCGGAGTATCCACCTACTTTGCTAACTATTAATTTCCGCCAAGGAACTTGACTGGCTACCTTTAGTGGGGTCATTCCTCCCAACAATGTTTTTCCATCTACAAGACTCAAACCTAAGACCTTGCTTAAGGAGACTGAGTCCAGGACACTCGAACCAACGATTTGTTAGTACATATGCCATAGTTTAACTGCAAATAAAAGCACCTATTTCGAAACCAAATCATCGACAACTAATAGATTAGCATGTTTGGTTTCATGTTTCAGATGTGATTTTCAAAAGTTAATACTTGTGGTTTTCACATTTCAAACATGATTTCTTTATTTTCAACATGTTTCCAAACATGCTATAAATCCTTTCTTAATAGGTGGGGGTAGGTTACATGGATCAAAACACCATGTCTTACTATTGTAAATCATGTTCATGCAAACCATTAACCTCTAAACATGCCTTACAAGCTACAAGTCAACTTAAAAAATGGTCTAGAGGAATTGCATACCTCACATGAAAACGAACAAGTGTTTCTCTTACATGGATTGGAACCATCCAACCTCTCAACTAGGTACTGGAAAACAGCATTAGAAGACCTAGACCTTGGTGGAGGAGCACGCTTGAAATAAACCAAAAGTGTTGATTCAGCTGAGACAAACAGCACACCCACCACCATCAATGCAACACAATAAGCACAATACAGCTGAAGAACCTTGAGTAGTGTAGCCATAGTACAAGGTGCTATTACTATTACTATAACATTGAAAGACAATAGTGAGAATAAGAAAAGGCTAATGAAGGGGCATTCGAGTTGAGGGTGTGTAGGTAAGACAACATAATGCAGTTGGTAGCACTACATTTAAGTGTCCAACGTTCATCGTAGCTATAAATGGAAGAGACATCAGTAAAAGCTACAGACAACTACCTCAACTATTACTGTCAGCCTCATAACTGCTGCTTTTTCATTAGTTTACATACCTCATTAACTGCTCGCTTGTAATTCAAAGTTCAAACTAGAACAGATATTTTTTCAGCAAAATTTATGGCAAAAAGAATAAAAATTTATGGCAAAGCAGTTAAGGAATGAAAAGAAAAAAGTTTTTATTGTGTAAATTATAGGGAGCACAAAAAAATCATACAGAATACAATTTAGTACATTCTAATAAAAAAAATCATACTCTTAATTCCTTAGTCAATATTCTAAAGACATGATTAATATTTATTCAAAAATTAAATTGAATTTAATGAAAATAAAATTGATAGTGTGTAGCGTTATTTTTTTCACTTTCATCCAATCATGTCACATAATTCAAAATTATTGAATTTTATAATAATTAATATGAAAATTATTTTTTTAAAATTTTATTTTAACACAAACACATAAAATATAATTGTCATTTCTTTAATTAATTGGATGATATTTTATTAACCTCGCCCATCTTTTGATAGTTTATATTCAAATGATTGAATCTATGATATTCAACATTTGCAAGAAGTTAGTTAATAGAGTAAATATACAAAAACTTACTCATAAGATCTGCAAATTGTCCTAGAAGTTGTGGACATCTTCCACCTTTTTTTTTTTATGGTAATGGAAGTGAATATTATGTAATTCCTCTTGATTTATATATAAATAAAAATAATTTTTATTAATTAAAAAAGTTAATTAATATTATTTAATTTTTCTAGTTTTAAGTAAAAATAAAGTTATTTCTAAAATATCTTTTATTGAAACTTGCTATCATAAATAAAAAAGAAGTCATTAAAAATAGAAATAGAATTAAAATAAGAATGTTTTAGAAATAATAACATTAAATTGGACAAAACTAGTTAGATTTATTTATATTTAAATCCAACATACAATATCACTTTTTTTTATTATTATATATGAATCAAGAGGAAGTATCTTAACTAATTCATTTATAGTATGGTTAAGCACCACTAATCCAGCCTCTAGAAGTTTCTTCCATAAGCCATCATTTATAATTTTGGATGTCTTTACTGATTTATCTCAGACGCTTTTGATTTTTTTAGATATCTCATGCAGTTTTAGTTTTGAGGTTTGAATTATGTCAATTGAGTCTCTAGGTATCTTTTTAGTTTTCTAGAATTCAATTGGGCGAATTAGATCCTCAAGGTATGACAACTGTACAATTTTAAGAACTAAGTTACACATTAGCAATACTTGGAGACTTAATTGATATAATTGAAATCCGATTGACTAAAATCAAATAATTACAATATTTGGGGACAAAAACACAATGAAGTCTTTATTTAATTAACAAATGGTACCAACCTTGCATAACAAGTTAGCAACTTTTTGCCTAACTTTCTAGCATGTAAACTATTTGTATATTTAATTTATTCTTATTTAAAAATAAATAAAGTATAATAGCTAATATTACTTTTTTTACCAGTCTAAATAAGAAAATTATAACTTCCATGTTCTAAAATGTACAAAACCATTTAAAGAAAAAAGAAGAAGAAAACAAAGGACATTATAGATCCCTTGCCATTTATTTGGTCGACAATTCAAGGCAAGAATATAAAAACCGAGAGGAAGCAAATGAAGCTGTACTTTGCAGGCCTTGGGAGATTAGGCCTAGGGCCTAGGGGCCATACAATAATATAAGGGTTACAAGAAAGAGAAGAGAAAAATGTTACATTTTATTTATTTTCCTATAGAAATATTTAAAACTAGATAGTGTGTCTGTGGCTCTATGCTCTGCATGAGCAGACAGAAAAAGAGAATGAAAGAATAAAAAACAAAGTGGTGAGGGGGAAAAAATAATAATAGGCCCATATTTCACAAAATATTAATAAGGTAATTGTAACGATGACTGACAAATTTTATATGAAAAAAGGGTCATAAATTGAAAGACAAATTTTATACCATTATCTAATTATAATCTATAATTTATAATAAATTTATTAATTTATGATAATTACTTAAAAAAATATATTAACAATTAATTATGATTAAACGACGGTATAAAAGTAAAGTATTATTGATATGTGACAAAGTTTAAATGTATAATATATCAGACAATCAATAGCTCTCTAAAGTTTTTTTAATTTTTAATTAGATTTCTAAAGTAAAAAATATATATAATTGGGTTCTTGGTTTTCTACAATTTTTGTAATTGAGTTGAGTTAGTTTATAATGACTTAAAACTGTTGGAAAAATAACAATTTTTAGTGGTTTTACTCACTCTAGGAACATAATTACAAGAATTGTAGAAGAAAGAAGAACTAATAATATTTTTTGTTTAAAAATCTAACTAAAATTTTTCAAATAATTCATAGCTTAGTAATCTTTTAAATCAAGTATAAATATAGGAATAACATTGTTTTTTTAATAGAAAGGAATAACATTGTTAGATCACTATAAATCCGCCATTTTTAAAAAAAATAAAACATTTGTCGTTTATCTGATGAGAAACATTTAACTAATTCCTAATTATTTTGTGTAGTTATAAATTAGAAAGATTTGTAATAAAAAAATAGAAAGTTGATCAAATATAGTCAACAATCAGTAAATTCTTTACGTCATTAATTTAATCGTACTAAAAGAAGTAAAAGGATTACCTAACAACTCAATGTTGACATATCACACCATGCGATCAGGAAATGGATCTCCTACAGCTGTAGCCAGTAAGATGAATAATAAATAATCTAACCATTCAAAAAGAAAATTCTTTTTCTGTACATTAAAATTGCCATAATTTAAAATTAAATTAATGTTGATTTTTTTCTTTTAATTTCAGATGGCAAAGATTCTATGTTTTTTTAAATAAAATATGACTGTCTTTTAAAATAAACTTATATGAACAAAACATTTATCCAGAAAATCATGGTCCCAAGTCCAAGCTTCAAAATCAAGATCCTGTCCTTGAAGATGAGGGACCATTCCTCTTCCGTTTATATGGGCATTTATTCTTTTCCCTATCCGATCCTTGTTTCTGAGAGAAACTAAAAACTAAAAATCTAGACACATAATAATTGCCATATTCAACAAACATCCAGCACACAATCCATCATTCCAGATTTGTAAAAATAACGGCAGGACACCATAGCAGTATTGTTCTTTTCTTTTATTTATTTAAAAAACTATGGAATAACATTAAAGGGATCAAGTATTTGACAATAAAACTGTAATTCAATAAATTAAGGAACTTTTAATCTTACACAACATTCAAACAACGACTCCCAATGCCAGAAGGCTCCTTGCTAACTTAATTTAATAATCTACAACAAAATTATTGTTATAAATCTGTAACCCCGGAATAAAGAAATTTCTTCCTTTCCATCGTTCATTGAGTTAAAGCACTATCTAAACAAGGGAATTCATTTCAAATAAAACAATAAAAAGAGACTGGCAAAATGATTTTTTGTTTACATGAAATATGTACTCTACATTTTCATGTTTGTTCTTGTGTGTATACATTTTCCTCTTTTCCTTTTACGCTCCTCCCTTTCCCCCAAACAAAAAGAAAAAAAGAAAAAGTAAGATTCATTGAGAGGATTGGACCGAAGTTGGAAAGAGTAATGAAAAGGTTTTAGCAAGCTAAATCTTCACTGAAATAAACGATCACTATCAAATGCCAGCAGGGATGAGATCCTTATCAACATCAGTTTTCTGATCATCTTCCAATTCCATCCAATGTAAAATAGGACCCTGAACATCATATCCGATTAGTTACAAAGTCTAATTGATTTTTGAGGTTACTATAACGAACAGTAAATAAACAATATATGATATGCTATACATATTGAAGTGTAAACATGTGAGGACTAGCAAAAATTGTTATGTCAGTGTATTCTTATTCTTCTTTTATTACGATGATAACGTTAACAAGTGTCCATAAACACTGATTGGGGAAATAAAAATCAAAAGCATTTAATGAAAAGAAAAACATTTCATCATATTTTTAAAAAAAAATGTATTTCATCTTAACTAGTCTTCTTAGGATACTCAGACCCTTACTATTATTGTATTGCACCACAGTAAAAGAGTGGCATCACATTCTTCAGCTGTTCATAATTTAGTAACTCATCCATCTAAAACTTAGAACAAGCAAATAGACAGCTTACAACCTTTCCTTGCCGTAGTACTTTGGGGGGCAATTTTGTCATGTCAACCACCGTGGATGGATCGGCCACTCTTACACCACCATCAACAACAAAATCAAGACCCTGAACAACCAAAATAAAGGTTTTATGTGCCAATTTAATCTCCCCCAGAAGCAGGTGCTAAGCTGTTTTCCTTTTAAAATTTTGCTTCTCAATCTTTCGCCCAGAAAGATTGAGAGAATAAAGGCTTTTATACCTAATAGTAGCAAATATGCCAGCTTGTGAATTCTTTTAAGTTTGGTAGAGCTAAAGATATCGAAATAGTCTTATAAAATATAGACTGCAAAGGATGTGTTCAGTCATATTCTTCGTGGGAAAATGCAAACTAAGATTCCCAAGAGAAAGATGACTGTGATATGGTCCATTTCTAACAAGCATAAAGGACAGTAATATTTCTTCTTTTCTTTAGAGTAGGTGCCAAAATTAACATTTCCATAGTTATTTATACTGAAAGTTCATTAACCCTTAATAGAAAGAGTAATACCTCCGGTCCATATGTATCAGCTATCATAACTGGATCAATCATCCATTCATCTTCCTTCTGGAACTTAATGCTAAAAGAAAGATGAGAAATTTCAAAGTAATGTTAAGGAACAAGCATAAGGTGGGGTAGCAATTTTTTTCCAAACAATTTTTAAAATAAAATCCAGTTGAACAACATATCAAATGTGGGTTTTGGAGCACCGAATACCAAACCAAGCATACATTAGCATGGTTGTCAAAAAATGGCTAGTATGGCTGCCTAGGTGCGTGCAGGGATGGACTAATGGAGTGGAAAACAGGCCCTGCTTTAGATGGCCCAAGGCTAAAAAGGTTAGATGAATTGGCCCAGATGTGGCTGCATTAGTGTAAGGTGGTTGGTGCTGCAATGCTGCCAGATTATGAAATTTCAGTTACCCTCACTAAAATGCTTGGTAGCGAATGGGTGTTGTTACAATATATGAAAAATAAAGTTCAGATGATTATCCAACATCTGAACTTTACATTACCTATCAATTCAAAGGGATAACCCCCATAAATACAGTATTGGGACTTACCTGCCCTTGATGACTTACAATGTAGAAGCTGAAACTTCATTTATCCTTATTCTATGCTGTTATTCACACAGCCACAAACTAACCTAGACTGAAGCAAGAGATTTTCCCTCTACCTCCCCTTATTCTCAGATATTTGCCACTATGTCCCATTTGCATTGAGTTAGATGTGCACTTCTATTATTATATTCGTAGCATTACTAAGTTTGATTACTATATGTTTTAATGCAATTGCCATGATTTTCTGAAATATTAATACTTCTATTTATATTTAAGTATCCGTATCACTTCAATGATGAGACGAAATCATGTTGTCATATCAAAGTGATGTGGTTTTTGAGATGGCTGCCTCAATCCACGTTTTGCCTCATAACAATTCTGGTTACTAGAAAACAACCTTTATTTCCCATGGAAAGAGGAAAAAAAGGTTCAAAGAATTTAAACAAACCTTGTACATATTAACGGTGCATCCATCTCCTTTAGTATTGCTTGACAAATGGCATCATCAGGCATACGGACACCCACGTTTTTTCTTGACGCATACTTGGCAGATGAAGTTCCAAACCTTATGCATTGCTTAGGTAATTCTTTGCTTGCAATTAGGATGAATGTGTACTGTCACTCAATAACAATAAATAAATAATTGCCTACAATTATACTGCATAGACACTATTCTGTAAGAATGAATAACATAATAATTATTGGGAAGTAATCATCTTAGGCTATTAAATATACATTCGCAACAATTGAAGATAAATGAACTGATAGAGAAATCCTTTCACCTAACAACTAAAATGTAAAGCTCCTTGGTCCTTGAGATTTTCAGAAAATAAATATGAGGAACTAACTGTTTTCAAAATTATAGTTTTTTTCTTTATGCTAATATACACAAACACATAATTTTTATCAAGGTCATTCAAGTTGACAGAAAAAACCAGGAAATAAATGAGAACCTACTTGATTATATTAAGTAGAGTGGTAATTTGTGGTCTCTATAGGAAATGGAAAGTTACACCAATTAACTTTTCCCCTCTGAAAATCATTAAATTTTTTCTTCAGAACCAGGGAACATACTTACAGGACCGGGTAAGTAATGCTTAACAGCTTTGAATAAATTTGCATGGCCTTGACCATCACCGCGTGGAAATCCAGCTGTGTACTTGTCTATGTCCCGAAATGAGTGGCACAAGATGCTAAGAGGCTGCAAGTATAGAGTTGTCATAATCATAAATGGTTGGAACTTGGAAGTAATATTACCAGATACAGATATGCATCGAGAAAGTTGTTAATTTGTGTCAAAGACAATCCAACCAAAACAAATGTAAAGAGTGATTGCAATCATGTGGCATGCACTATAATGTGAAAACTGAAAAGTAACAGGCCAATTGGAATCACATGCACAATTAACTAAGCCAAGTTGTATCCCTCACCTTTGAAGCTTCTATATTCTTGATTCTGCAACACAACACTACACCTTATGTTAATGGGGATGGAAACGGAGCATCTAGGAACAAAATGTGTGTAAGAATGGCAAAATGCTACCTACCTACGAAGACGTTCAATGGCTGACTGGCTTCTAAGGTCACATACTATTGCATACCTACATAAAGAAAGAAAACCCAATGCTGGGTAATTATGGACCTCCACCAATTTATTTACATGATGGTTCGAATAAAATGAATGTTAATGGATGATAGGATTGTAACTTATATATATCATATGATCATAATCATAGTTGACATGTAGAAACATTTTCTTTTTCTGCCACAATGATTAATGATACGAAAAATTATTAGTAGAGATAACAATGATATCCCTGAGATCAGTGTTAGTTACCCTTATACCCTGCTTATTTAGAAAATTACACCTTTTGTTATTTTTAAGGTATTGTGTGCATGGTTCATACATTAAAGTATGCAAGGGGTGTAATTTTTTAAAAACAGGTATGAATGTGTAAGAATAATATATAAAGTAAGAGAGCTAGGTATAATTTTCCAAACAGGTATGGTTTAACTGTGTAACTGTAAGAATCGCCAACCCCAGGAGAGGCATACATAAAGAGCCCTAATTAATGTGACAATAAACACCATTCAGAGTAAGTTAAGAAGGAGTCCTGCAAACCTTCCATGGGAGTGACACCATTTTATTTGAGTTCAAACATAGCAACAACAATGGTTTCATTATCAATTCATCATAAACATTTGTCACAAAGTATGAATCATAAAAATGTGATTTTCCTTCATTTTTTTTCTCTCCACCTAAAGTAGCATGTGTACCCCAACCAGCCCATCAAATGCAATAGCATATGCAAATGATATTGCAATTTTATTAAACAAAGTGTTGAGTGCTAAAAAACGGGCAGCATAAGATATCAAAACATCAAAGAATAAAACCCAAATCAAATGTGAAGTACAGAGCATGTAGGAGTGGAAGATTAGGTGAAAAAAGACCTTAAAGTTAGAAACCATCTCCACGCATTATTCCATCAGCAAACATTATGCATTATAAAACATACCAAACACAGCATCTTGTACTTTACTTTTGTATCTGAAATTCTAACGAGTAAGTATAAAATGAATGTCAAATGAACAATATTGGGCCAACTAACTCTAAGCACTTGATCTGCTTATAAATAAATAAATAAATAAAAAGAATAAAACCAAAAGGAAACAATTTCGAAATTCTACCACAAGGATAGAAGACCACTTACATAGTATCAGTAGGAATGACTCCAACAGCACCTTGTTTCAAAATATTCACAATTGGTTCCAATTTCCAAGAATCAGAGGCAGATGGGTCTGCTTCAATGTACACCAAACCATCCTCCTGTTCATTATCCATTATTCCATTTAGAGTTTAATTTCTATACAAAGATTTCACACTCTCCATTAATTAGAAATCAAAATAGTAATGGGTGTAAAAATTAACACAATGTCATCCAATTTGCGATTCAAATACAATATATCTTTGCAAGTGCATGGACTATTTTCTTTTTCTGTTAATATTAGCAATCATCAAAGTTAACGTCTTCAACGAATATTAGTCACTGCTTTAGGTGGGACTACCATGATTATAAATTTTTTTTATCAAAGTTAACGGTTGCGTAACGAACACGTGGCACGTAAAAACAAACCAACCTTGGTGAAGCGAGAAGCGGTGGTGTATTTGAGACGCTTGGGGCTGCGCTTAGCAACCATGGACACTAATCCGCTTCTTCTTCGGGGTGGGCAAAACGACACACGGGTACTCGTAAACAACACGCGAGAGCCGAAGAATGAAACGGCGTCGTAACGCCATAACTTATCTCCACAAACGCAAACCGCTTGCATTTTGGGTCAACAGGGAAACGCGCTACAGAGAAAAAGGTGATAAATTTGGAGGGGATGGAATGTGGGCATGCTCTGCTTCGCCAACAGATATTTTTGTTTGCTGTGTGTGTGTGCCTTTCTAGTTTCGAGGTCAATGCTAAAGAAACTTCTGGTTTGGTCGAAACTGTGTGAATCATCATCGTCATCTATTTCAACGACGCCGTTTAAGGGTTTACTTTTTGTTTTTTTGTTCCCATGCTCCTAGTACGAAGTATCTTGCTTTTTTTTTTTTTATCAAATATAGACATTTTATTTTCCTTATTATTATTTGGGATCGATTTTAAATAATTATCCAAGAGATAATTCATAACAAATGTTAAGATTTTTGAGTTAAGAGTGGTAACTAATGTTATGATTTTATAATTTTTCAACTGATAAAGTCATAAATATTTTCATTTTTAAACTAAGTCGTATGATTTTTATTTTATTTTTAGTTTTAAGACTTTAAAATCGAGTGTTTTATTTTTTTAGCGACTTCTATTTTATATTTTTACATATTTTTTTAATTTAGTATTTTATTTTTTTATATATTTTTTAAACATTGTAAATATTTTTTATTTAATTATTTAAAAATAAATATTTTAATTTTTTTAGTGTGATTTAATATTATGTGTATATTTTATATGTTTTTATTTAATATTTGTATTTTTAATATATTTTTTAAATTTTTATATGATTTTAGCTAATATTTTCTTAATTTTTGGTATATTTAATTTTAACTATATTATTTTATTTAATATACTTTCTATATTTTTTTTTACTAATGTTAAGATTTTCATTTGAAAAGACTTAAATTTAAATGAAAATATTAAAATGTTTTGTTATAAATATTAACTTATAATTTATCAAATAAGATTTAATTATTTTAGATTTTGTTAATTTTTTTAATTATCTTTAAGTTAATTAATAATTTGATATAGTAGTATTAATTAATTAATTTTAATAATTATTTTAATATTAACAAAATAATAATGTAAAAAACTTATATTTAAATGAAAAAATTAAAATGTATTACATCTTTTTTTAACAAAAATATTAATAGTGGGATGATGTCCCATAACGAATTCTTCTAGATATGCGTTAAAGTCTCTCATCTTGTTGCATTGGATTTGTTGATGGTTGTTGTCCTCTTGTTCTACAACCTCTTCCTCCTTTTGTTCTAGGATGATCATGTGTTCGTGTTCGTATATGTGCTGTTGAGGAACATGATCACCATCGGGACCATCATCATCATCATTATTGTTGGTATTGTTGTTATCATCATCTTCCTCCTCATCTTTGTGACTTATGTCATGCATTTGAGTAGGTAATAATGGATGACAACAAGAGGTCGATGGTGGTGGACTATATGTGGATGGCGGAATGTTGAAAGTGGTACCAAATGTGAGAGTCCCTTAAAAATATTTGAGGTAAAAGGAACTTGAAATGAGTGTTGAGGCATATATGATGAAAACCCAAATAGTTGTGAACTTTGTTCACATCCTTGAGGCATGTATCAAAAGAAACTCATTGATTGATAAATAGATTGTGAATGTGATTGATGATGTTGGGGCATATATCTAGAAACATGCACTGAAGGTACATTAGGTTCAACATGTGATTGATGGTGGTGATGGTCAAGATAGTATTGTAAACTAAGATTTATGAAGTTAGAAATATATAATGAATAATAATAGCAATAATTTATCAAAATTTTAAAGTAAAGTTACAACCTCGGTACAGTGTCCCTTCACACACAGGGTCGGCCCTGGGGCAGAGCGAGCAGGGCGTCCGCCCAGGGCCTAAAATTTTTCGCACTGATAGCTTAAGTAAAAAATAATAATAATAAAATAAAAAAAAATCCTGTATTAAGGGCCCATTTTGTGTGTTAGGGGCCCATTTTTTCCATCCCTTAGTTTTAATATTATTTGTATTTCAAAAAATTTGTGTGCTAGGGACCCATTTTTTCATTCCTTAGTTTTAATATTATTTGTATTTCAAAAAATTTGTGTGTTAGGGGTCCATTTTTTTCACTTCGCCCTGAGCCAAAGAATTTTCAGGACCGGCCCTGTTCACACAATATATATCATCTATTTCGATGTATATATTATTGCATGTATTCTGAATTTTCATGCAAAATACCATGGTCCATTTCATCTTGAACAATATAATCATTCTAATTATTTCATTTGTTAATTCAGTGACGATGATGGTAAGGCCAAAAAATATGTGTTGTCCCTCTCATATCTATGTCGTGGAGTTGGTCTAGGTTTGGTGGGTCATTTGGAATATTTTGTTACACTCCAAATTGTCTCATGACCCTGTCTACTTCATGTCATTCTACAATTACAAAACATATGAGAGGTATTTTTGCACGAATAATTATAGATACCTCAACATTATTAATTAGTGGCCTTATTTGGGGTATCTCATAAGGTGTCTACAGGAACTACAAGACATATATTATTATTGTTACATATTTATTAACGAATAAGAACACACAAAGAAATACTTAACATGAAGATTAATAAATGAATCTCATTCATATGTAGTCTATCAAATATGACGTGAATCAGTCTGTCTCGTAAATGGTATTCACACTTACATAACTTCACTCATATCACAAGATCTAGTTAGGTTAGACTTATTTGTAATTTCTCATAATATTGTGTGCTTGGTAAAAACAAATCCTAATATCAAAATCAAAACCTTGATTGCAGGCATGCTACAACAATCTGGTTATACTACGACATAAAAAAAGCCTGGACAACTAAACAAAAAGCACTTGAAATTGCTTTTGGAAATTGGGAAGAATCATATAGTTATATGCTTGTATGGATGATAGCTGCTCAACACTTTGTACTAGGTACAATTGTTAGATACAAAACATCCACTTCAATGAAGGATGGTGAGGATGAGTCTTCTAAGGTGATTCTTAATCGTGTATTTTGGACTTTTGGGCCGGGCATTGAAGGCTTTCAAGATTGCGAGCCAATTGTGCAAGTATATGAGACATTTTTAACTGGAAAATACCGTGGTACTCTTTTGGCTGCCATTGGACAAGATGGTAGTAGAAACATAATTCCACTTGCTTTTGCAATTGTTGAGAGTGAGAGCAAAGAAGCTTGGATGTGGTTCTTGCATTATTTAAGGAGATATGTTACACTTCAACCAAATTTGTGTATTATATTGTAACTCTAAAAAAACTTAACTAAAGTCATAAAAAATATTATGACTTCAGTTTAAAAAGTGAAAAAAAAAATTGTTACGACTTTAAAGTTGTAAATTTTTCTTAAGAAAATTATAAGTCGTAACACCTGTTATGACATACCCCTTTTTGGGTAATTATTTTAAATCGACCCCCAAATGGTAATAAAGGAAATAAAATGCCCCTATTTGGTCAAAAAATCAACTTTCTTTCTAAGGCAAATAGTCATTTTCATTCTGAATGTGTAGAGCGCTGATAAATTCATCCTTAAAAGATGAAAATTCAAATTTTAGTCCCTGAAAGTGGAAAAAATGCGATAAATTCATTCATTTGTTAACTTTCGTCCGTTATCATTAATGAAAGAGCCTACATGACACATTCAGAGACGAATTTGTCAGCGCTCTACCCAAAATATAATTTAATCTTCAACTTCCTTCTTTTTTAATTGTTGCAAGCATAACAATACAATAAACACTTAAAAAAATAGGAAATCAAACATAAGTTAGAGCAAATATAAGAATAAGCATAATATTGATTAATGAGTATAATTTGTCTGTTTTTTAAATTTTTATTGTGACAACATTAAATAGTAACAAATTCAAGCTGGATCTCATTTTGTTTGTAAGGATTAACTTAATGGTTGTGTATTTTTGTTTAAGTCTCGTATTTTGAATAAGGTATTGTCACATTAGAAATTTTAAAGCAAAAAATGAGACTTAACTTGATTTTGTCACTATTTAATGTTGTCACAATAGAAATTTCAGAGCAATAGACATATTATGCTTATTAATCAATATTATATTTATTATTATGTTTGTTGTCACTTATGTTTGTTTCCCTATTTTTTAAGTGTTTAATGTAATGTTATACTTGCAACGATTAAAAAAGGGAGAGATGAAGATTAAATTATATTTTGGGCAGAACTCTGACAAATTTGTCCCTGAATGTGTAGAGTGCTAACAAATTCGTTCCTGAATGTGTCATGTATGCTCTTTCACTTATGGTAACAGACGAAAATTAACATATGAATGAATTTGTTAAACTTTTTTCATTTTCAGGGACTAAAATTTAAATTTCCATCTTTTAGAGATAAATTTGTTAACGCTTTATACACTCAGGGACAAAAATAACTATTTACCCTTCTTTCTATTCATAAGGTCTAGATCCAATATTGCTTAAGGAATCAAGTTCAGTATTACTTGAAACAATAACTTATTGATTAAGTTTAGTTCCTTTAAAAATTTACTTCTCATCCTAAGTGGTAACATATTTAATATTTCTAATTTAAAAAATAATTTTTAATATACTATTATCTAATCATAAATTACTATTTGAGTTATAATTAGATGATTATATAAAAAATTATATTTTTTTATATATAATCATTTTTCACTTAAGAATAACAAGATTGAGAATTAGTCTTATATTCATTAAAAAAACAAAAATTATAGATTTTTTCATATTCTACCGAGAAGCCAAGGACTTCAATTATTATGATTAAAAAAATACAAACAAATCACTTACCTAAGGAAATGGAGAATTGTGAGATAAGATTAAAATAATTTTAGTTATTTGTTTGAGAACAAATAGTGAATATTCCTTGTAAAAAAATATTCCTAAATTGGCATAAAATGGGAAGTGTTTAATTTTATTTTTTATTTTACTTTTTTAAATAGAAAATAAATAACCATTTTATAATATAAAAATAACATAAAAGGTTTAAAACTTTTTAGTTAAATTTAATTATTATAAGGGATTTCTAAGCTACACTGACTTACTTTTTAGTTATAGTAGGTTAACAAGTTACAACAACAACAAAAAACTCTTAAACTACACTCATAGTTTAGCTTGCTAATATACTTTAATGGAATATATACATAAATATTAACAAAATATTTATATAATTTGATAACATAGACACAATTTGTTTTAGTTAGAAATCGTTAACAAATTATAATTATATATATTTTTAAAGTACATCAACATGTAATTTATTAACGTGCTTCAACTAAAAAATAAGTTTGTATACATTAACAAATCTCTTATTTAATTAATATAAATTTTATATTGTTTATTTATTTATATTTATTGTCCTATTGATATGCATAAATAGAGAGAAATTTCTCTACTTTTTTTCTTATTTCTATTCATTTTAACAATATGTTTTTTCTACTTTACTTCTCTTTAGTCATTTATATTTCTTTCCTCTTTGTTTTACTTTTAATTCAAAGAGAAAATCACGAGTGAAGGAAGAAAAAATATCCTCTCATTTTAACTTTGATTATGTTACAAGAGATACAAATTAATTATAACAAAATATATATTAACTTTTGAACTTAATTTAAAACATTGTAAAGTTCTTTTTACATTATTATCCAAATTATAACTTGTCATGTATTATAAATTCTTTAGTTTTATAATAATTATTTAAAAAGTTATATAATAATTTCTAATGAATGGATACTTTTATGTTATGTTGATAGTATATTAAAATTAAAATTAAAATTTTATTAACATTATCTCTTAATAAAAAATGAGTAGGGCCTTAAGCCCAACAATATTGCCTTGTTAATTATCAACATTATAGAATTTTGATTAACACAAACATATTGATAATCTATTATTTATTATTTAATAAATGCGGTATGATGTAGTATTTGAGAAAAAGACCAACTTTTATTAAATCTTATAACTAATCATGGAGAATCATAGCCATGACTATATCCTTATAAAGAGGAAATTTCTCGTCAAAATCCATTTTATTAGAGTAAATATTATCATATAAACACGATAATAATTTAAAATACAATAAAATAATAACAAAATTTATGATAAAACCCGTCTTGAAATTATCTTAACATTATTTTAAACGCATAATAATACTCATGTAAAAATTACTCATTTAATCAAAAACAACTATCATCACCATTATCCAGCAAAAACAAAAAAAACTATCATCACCGCTCGTTTTTCAAATGCACATATTTCAAATTTGTCCTTTTCTTCATGCAGAAATTTCCTTTAAACAAGAAAAGAAAATCACTCCGTTACGGCGTTATTATCACTATAAAATCCTAATCTGAGGACCATACTCGCAACAGTTCTAAGTAGGATATCGATCATACATCTCAACCAAAGATAAGATTTCCACAGGAAAAATCTGTTGAACCCAATCCGGAAGACAAATGTTCAAAAACATCTTCATTGCTCCTCCAAGATCTAACGATCTAGAATTAGTAATCAAGTCATGCACGCGGGACCCATAACCAACATAGTATAAACGCTAACACAAATTTATTAACAAAAATGCTAAGTACGAAAATGAAATTCGTAAGAGAATCTTATTAGTATTTTGATTATGTCTAACTATTATCTCGATTGATGAATGTTGTTTTTTTATTGGTTGTTTTTCTGTTCGTGCATATTCATACTAAAATATTTCATAGCAAATAGCACTACTTATATATTTATTTGTCTATATTAATTTGTCATTTGTATTTACCAGAATCTGGAGCTAATCCACGTTAGGGTGGACATGGCTAATGTAGGTTCCATGATTTCGTACGTCTGATTATGACTACCATTTATTAGGAGGACAAGAAGAGAGATCTGCAAAATAAATGATTCCAACGCTCAAGTAAGTATGTAAGTTAGGTGATAATGAGATATGAAAAAAATGAGATAGAATTTGGTACTTATAGAGTGTAGTAGAAGCTGCGAGTCCTTGTTTGTAGGGGCTGTTACAGTGGTGTAACAATCATTGCAGATAATTACTAGCTTATAGATAATAGGTAGTAGATAATTGTAGCTTATAGATAATGTGTACCTTATAGATAATTTAGTACTCGCCACTTGATAAGGAAGTTGCAACATTATCGTTACTATTCAAATAATGAGGTATTAGAGATAACCTGTTCGGCCCAGTAGCCCGACTGCTAAAGGCGAAATGTTTATGCTCCTGTACTAGGGCTGACATGGAGGGTTGACGTGCGTATTGGAACGGCAAGTCACTTGCCACATGTATTTTGTAGACCCTGGACAGTACATCATCGAAAATATTTCTTGGTGTACTGTCTAGTGTAATACCCCGGATTATAAGTTGCTAATTTGGACGTTTATGTGTATAATGGTGTTGCTTAATTACTTGATTTATTTTGATAAGTGCTAGTTGTTATTGTTCTGCTTTGGTATGCGTGTTTTATGATGGATGTGCTAAGTCAACTTTGATTAGCTATGGTTGCTGCCCAAACACACAAGGTGGACATGTCCTGTCAGTTGAGTACTTAAGAGTAGAAGTGTGCAGTGGAAGCGTATCCATCCCCTCTGTGTTTTCCTCTTGCTTTTCTCCGTTCTCTCTTTAAAACTCACACCCAGAACCCTCTATCTCCCTCAACCTTCTGTGTTACCTTCAACCCACGAGAACCACCGTCACTGCCACAAAAGCCCGACATCGAGAAGGTCCTCCTGGTCGGAATGAAAGCACAGAACAACACGTCATGTAACTGCAAAACAAACCTCTAGTTAGGTAAGAGGAGCTTATCATGTTTAATAACAGTTTCAGGTAACATGGTTGATGACCAGAGAGTCCAACCTGGACGATGGTTACATGTCCCATGTGTGTGTTGTTTTCCAGTAATCTATGTTCGTCTTATTGAATGGAATGGGTTACGCCTTGTGTTTGGGAATCAGTTTTGTGTTGATGTTAATGATATTCTGGTGTGGGGTTCTGGAAATGGGGAGTTGACGTTGTAAGAATCTCCCCGTGCATGTGTGAAGAGTTGGCATTTTGATGCTGAAAAGCTCCCAAACACTTTGCAGAAGTGCTTGTGAAGGTGCTGAGCAAAGGTTGTAGGGATTGGCCGAGTTGTGTGTGTATGTGTTGGTTATGTCGGCTGTCGAGATGGGTTGGCCGAGTTGTATGTATATGTGTTGGTGATGTTGACTGCCGAGACGGATTAGCCGAGTTGTATATATATATACACACACGTGTAGTATTTGTGGATAACGTATATGAATTACGATTGAAGTCAGCCTATGTGATGACTTGAGATGTTTTGTACCTTGATAGAGCCATAGTGAAAGGCTAGGTATAAACACGTGAGATGTCGGGACCGAGTGGTGGACCTTGTAAGAACCACGGTCAGTGCATCAATGAGCTCGTGTTGGGGCGGCCCTCATTTGGGGCAGTGTGTATGTAACATGAGAAGGTATGGAGATCCTAGCCAGGGCGAGAAGTTCTTGTGCTGGGCCATACGTTAATGGTGCCCATGAGAGACATACATGGTTGTGGCCCGTGTTGGGGCGGCCCTCGTTTGGGGCAGTGTGTATGTAACATGGGAGGGTATGGAGATCCTAGCGAGGGCAAGAAGTTCCTGTGTCAGGCCATACATTGATGGCGCCCATGAGAGACATCATTTGCATGGCATAAATAGAATGATTAATTGTAATAGACGAGAAGTACTGGGGGGGCCACGTCTGTAGGGAGATCCTTATGACACCCGTTTGGCTGATCACCACGGGAGAGGGGGTGAGTCCTGTGCACGATAAAGTGACCTCTACGGCAACTACAACTATCATTTGGACCATGGATTTGGCCTATTTCCGGGATGGTACCACATTGCATGAAAGAAAGTTAAGACAGGAACATGCATCATGCTAGGCATTTTTAAGTCAACTTGTGGGATGTTCTTGGATGCTTGTTTATGATGGTTGCGTAATGATACATGCGGACTTGTGGTGATGGTGTGATGCTTGAATTATTTTTCCTTGACTAATGTTACCTTTTGCTTGTTATCTTATATGATGAACTCACCCTTGCTTTGTTGTGCCTTGTGGTTTGGTACCTGTGATGATCGCGAACCCAGTTCGTGTGAGCAGATGGATAGTAATAGGTGATCCGGGAAGATGACAACTTTTTAGTTGGAGCCGCCGAGTTCCCGGAATGTCGATGTGACGAATCCTGGGCAAGGGTGATGGTTTTTTGAATGCACCCTTGGTTTTGATAGTCACATACTTGTTTTGCTAGTTGCACCCCTTATGTTTAATTTCTTACCTTATTTGTTAAACACTTGTACGTTTTAAATATGGATAATTGTACTTATGATTAAAACACGTCTTGCATAAATAGAGATATGTATGCAATTGGAATGCTTTCATACGCGTCTTGGTTAAGTTCATAATGGTCATGTGATTGCGAAAAATTTACCACAGTTTTCCTTAAAATAAAAAAAGAAGGGTGTTCTTTCTATCAAAGGTTACATTAATGTTGTGGTTAAGAGTAAAGATACAGTAGTGACATGACGGGTCGTTACATTAATGGTACGGTCGGACCTTCCGGCTAGTGAGTTGTGAGCTTGTTGTGTTTCTCTGTGCATGATTATGTTGATGGTTGAGTGTCTGATTGATGAGTGACTAGCTATGCTGTGCATGTTTGTTCTGTTTGAGCTTGTGTAGGATGTTGTTTTTAGTGTAGTCATAGCGTATTTGTACTTCCCACATCTGCTATACCATAAGTTTCCAGGTTTTGTTGTAAGTTATCAGACTGGCCATCTGTATAATTTGGGACAATACAAGGGAACATTATGGCAAGCGGTCCGGGATACAAATAGTAGAGGGTCCGTATAGTATGGCTTGATGTTTGTTTGTGTATTCCTTCTGGGTTCTCACTTCTTGTTATTCGCAGTAGGAGATGGCCGGTAGGAATGATCGCGCGATAGCTGATGCTCTCCAAGCCTTAGCCCAGGCGTTGGGGAATCAGAATAGGGGAGAAGCCCCAGGAGCCGTGGAATACCAGAGATTGGACCGCTTTCAGTGCAACAATCCGCCTTCATTCCATGGAGGTTACAACCCAGATGGCACTCAAACATGGATTCAGGAGATTGAGAAGATCTTCCAGGTTATGGCATGTCCCAAGGAGTAGAAGGTCGCCTTCAGCACTTATACGCCGGCGGAGGAAGCCGAGTACTAGTGGGACAACACCCGCCAATGCATGGAGGCAGAAGGCCGGGTTGTGATGCGGGGGATCTTCAAGGAGGCATTCCTGGAGAAGTACTTCCCGGAGGATGTGAGGAACAAGAAGAGATGGAGTTCCTTGAGCTGAAACAAGGGAACCAGACTGTAGCCGAGTATGCGGCTAAGTTCGAGGAGTTGGTAAGGTACTTCCTCCACTACCAGGGACGGGATGGGGAAAGCTCTAAGTGCGTGAAGTTTTTGAACGGCTTGCGACCCGAGGTGAAGCAAGTCGTGAACTACCAAGAAGTCCGCCAATTCCCGGCCTTGGTAAACATGTGTCGGATATGGGACAGGGACTTCAGAGACAGGGTTGCCTACTACCGAAATAGGGTCCAGTAAAGGACAAGAAGACCGGGTATCAAAACCAAGGGAAGCCCTACACCATCCCTCCCGAGCCGCATGATCAACACCCCGACCATCAAAGAGCTGCTACTGCAGGGTTCCCTAGTGGTAGTGGTAGCAGACCCGCTACCTTCCCAACCTGGAACACGTGCTTCAAGTGTGGTAAAACCTAGACATATCATTGCTGATTGCGGACAAAGAGGCCCGATTTGCTTCAACTGTAAGGAGAAGGGTCACATCCAAAGGGATTGTCTGCACCCCAAGAGGGAGCGAAATGGAAGAGGCCAGCATAGCCAATTCGGACAACCGAGGACCACGGGAAGAGTCTTCACTCTTAGTGGTGCTGAAGCCTCGAACTCCTGAGATCTATTCCAAGGTAAATGTTTCATAAACGGAATTCCTTTACTCGTGCTTTTTGATTCCGGTGCGACCCATTCTTTCATATCCCGGTTGTGTGTGAAATCACTTAGCCTTTCTGTGCCTTCTTTAAAATATGAGCTTGTGGTTGAGACCTCGGCTAATGGGTCTGTGTTGATTTCTAAGGTGTGTTTAGACTGCCTAGTGGAAATCTCTGATAGAAAATTCTGGGTTGACCTGGTTTGTTTGCCTCTTAGCCAGATTGATGTTATTCTGGGCATGGACTGGTTATCTTCCAACAAGGTCTTGTTAAACTGCTATGATAAAATGGTCATGTTTGGCAACCCGAATGTGAGAGAAAAAGGGGTGTTCATCTCGGCCAACCGGGTTAGGTCGTCATTGAAAGAAAACGCTCAAGTATACATGATCTTGTCGAACTCAGAGGTAGAGACTGAGGTCCCTCTAGCTGACCTCCTTGTTGTGAGAGAGTTCCCGGGCGTGTTTCCTGAGGATGTATCTGGGTTACCGCCTGTGAGAGAGGTGGAGATTTCCATAGATTTGGTAACCAGAGCCGGACCTATATCTGTAGCCCCCTATAGGATGTCTCCCTTAGAACTAGCCGAGCTTAAGAAGCAGTTGGAGGAGCTATTGGATAAGCAATTTGTGCGGCCCAGTGTATCTCCATGAGGAGCACCCGTGCTGTTAGTGAAGAAGAAGGACGGGACTATGAGGTTATGTGTGGACTACCACCAGCTGAATAAAGTGACGCTTAAGAATAAGTATCCTTTGCCTAGGATAGACGATCTTATGGACCAGCTAGTAGGGGCTTGTGTGTTCAGTAAGATAGATCTTAGGTCGGGTTACCATCAGATCCGAGTTAAGTCTAAGGATATCCACAAAATCGCTTTTAGAACTCGATATGGTCATTATGAGTACTTGGTTATGCCCTTTGGGTTGACCAACGCTCCTGGTGTGTTCATGGACTACATGAATAAGGTTTTTCACCCATACCTTGATAGCTTTGTAGTAGTCTTCATAGATGATGTCCTGGTATATTCCAAGACCAGAGAAAAGCACGAGAAGCACTTGAGGGTTGTGCTGCAGACCCTTAGTGATAGACGACTGTATGCTAAGTTGTCTAAGTGTGAGTTATGGTTATAAAAGGTAAGCTTTCTAGGGCACATGATATCCCAAGGTGGTATAGCTGTAGATCCTTCTAAAGTGGAGGCCGTTCTCAAGTGGGAGAGCCCCAAGTCCGTGTTCGAGATTAGGAGTTTTATGGGCTTGGCCGGGTATTACGGGAGATTTATAGAAGGTTTCTCTAAGTTAGCCTTACCTTTGACCAAGTTAACTCGTAAAGGTCAAGTGTTTGTGTTGGATGACCAGTGTGAGCTTAGCTTCCGAACTCTTAAAGAAAAGCTAACCATTGCACTCGTGTTAGTTCTGCCTAACCTAAGAGAGCCCTTTGAGGTATTTTGTGATGCGGCCATGACGGGCTTGGGAGGGGTGTTGATGCAGAGTGGCCGAGTTGTGGCCTACGCTTCCAGGCAGCTCAAGACGCATGAAAGGAACTACCTACCCATGATCTGGAGTTAGCTGTCGTGATGTTTACCCTTAAGATATGGAGGCCTTATCTTTTTGCTCCAAGTTTGAGGTGTTTAGTGACCATAAGAGCCTTAAGTATCTGTTCGGCCAGAAAGAGTTGAACATGCGTCAGAGGAGGTGGCTAGAGTTCCTTAAGGATTATGATTTTGAGCTTAGTTACCACCCCGGCAAGGCCAACGTGGTGGCCGACGCTTTAAGCAGGAAATCCCTCTACGTGTTCGCCTTGATGGCTAGGGAGCTAGAGCTCTTGGAGTAGTTTAGAGACCTTAGTCTAGCGTGTGAGCTTACCCCTTGTAGCATGAGACTAGGAGCCCTCCAGATTTCGAGTGGTCTGTTAGAGGAGATCCGGGAAGGGTAAGGGTCCGACCCTTTTCTGAAGACCCAACTAGAAGCCATAGCAGCGGCGATGCTAGTAGTTTCCACGTGGGACCGGATGGAGTTTTGAGACTTCAAGGAAGGGTCTGCGTCTCTAACATATCCGAACTTAAGAAGGTGATCCTAAAGGAAGGGCATAGGAGTAACTTAAGTATCCACCCCATCGCCACCAAGATGTACCAAGACCTGAATACTATGATTTGGTGGCCGAACATAAGGAGGGATGTTAGCGAGTTTGTATACGTGTGCTTGGTCTATCAGAAAGCTAAGGTAGAACACCAGAGATCATCGGGTAAGTTACAACCCTTGGAGATACCCTTGTGGAAGTGGGATAGTATCTTCATGGATTTTGTTGTAGGTTTGCCCAGTACCCGAGCTGGGTTAGATTCTATTTGGGTTATTGTTGACAGATTGACTAAGTCTGCCCACTTTATCCCCATCAACATCCGGTTTTCCTTAGAGAAGTTGACCTCCCTATATATTAGCGAGATCATCCGGTTGCGTGGTGTGCCCTCTAGCATAGTATCTGACCGGGATCCAAGGTTCACTTCTAGATTTTGGGAGAGTTTGAACAAGGCCTTAGGAACCCGGCTTCGGCTGAGTTCGGCTTATCACCCTCAGATTGACCGGCAGGCTGAGCGAACCATCCAATCTTTAGAAGACCTTTTAAGGGCATGTGTTCTAGAACAAGGAGGTAGCTGGGATAGTTTCCTACCCCTGATAGAGTTCACCTAAAACAACCGTTTTCACTCTACCATTGGCATAGCTCCCTACGAGGCCCTGTACGGTAGGAGGTGTAGCACCCTTGTGTTGGCTGGAACTCGATGATAGTCTTATGCTAGGACCCGAGGTGGTACAACAGACGACCGAGAAGATCAGGTTGATCCAAGATAGGATGATGACGACCCAGAGTAGGCAAAAGAATTATCATGACAGGAGGAGGAAGGACCTAGAGTTCGAGGTTGGTGATCATGTATTCTTGAGAGTCACCCCATGGACTGGGGTTGGTCGAGCATTGAAATCCCGAAAACTCATACCTCGGTTTGTTGGTCCTTTCCAAATTCTAAAGAGAGTCGGCCCCGTCGCCTACCAAATTGCCTTACCCCTGTCCCTTTCCAATCTCCATAATGTATTCCATGTGGCCCAACTTCGTAAGTACATTCATGATCCTTCTCATGTGGTCGAATTGGACGACATTCAAGTAAAGGAAAATCTGACATATGAAACACTGCCTTTGAGGATTGAGGATCGACGAACGAAGCACCTAAAAGGAAAAGGAATTCCCCTGGTCAAGGTAATCTAGGGAGGTATATCTGGAGAAGATGCGACATGGGAGCTTGAAAGCCAGATGCGGGAAGCCTACCCAGCTTTGTTTACACCAGATAATTTCGAGGATGAAATTCCCAAAAAGGTGGGAGAGATGTAACACCCCAGATTATAAGTTACTAATTTGGACGTTTATGTGTGTAATGATGTTGCTTAACTACTTGATTTATTTTGATAAGTGATGGTTGTTATTGTTCACTTTGGTATACGTGTTTTATAATGGATGTGCTAAGTCAACTTTGATTGGTTGTGGTTGCTGCCCGAACACGCCTTGTGGTTGTTTTATAGCATGGTTGAGGACCAGAGAGTCCAACCTAGACGATGGTTGTATGTCCCATATGTGTGTTGTTTTCCAGTAAGCTATGTTTGTCTTATTGAATGGAATGGGTTACGCCTTGTGTTTGGGAATCGATTTTGTGTTGATGTTAATGATATTCTGGTGTGGGGTTCTAGAAAGGGGGAGTTGACGTTGTAAGAATCTCCTCATGCAGGTGTGAAAAGTTGGCATTTTGATGTTGAAAAGCTCCCAAACACTTTGCAGAAGTGCTTGTGAAGGTGTTGAGCACCAGGTAGGGATTGGCTGATTTGTGTGTGTATGTGTTGGTGATGTCGGCTGCCAAGATGGGTTGACAAAGTTGTACGTGTGTATGTGTTGGTGATGTCGGTTGCCGAGATGGGTTGGCCGAGTTGTATGTGTATGTGTTGGTGATGTCGGCTGTCGAGACGGATTAGCCGAGTTGTATATATATATATATATATATATATATATATATATATACGTGTAGTATTTGTGGATGGCGTATGTGAATTACGATTGAAGTCAGCCTATGTGATGGCTTGAGATGTTTTGTACCTTGATAGAGCCATAGTGAGAGGCTAGGTATAAACACGTGAGATGCCGAGACTGAGTGGTGGACCTTGTAAGAACCACAGTGAGTGCATCAGTGAGCCTGTGTTGGGGCGGCCCTCGTTTGGGGCAGTGTGTATGTAACATGAGAGGGTATGGAGATCCTAGCCAGGGCGAGAAGTTCCTGTGCTGGGCCATACGTTAATGGTGCCCATGAGAGACATACGTGGTTGTGGCCCATGTTGGGGCGGTCCTCGTTTGGGGTAGTGTGTATGTAACATGGGAGGGTATGGAGATCCTAGCCAGGGCAAGAAGTTCCTGTGCCGGGCCGTACATTGATAGCGCCCATGAGAGACATACTTCATTTGCATGGCGAAAATAAGATGATTGACTGTAATAGTACTTGAAGCACTGGGGGCCACGTCTGTAGGGAGATCCTTATGACACCCGTTTGGCTGATCACCATGGGGGGGTGAGTCCTATGCACGATAAAGTGACCCCGACGGCAACTACAACTATCATTTGGACCATGGATTTGGCCTATTTCCAGGATGGTACCACATTGCATGAAAGAGAGTTAAGACAGGAACATGCATCATGCTAGACATTTTTAAGTCAACTTGTGGGATGTTCTTGGATGCTTGTTTATGATGGTTGCGTAATGATACATCCAGACTTGTGGTGATGGTGTGACGCTTGAATTGTTTTTCCTTGACTAATGTTACCTTTTGCTTGTTATCTTATATGATGAACTCACCCTTGCTTTGTTGTGCCTTGTGGTTTGGTACCTGTGATGATCGCGAACCCAGTTCGTGTGAGCAGATGGACAACAATAGGTGATCCGGGAAGATGACAACTTTTTAGTTGGAGCCGCCGAGTTGTCGGGATGTCGATGTGATGAATCCCAGGCAGGGGTGATGTTTTGCTGAATGCACCCCTTATGTTTAATTTCTTACCTTATTTGTAAAACACTTGTACGTTTTAAATATGGATAATTGTACTTATGATTTAAACACGTCTTGCATAAATAGAGATATGTATGCAATTGGAATGCTTTCATAAGCATCTTGGTTAAGTTCATAATCATCATGTGATTGCAAAAAATTTACCACAGTTTTCCTTAAAATAAAAAATAGAGGGGTGTTCTTTCTATCAAAGGTTACGTTAATGTTGTAGTTAGGAGTAAAGATACAGTAGCGACGTGTTAGGTCATTACATCTAGGGTCCACAAGTGACGTGGCAGGTGACACAACGTTAAGTAGTCCCCATCAAACCTCCTTCCTAGTCATCCCTAGACCCTGAGCATGAATGCCTTTCATATAGCCAACCATGGCGCTGCACGACTAAGTGGTTAGGCTATTAAGATTCTGATTTGCAAGTATTTGGCTGTCAAGGTAGTACTTTGTTATGAAGTTGTTACAATGCAGTTACGCCTGACAAACAAGGTTGTTACACTGTTGCAAGAACCCTCAAAACAACGATCTATGGTTTCAATCCATCGTTATACATAACCAGGTTCTATATTCACTTTCACTCATACCTTTTCACTCATATTCTGCTCACTCAAACACTTACTTGAGTGTTAAAGTTTATTTTGCAGGTACCCCCCATTCCTCAAACAAAGGATACTTGCGAGTATAGAACCACAAAGATCATCAGAGTCCATATTGACGGTAGTCAATCCTGATGTCAAACTGACTCCAAAATTTGACAACTACATTTGGTGCTCACTGTGATGCCACGGTAAAACTCCCCCCGCGGCCACCTGCACATGTGGTCAGCACAAGATCTGGTCTCAGGAGATAGACACCCCTGAAAAATTTCAACCCTACTCCGCCAACTCCAAACCTGCATCATAGAGATAGAAAGATGCCATGAGGAATAACTCAGAAAACTAAAAGCCGACCACCATGAATTGGAGGTTCACATTACACGCCCCAAGGAAATGAGCACTATCCTTACATGATTAACAAACCCAGGGTAATTCGCACCCTCGACAGACCAACAATACTGTGGATGACAACAACATCTCACGCGCACACCGACATGAAGGGTGGATGACTTAACGACATCTTTTAGTCAATCAAATTATGGAGGTTGACCTACCTCTAGGTTGGAAACTGCTCAACCTAGAGCATTATGACGGGACCACCAACTCGAACAAGCATTGGATGTGTTACTCACTCAAGCCAACCTCTACACTAATGATGATGCAATCCTATGTTGAGTATTCCCTACATCCCTTAAGGGACCCACACTGACATGGTACAAAGGACTTCCTCCTCGGTCTATTGATAATTTTGACACTCTTGTTGACCGCTTCAGCTCTCAATATATGACAAGACGATCTCATTACTTGACTTTTGTCACCCTAGCTAGTCTACGTCAGGTAGATGACGAGCCACTCCACAAATTTATGGATAGATTTAGTGGGCTCGTTGTTCAAATCAGGAAACGCAATCCTGAGATGGAGCATTCTATGTTGTTGGCCCTATGACCTAGAATGTTTGTTGACAGTCTATGCAAGAAGTCTCCCAACAGTATGGACAAGTTACAGGAGCAAGTCAAGGGCTACACTCAAATGGAAGAAATGTCGAGATTCTAAAACAAAGTTTGAAAAGCTGGACAAAAGTGCGAGAAAGGGGAAAGTAGCTCAATGATCAACCCACTGATGGAGTGCCTTTAGTTAAATATTTTTCTATTATTCTTAACTTATTTGACTGCTCTTGGACTTTTATTTTTCCATTCTAATTCAGTTTTTGTCTTAGGCAAGTTAGTGGGCTTAATTGCTAATTGTTGCGTATTTTTGGATTTTATGCTCACTTGATGTATCTTCCTTGTACAGGACCTATAGAGCTCTATGGAAGTCCGAATTGAGCTTTCTTGTAGTCCTTGGAAAGATAACGAAAAGATCTACAAGTTTTCCAGAAATAAGCCAAGTATGCCATTTGGAGGGTCATTTTAGGCTTTGAAGTCAGAACCATTGCACTTCTATTTTGGGCTGCGAGTTGGAGTTTTATTGATGTAAATAGTATAAATAATTAGAATTGATGGGTTGTTCATGACCCATTCTTTTCTTCAGACTTAGTCACTATATATTAGTTACATTAGGAGGAATTAATACTTTACATTTCATTTTGCAAAAAAATAGTTTTACATTTCTCTTTTTAAGTTTTTAGAATCAAAACCCTTTCTCTTATTTTCTCTCAACTGTTCTTCCCTGTTCTTCATTGTTCTTCATTTTCGTTTTCCCTTCTTCCATTTTCGTGCACTTATTTCATGGGGCTTTCATTGATGATGATCATGGAAGGCTAAATAATCAATCAATCCAAGGATCCAACCCAAGCAAGAGAAGAATTTGAGTGCTGGTTTGGTATTTTGAATTATGTGTGAATGTTCACTTTCTTCTTCAATTGCTATTCTGTTTTCATGATTATGAATGCGTTTAGGATTGAAAGCGGATTAGGTTATGGATTCATTTCCTAATTTTGAATATAAATAACAGATTAATTGGATGATATTTCAATTAGGGTTGTGGTTTCAATTAATTTAGGGGTTAATTCGATTGAACTGCTTCTAATGAAATTGAATGAACTTTCACAATATGATAAATTTATGAGAACGATGATGATTCGAATAGCTTGGTTTGGTGAATTGGATTGATGCTCTTTAATCTGTTTTACATTACTTTTATCAATTCTGTTAGTTTCTGCATTGATCTTTGATTGTAGTTTGTGTTTTTGAAATTTTTATTCACGCATGCAAACTGTTTGATAAAAATCCCCCAATTATTTACTAGTGAATTGAAGTTGGAACCATATTGATTATGTCTCTGAGTCGACCTAGGTTAATCATATTCTACAGAATTAGCATAGTTTAATTGTTTTGAAGCGATACGACATCGGCTATTACCCACACAAGGTGGAAAAGCAACACAAACTGGACAAGCATCAACCCCTTCAAAGGGGACCAAGATATGAGCATTATACACCCTTGAAGGCAAATTGGGCCATCATCCTCGAGCAAGCCTTCAGTGCAGAGGTTCCCATTCAATTACCCCCCATGCCTCGCCCCAGACCTGGTCTGGATAGAACTAAGCACTTGAGGTACCACCGTAACCATGGTCACAACATCGAATACTATTAGGCCCTCAAGGACAAGATCAAGGAACTTATACAAGGAGGTTACCTAGCTTAGTTCATGAAAAAACTTGATAATAACTAGACTGGAGGAAGACCTAGAGGGCATAATGAGGAACATCACAAGAGAAGGGACAACAAACAAGATAAAAGAGGAGACAGAACAGAGGATAGAGGGAGACCGAGGTGTCACCAACAAAGACATGAGCACCAAACCCAACAAGAGCATGAAGACGAACTTGTTCAAAAAATTCAAGGCATCATCAACACTATTGCAAGCAGATTTTCCCATGGAGGACTATTCAACCAGTCCCAAAAGTGTCATCTCGATGCCATCAAAGATCTTGATGTTAGTTGTGTCGATGTCAAGCCGCCAAGAAGTCTTCCTCCCATAACCTTAACCAACATAAATTTCAGAGGCATCAACCCCATCAACCAGGATGGCCCTATGGTTGTCTCTTTCATCATTGCCAACTTCATGGTGGCCAAAGTCCTTATTGACCAAGAAAGTTCCATAGACATACTCTATTGGAAGATATTTCAAAGGATTGAAATCTCACCCGCCAGGATTCAACCACACTATGAACCACTCCAAGGTTTTGCTGAAGGGGAAGTGAAAACTAGAGGCTACATGGACCTAATGGCCACCTTCGGTCAGGGCAAGCCCTTGAGGAGTTTCATTGTAAGGTATTTAATTATTGATGCAAACACTTTTTATTTTGCTCTGATTGGCAGGAAAACGTTGAATGAGCTTGGAGCCATAGTCTTGAGACCACACCTGAAAATGAAGGTCCCTACCTTGATGGGAGAAATCGTCACTATCAAGGTAGACCAAAAGCAAGCTCGAGAATGCTATGCAAAAAGTCTAAAGGTGGCCCCTTATCCTTCTGTCAGAGAGTCGGGCAAGGCTCATTCCCCTCTGGTGGCAACATTAGTCAAGTCATGAGCATTGTTGAAGAATTCCCAATAAGGACCCTGACCATCTATGAGACAACCAAGGGAAATCTTGGCGACACATTGGACGTGGACCCTTGGGATGACAACATCGACAAAGGCCCTAAACCAATAGAAGAACTTGTCAAGCTACAGCTTGGGCCTAAGCCTGGGTAGTCCACATAGCTCAACAAAGACCTCATCATCCATGAACACAGACATATAGCTAAAGTCCCACGAAGGAACACAAATTTGTTTGCCTGGTAGCCATCTGACATGCCAGGCATTTATCCCAACATCATATGCCACGAATTGGTCATCTGCCCTTAGGCCAAACCAATCTCACAGAAGAAAAGGAAGATGGGAGAAGAACTACGTAAAGTAGTCAAGGAGAGGTTGACAAGCTGCTCAAAACCCAGTTTATCAGAGAAGTCAGATACTTGACCTGACTGGCCAACTTTGTCATGGTGAGGAAGGACAACCGGAAATGGTGCATGTGCACAGACTACACCAACCTCAACAAAGCATATCCCAAAGATGCGTATCCCCTTCCCAACATCGACAAGCTCATGGACAACACATCTGACTTCCAATTGTTGAGCTTCCTAGACGCTTATTTAGGGTACAACCAAATCAAGATGCACCCCCAAATTAGGAAAAATCACCTTCATCATTGAAGATGCCAATTTCTATTACAGGGTCATGCCTTTTGGACTAAAAAATGCTAGAGCTACACACGAGAGGCCAGATCATGAACCGGGTCTTTAAACATCAGATACGTCATAATGTCGAAGTTTACATGGATGACATGGTCATCAAGTCTCACAGGGTGGCCCATCATGTAGTAGACTTGGAGGAAGTATTTGGAGAAATCTGTAAATATGAAATGTGTCTTAACCCTGAAAAAATGCACCTTCGGGGTCAGTTGCAGAAAATTCTTGGGGTTCATGATCACCCACCGAGAGATCGAAGACAACCCCGAGAAGTGTACAACGATATTGGAAATGCAGAATCCTACCAACATCAAAGAAGTTTAGAGGATGAATGGTAGATTGGCGTCTTTGTCCAGGTTTCTTTCGAAACTCGCAGAAAAAGGGAAGCCTTTCTACAAGCTACTCAAGAAAACTAAGTCGTTCTCATGGGACAAAGCCTGTGAGCAAGCTTTCTTAGCTTTCAATAAAACTATCGCAACACCACCAGTTCTAAGTCAACCCAAGCTTGGAGCACCCCTACTCTTGTACCTTTCAGCCCTCGTCTAAGAAGATGGAAAACATCAAATACCTATCTACTTTGTTAGTCGCATCCTTCATGATGTTGAAAAGAGGTACCAAATGATCGAGAAAGTGGCTCTAGCACTCATAAACTTTGCTCAATGACTCAGGCCCTACTTCCAGAGCCACTGTATCATTGTCAAGACAGACCACACCATCAAGTAGGTGCTAAGAAAACCTGAGCTAGAAGGAAGAATGATAGCATGGTCCATAGAGCTATCAGAATTTGACCTACAATAGTACCCTCACGACCCTATGAAATCCCAATTTATGACAAAATTTCTAGCAGAGTTTGTTGGTAATTTCCAAGCTACCCTTGACTGGTGGAACTTATATGTAGATGGCGCATCCCATGTGAAAAGAAGTGGGGAAGGCATCATCATTGAAGGACCCAATAATGTTACTTTGGAGCAGGCCCTCAAATTTGATTTTAAGACATCAAATAACTAGGCTGAGTACGAGGCACTCATAGCAAGCCTAAAGTTGGAAAAAGAAGTGGGAGCAAGAAAGCTTAGGTGCTATAGCGACTCAACTTGTCCAAGGACAAGTTGCGAAGAACAAATATCAAACCAAGGAAGTAGTTCTCCTTATCATGTCATAAAGACTCTTATTAATGACTTTGATTGTTTTGAAATACACATCACATACCAAGGGAAGACAACATTAGGACATACTTACTCTCTAAGCTTGCAAGCACCAAGAAGTCTAGACACCTCAAGACTATCATCCAAGAAACACTTCGAGCACTGACAATAGACATTAATGAGGTCATGGTAGGGGAAGAAGAGGAACCAAACTGGATGACCCCCTATAAAAATTTATTAACTCAGAGGATATTACCACCAGATGAAAATGAAGCACGATTCCTAAAAAGGAAGGTTAGTTATTTTGTCATCCTCGACGCAGAACTCTTTAAAAGAGGATTGGCAACACCCTTACTCAAGTGTCTAGACAGCCAGCAGGCAGACTATGTCATGTGAGAGTTACATGAGGGGATTTGCAAATTTCGCATGGGGGGGTTCCCTAGCAACCAAAGTAGAATGTGATGGCTGCTATTGGTCGACACTTAAGCTTGACGCCCTTAACTTCATGAGAAAGTGTAGAAAGTGTTGGATTCAGGGGGAACTACTTAAAGAATGCAAAGGAACTTTGATTCAAGCATTGGTTTTGAGCTTTCAACATGCAATGGATGCCTTGAAGATAATTTAGTGTGAAAAGTGTAAGAGAAAAGCAATTCTGGTGATCCAAGTGCATTGTATTCACTTAATCCATAATTAACCTAATTGGTTTCATAAAAATCACAAGACTTTGGCAATTTGACTAAGTGTTTTAAACTGATTCAAAGGTTTTGGAAAAATGCATTTTACACTGATGTAATCGATTACCTTAAAGTCCATAATCGATTATTATGTTCTTAGTCAATTCTGGAAAGCTTTCAAGCACAATATAATCGATTACCTATCGGAATAATCAATTACTTAACCTTCGTTTTCATATAAACTGTTTTGTTGAACGTTTTAATCGATTATTAATAAGTAGTAATCGATTACATGGCTATATATGATTTTAAGATTGCACTGCCATAATTAATTATCATTTCTCGTAATCGATTACATAGCCTTTGAGAAAAGCAAGTTTTACTGGAATAATCGATTACCAGAACTCGTAACCGATAACGTTTTGAGAAAATCTTGCTGCACTGGCATAATCGATTACCACATTTCATAATCGATTACTTAAGTCTTTTAGAAAACATAGTGCTACTGGAATAATCGATTACAGCTCGTATTAATCGATTAATTTGCTCGTTGCTCAAACCCAGAAAACTCTTGAACACTTTAATCGATTAAAGTGGTGACTTAATCGATTACCTAAGTATTTTAATCAATTAAAATGGTGATTTAATCGATTACAAGCAGTTATAAAAATCTGTTATAAATAGAACCATGGCTCAGTTGCTTTTCTAACTTCGTGGAATATTACCCATTTGTGTTTTCTGAGCTTAAACAGTCTTGTGAGCATTCTTAAGTGTTTTCTAAGGGATAAATTCTTTCTTGCTCCATTGTGCTTTAATCATGAGTGTTTGAGTCATTCTTGGAGCTTGAAACCTTTTCAAGATTAAGGAAAGCTGTGCTATTTGATTTGTAATCATTCAACCTGAGCTGGTAATTTCATTTTGCATTGCATCATTGGATCATCAGGTTGTTTCTCTCCTTAATCTAGTTGTAATTTTTGTTTTGATTTTTCTTTGTGAATTGGTTATTGTAATTGAGTTCTTGCATGTATCTAGAGTGGGGTTCTCTATGTGAAAGAACTGAGTAGTGTTCTCAGGTTTTTGTCTCTTAGAATCTAATAGGGTTTTAGATTTCTGTACTTTATCTAGGGTTGATAAAGGGAGGCATTGTAATTGATTGTAAGAACTGAAAATTACAATAGTGGAACTCTAACCTAGTGTTGGTTGGAAGAAAATTGGATGTAGCTTCTAATGTTGAAGTGAACCAGTATAAAAATGATTGTGTTTTGCTTCTCTATCCCTTAACTCATTATATTCATTGTGTTCTTGATTAAATTGCTTGACCAATTATATAAGTTTTGATTCATTGAATTCTTTGGAGCTGAGCAACTTGTTTGAATAAAGTTTCTTGGTTTTGAAAAGTGATAAAGATCCTAGGAACTCTGTTTTTGATTGAAGAAATTTTAATTTATCAAGGTTTAACCAATTCACCCCCCCTCTTGGTTAAGTGTGAGATATTCATATCATTTTCAGAAAGTGTCAGGAGTTCGTGGATGTCTTGCGCATACCCCTTGACAACCTCTACAACTTGAGCTCTTCTTGACCTTTTGCCATGTGAGGGATGGACATACTGGGGCCATTTTCAAAAGCTCTAGGACAAGTCAAGTTCTTACTGGTTGTCATAGACTATTTTACCAAAGGGATAGAAGCAAGACCACTACAAGAGATTTCAACTAGCGAGGTAGAATAATTTACCTAAAAGTACCTCATATGCAGGTATAGCCTTCCCTATGCCATTGTCACCAACAACAACACTCAATTCAAGGCCCAAACCTACGAGGAATTCATGTCCAGGTTAAGAGTTAAGCACTAATAACCTCTGTAGAGCATCCTCAGACAAACGGCCAGGCAAAAGCAGTGAACAGGGTCATCCTTAAAGGCTAGCGTACAACACATGAAAAATCCAAAGACCTGTGAAAGAAAGAACTCCCTAGCATACTATGGGCCTACTATTGTTTGCCCCGAACAATAATCAAGGAGACTCCATTTCATCTTACATATGGCACAAATGCAATGATCCTTGTAGAAGTTGGGGAACCCTTGACAAAGAGACTATTTTTCAGACTCAACAGAATGAGGAAAACATGAGGGTTGGACTTGATATGAGAGAAGAAGTCCAAGAGATGACTAGGGTCAAAGAAGAAGCTATTGGTCCCACATGAACTCAAGAGGAGGGGTGAATTGAGTTTTATAAAATAATTCACAATTTAAAATCAAACTTAAAGCAATAATATGGAGATAAGAGATAAAGAAAACACAATCATTTTTAATGTGGAAAATCCAATTGGGTAAAAAACCACAGCGTCCAAATTGGATAATCAATCCAATGGACAACTCCACTATGATAATTTTGTGTACAAGAGTTCCTAGTATCCTAGTTTCCTAGTCTACCCTTACACGATAATTATCCCAGCAAAAAGCTCTCGTCTCAATTCACCAAGAATAGAGACAAACTGGTATCCTTATTTCCTAGCTGCGACCTCTTCCAAAGTCAAGAAGAAGAATACAATAAAATAGTTACCTTTACGCTTCTATTCCTTAAGCAAATAGGTACCTTTAAATCCTGATGGAGAGTTGAAGCACCAGACTTGCCAAATGCTTCTATATGATTTCACAACAATTCTCTCAATGATGCAAACATAAAGTCTCTAAACTCTAATATTATTTGGAATGGAATGCATACACTACACACAAAAATATGTTTCTATTTATACTAATTTAAGCATATGATTTTAACCAATTTTTGAATGTAATCCTAAAAAATATTCTATCATATTATACAATGCAATCTTAAAGATATTTTATTATATTATGCAATGCAATCTTACAAAAATTCTATCCTATTTTTGAATGCAATCTTAAAAAATATTTTTTCTTATTATGCAATGCAATCTTAAAGCAAATATCTTGGCAAGATCACTCTTCTAATCTCCTTACATAAAATTTAATAAAAATAAATAGAAACAAATCTTCTTAATTCTATGTCATCTTGAATGATATCAATCTTCAGAATTCTTCAAATAATCTTCTCAATTATGTTGATCTTTATAAATAAAAAATATCAGTAACTTTAAAATATCAAATAATTATCATCAGTGCAATAAATCTAATAATGTGGTATTCATTGTTTGTTATCATCAAAACTTTATAAATCTTTTTATGCATTAGGGGTTCAACAAATATCAATAGAAGCTACCAAGCTCTGCGCCTCAAGAAGTTACCACAGTGAATTCCGGCTGGCCTCGCATTTTTCAGCCTGGTGACCTAGTATGGTGAGTCCGAGGGGAGGTAAGGAAAATTCCACAAGCATGAAAGCTGGGACCTAATTGGGAAGGCCCATTCAAGGTCATGGCGAGCCTAGACAATGAAGCATACAAAATTCAAGAACTAGATGGAAAAACAATCTTGAGAACGTGGAACATCACCCATCTAAAATTTTATTTCAGTTGATCTACAATAAGACCGGGTGTTGTACTCTTTTTACTGCTTAAGTCTTTTGTCCCAAAACATAAAAATCAGGGTTTTGGCTTCAGAGGTTTTAACGAGGCACACCTGAGGTATGGAGGGAACTTGTACTCCAATGATTGAACTGAATAAAATTTCATTTCATTCAGTCTAATTATTTTTGTGCATATAATACATTGATGTCACAATCTCCAAAGGCTCGTCAAACCTAAGGTTTGTCCTTGTTGAGTCTCACTAAACCCAGGACAAACGTGTTCCTGGTCGAATCTCCAAAGGCGCGTCAAACCTAAGGTCCATCCTTGGTGAGTCTTACTAAACCCAAGAAAAACGTGTTCCTGGTCGAATCTCCAAAGGCTCGACAAACCCAAGGTCTGTCCTTGGTGAGTCTTGCCAAACCAAGGACAAACGTGTTCCTGGTCGAATCTCCAAAGGCTCATCAAACCCAAGGTCCATCCTTGGCGTGTCTCTCCAAACCCATAACAAACATGTTTCTGATCGAATCTCCAAAGGCTTGACAAACCCAAGGTCCATCCTTGGTGGGCCTCTCTATACCTAAAGATATTTCCTACACGGTTATTCCATAAACACTTGCCAATTTTACACGCCCACGACAGTACAAGACAAGTGTATAACTAAAGACTAACTCACCCTTGGTCGGCTCCAATACACCCATGTTAGCTTCATATCTAACGTGTCTCACCAGAAAGCCCATGCCCTTGGTTAAGAAGCTTCGTAAAGTGAAAAAGGAAGCACCAACTATCTCCACAACATGATTATTGTGCCTGAGATGAGTGGTAACATCATTGGAGTCTACCATGGCAAGACCTTCAGCTAGGTTGAAATCAAACCTAAGATGATTAGACATTATCTTGTTGAGTTCTCTATTTCATACAAACCCATTAAGCACGGTAATGTCATACCTAATGCAAAGGACCACACTCATCGCTCCACGACGAGGCCAAGTCCAAATTTGGTATAAGCACAAGACTATGATATGCATAAGACAAACAAATTTGCGACACAACAAGTCGAAGCAAGGAGAAAAATAAAAGTGCATTAAAGAAAAAGAGTTGTCAATATTACAAGTCCAACAAGGTCACAAAAGCAACATAACAAAAAATCAAAAGATGCATGGCCTAAACATCGACCCCATCATCCTCCTCTCCATCAGACGCCTCCATAGTAGTGATCTCGTCCTCGTCAAGCAGTTGCATGTCCTTCACATCTTTAAACAATTCATAGAGGTTCAAATTGAGACCCTCAATAAAGAATCATGCTTGCTTGACGGCCTTGAAGAACCCTTTCTCATGTTGCTAACCGGTATAGATGAAGAAGATGCAGAAACCACCAGGGTGGATAAAGGTGGAGGATCAGAAACATTGGCCGTAGTGGCAGTAGTCTGAGCGGCTGAGGGGGTCAAGGATGGAGTCCTAATAAGAAGGGAAGAGGGACAACTTGAACCAAACACCAACCATGTGGCCTGCTTTAGGGCTCGAAGACTAAAGGGAGCCATAGACTTCTTGCACAGTCCAACTCTTCCAACCTCTTCATTGTGCTTCCTCTTGGCAGCCACATGAGGAGGTACACTAGGTGTAACCTCGACAACATCAGCCTCGACAACATCAGCAATGTCAAGCTGGTTGGCCTATCTTCAATCGGATCTCTTCCCCCTCTAGAGGATTCATTGTCACCGATTAAGGGATGGGGCACATCACTTTCAACAAATCCAACCTGCTTCACTAAAAGATGCCATGCAAAATCGTCCATTATTCCTGTAGAGATAAACAAAACATAACACATAATTAGAAAAGACAAAGTTATGCTAAGGTAAACGCAAAAAGGCAAGGCGCTTTACCATCCAAGACACGAAGAGGGTCGCTTGTAGAAGGCAAGGACAAGATGGCTCGTGCATCAAGCAAGGCTAGCAATTGTTCCAATATAGTCTTGTCCACCCTCTCCTTTATAGACATTAGATTCTTTTCAAAATACTTGAACATTATAGGGTCTAATTTCCAGTAAAAAGGGAAATGAGGTTCCCCGTTCTCTTCATACATTAATGGCAACCTATTAGAAACGACACTAGTTGCCTTAACCATAAAGAAGCGATCCTTAAATCTACAAAACACATTCAAGTCAAACTCAAACATCCTCTTGAAAACATTATTCAATGACCCCCAAGCAATCTTCCCAGTCAACTTCATTTGGAAAAAGTACATGAACATGGGAACACTAGGCCTAATGTTGAAGAACGAGCATACAATCTCCAAAACCCTCACCATTGCCCAACTATTGGGATGTAGTTGGGAGAGAGCCACGTTCAAGCAACTCAGTAAGGCACATTGAAAGTCATTCAGAGGAAGAGTCAAATTCAACACTTCGAACATACACCGATAAACATAGAAGTAGTGGGGACCGTCATGGGTAGGATGCATACACGGGTACTCATCTTCTTTGCAAGCCACTAAGGTTATCTTGTGGGCATTACCAGGGTTGGCAAACTCAAGTTATCGATGATTGATACTTCAAAATGTCATCCCTTATCCACTCGAAACAGTTAATAAAAGGAGGAGAAGAAGGCGTTTTGCCACCACGGTGATGCATATTCCTCGATGAAACCCTAACTTCACCACTGTCACCCCTTCACGTAGCCTCGACAGTCACTGGAATCTCCTAAGGGGCTGGGGCATGATTGTTGTAATGGGGGAAGGTTGATCCTCCAAAGGAGCTATGGGAAGTTCCATCCCTGCATGTCATTCGGAGCTACCCTCGCCCACATTATTGAAGTCCGTCAACCTCTCAAAGGAGGAGGACCCATTGTCAAAAACCTCGCGAGGAATCTCCTCTGACGAAGAATCTGCAATGGGAACCTCTTCTCGCTTTACTAGAGGTTGTTGAATGAAACCTTCAGAGTCACTTCTGCCATGCCTAATGCAGAGTCATAAATAGTGGACATAGTGGGGAAAAGGGGTGTACTTAGAATGAAGGTGAAATAAAAAAAATGAAAGGGGAAATGGAAGAAAATCCAGAGATTACGAAGTACTACAACCAAAAATTGGAACAACCACGACAATCATAAGGCGAGATTAAAAAGAGAAACTATAAAAAGAGGTGCTTAAGATTGAAAATGGAAAACCTCACATGCATTCCTTTTTAATGAGGAGAGAAAGCCACAACCTTTCAGAAATTGGCTAGAGTTGAAATAACTCCCTGAAAACCCGTGCCACAATGTAACTCCCACGAACCATGTAACACGTCTTTAAGACATGTCTTCTCACGAAGCAACATGCATCAAGAAACGACAAGGGTGCTAACATATGCCTACTTTGAGTGAAATGAAACACCTCTCCTAAATGTGTTGTCTAACGGTCAGAATGGTCAAAGTCATGGATCTTCCTCATAAGACATTCAAACACTTGACTCTACCTGAAGGGACATAAAATTGCGCCACCCTAGATAACCTGTCAATCATAGCTCCGACAATGTTCGTCCAGGTTGGGGGGGCTTGTCAAACCTACAACCATTAGCCAGACAAGTTTGTGACTGTTAAATTTGTAAAGGTTTTCACCCTCAACATTGGATAATCTCTGTCGCCAATAGATTGGGCTCAGAGCTTGAGGGGCTTGTGTACTATCCAAGGTCCACAAATGATGTGGCAGATAATGCGACATTAAGCAGTCCCCATCAAACCTCCTTCCTAGTCATCCTTAGACCCCGAGCACAGATGCCCTTCAGGTAGCCAATCCTGGCACTGCATGACTAGGCGATTAGGCCGTTGAGATTCTCATTCATGAGTATTTGGCTGTCAAGGTAGTTACTTTGTTAAAAAGTTGTTACAATGCAATTACGCTTGACTAATAAGGTTGTTACACTTTTGCAACAACCCTCCAGGTAATGTTCTAAGGTTTCCATCCATCGTTATAAATAATCAAATTCTATATTCACTTTCACTCATACCTTTTCACTCATATTCTGCTCACTCAAACACTTACTTGAGCGTCAGAGTCCCTTTTGCAGGTACCCCTCATTCCTCAAACGAAAGATACTTGCAAGTACAACACCACATAGATCATCGGAGTCCACATTGATGATAGTCAATCCTAGCGTCAAATCGACTCCAAATTTTGACAAGTACACTTGGTATGAAAGAAAATTCATACTAAGAGTATGAATGATGTGACCCATAATTTCCATCCATATTGTCTTTCTTTCGACAATCAACAATTATTACTTATTAAAAATCCAATCGAACTTCAAAGTCTTCTTCCCTTCGTTCTCCTCCTCCCTTATGATAGTAATAACAACTAAATAATGTACCGCCCACACTATCTTGTATGCCTCACTTATAATTATAATTTTTTTCTTGTATATGAAAGGTAACCTTTTTTGCTTATTTTATGACAACATCTCCATTGGATGCAATTTAAGCAACACATTATGAGTTATTTATGTTATATTAATTAGTCCCTACAATGTCATATCATAGTTAAGTAACTCATATATATTTTATTCCAATGGTATAGTTATAAGCAACACTTACATTACTCCCTTAGATGATCTTTAAATGACAAGACAATACTTTTTACTCATAACCAAGTGTTACTTCTATAATTTTAAACAACCTAATATAACACATAGATTACCCCAATAGTAAAAAAAATTAAATAACGATATCTAAACATAAGCAACTCGTTAAGCAATGAGAGTTGGAAATGGTTTAAAGGTCCTTATCAA
>CM023959.1:12157999-12199912 GCA_013407115.1 Glycine latifolia
ATATATATATATATATATATATATATATATATATATATATATATATATATGATTTAGAGAGCTTTTAAAGACTTCATAAATCTCAGCTAGACTAAAAAAAAAATTATTTGTCATATAATATTTTAATTTATTACTTTTAAATAATTACATTGAAAATCAGAAATTGAAAACACACATCCACACATCAGTTATTTCGTGCTATTTGATTTTGTACCAAATAGCATTGTTGATTCGTCATTTCACATATTGTAAATTTTATAATATGATTATAATTTTTAACATAGGCTTTTTTACTCTAATTTTAACATCTCAAAAAATTCATCAAGCATTATTCTAAAATAACAATTGATATTTTCAGAATGTAAGTAATCAAATCTAGCAAGCCGAAAGCCAAGCATTTTATAATTTTAGGAATGAATCCCTCCTTTTGCCTCTCTTCAAAATTCCTCATTCCAAACATGCCCTAATTGGCACAATTGACCTTTTGAGCCGTACATGAAGGTTTTAAATGTGACCATTTGATGACAGACAGCCCTATTACCAGCATGGACATAGAATTTCAAATGAAGGATAAAAGTACAGTAAATGGTTCCATTACAAAAACATTACTACTTTTCAAAAATTAAGAAATAAGTGGTGGGCCAAAAGTGATTCTGCATAACACTTTTGCTGCTGTGATCCATGTTTAGTCAACAAAGTAGCTAGCAATAGCATCAAATCTAAAGTTTCACTTATCAATGAGGTGATGGAGGAGGTAGCATTTACAACTTTGCAAATTACACCTGTTCAAGTGTGAGCGTTCAAGACTTCAAAGAGATGAATCATGGATTAGAAGAATCAAACACAATGGCAAATATAATGTTTTAGGGGCAGTTACAGTTATAATGGTGATAACATTTATAAGGACTTTGACGCCTAGTTTAACAAAAAGAATAAAGTCAAGACTCAACAGGCAAAAGAACCTAAATATTACATTTTTAATAAAAAAATTACGAATTTGGCGCTGTTTTGAAACATATTACCAATCTAGTGTCTGGGTTACGCCCAGAACTGGGCAGGAGTGGTCACGCCCAGAACCAGGCGTGACTAGGGGGGCAGTCACGCCTAGTTCTGGGCGTGACCACTCCTGCACAGTTATGGGCGTGACCCACTCTTATATAAACCCTCCGATTTCACTTTTCCTTCACTTTTTCCATTTGCGCCTTCTATCTAAAAGCTCATCCTTCTTTCTAAAGCTTCTGAGGGATTTTTCTCTGCACCGAAACTCTGTCAACAAGTAAGTTAATTTATTAATTATGAGTTTTATTTAATATATTATTTCGTTGATTTTTAAATTTGTTAGAGCCACACTATTTATTTCATGTTGTAGAAAAATGTTAGGTTTTAGCTTATAGGATTTAGTTAGTGATTAGGGTGTAGTTAATGATTAGGGTTTAGTTAGTGTTTAGGGTGTAGTTAGCGATTAGGGTTTAGTTAGTGTTTAGGGTGTAGTTAGCGATTAGGGTTTAGTAAGTCTTTAGGATTTAGTTAGTGGTTACGGTTTAGTTAGTGTTTAGGGTTTAGTTAGTGTTTAGGATGTAGTTAGTGATTAGGGGTTAGTTAGCGATTAGGGTTTAGTTAGTGAATAGGATTTAGTTAGTGTTTAGGGTTTAGTTATTGTTTAGGGTTTAGTTAGTGTTTAGGGTTTAGTTAGTGTTTAGGGGTTAGTTAGTGATTAGGGTTTAGTTAGTGTTTAGGATTTAGTTAGTGTTTAGGGTTTAGTTATTGTTTAGGGGTTAGTTATTGTTTAGGGTGTAGTTAGTGATTAGGGTTTAGTAAGTGATTAGGGTGTAGTTAGTGTTTAGGATGTAGTTAGTGATTAGGGTTTAGTAAGTGTTTAGGGTTTACTTAGTGTTTAGGGTGTAGTTAGTGTTTAGGGTGTAGTTAGTGATTAGGGTTTAGTTAGTGTTTAGGGTTTAGTTTAAGGGTGACGATTTGGGTTTAGGGTTAAGTTGGATAACTAAAATTGAAGCAGTGAATTTACTTAGTGTTTAGGGTTTAGGATTTATTTTTAAAATTTTAATTATTTGACTAAATTAACTTGGTGTTTAGGGGTCAATAGTTATGGGTTAGGGGTTTAGGAATTTTTGTTTTGTTAATGGATTAGGATTTTTTGTATTAGGGTTTAATTTAGGTATAATGATTTTAGGGTTAATGGTTTAGTACGTGGGATTTAGTGTTAAGGACTTATTGTTCAAATTAAAATATTTGGATTAAATTTAAATTGTTCAGTTTAGGGTTAAGGTAGTTTATTTGTATTGTAATTTAATTAAGGTAATTAAGGTAATACGTTGATTTATTAATTATAATATTATTTTCATTATATTTAAATTGTCTCATAGATGGCTGATTCATCATCTTCGGCGTCTTCACGTTCTGGATCCGATCACGAAGGTGACGGAAGTGATCCGACGACCCATGTTGTGCCTACCCGGTATAAGTGGGGGGTGTTGCGGAGACGTACCCAGCGAACTCACGTTTCACAGGCTGTGTGGAACGAGGATAGATGCCGGGTGTTAAAGACGCGACGTGGTAAAGTCATAGGGGGGCTAGACTGTGACGATATTCCTGCAATCGTTGCGGTGATGTTAGGACAGGCAGGATTCTTACATGTCGCACGCATGCGACATATTCAGGTATAAATTATTTAATTGATGAATGATTCATATGAAGTGATTCCTATAAAAGTTTTGATTTATAAGTGTGCATATGCATTGATTATTTTAAACTTGCATTTAGATCGATGCTGCGCTTATTAGTGCTCTGGTTGAGAGGTGGAGACCAGAGACACATATGTTTCACATGCCGCATGGAGAGATGACCATCATGTTGGAAGACGTGGCTGGTATCTTAGGTTTAGGCAGTGACGGCAATGTCGTGATCGGAGCGACGTCAGATGATTGGGCCACCGTCGTCGAGGAGGTCTTCGGTCATCCTGCTCAGGAGGCTGAGCTAAGAGGAGGATTGTTGCGCCTGTCTTACTTTGACAGGAATTATGCGTATTGGGGCGAGGTAGGTGGGGATTTGATAGAAGTCATGCGGTTTACAAAGGCGCACATTGTGCGTATCATTGGATCATGACTACTAAGCGACAGATCCGGCAGAAGCACTGTCGGCTGTCGCTATGTCCCTTTGCTCGCAGGAGACATGGCAGACATAGGTAGGTATAGCTGGGGTTTTGCCATCCTTGCACATTTGTTTAGACAAATGTGCGAATGTACAGATGTAGATAGAAGTGGCATTACGGCCACAGGTATATGGGCGTGGCTCAGATTCCCACCCATTGCTCCACCTATACCTCAGCCTACTCACCAGGAGTGGCATTACGGCCACAGGTATATGTTCTTATTTTCTTTTATTAACTACGTATTAATGAGTCTTATAAGTAGTCTAATGTCATTTATTTTCAAATTAGGTTTACTTCTTTAGCCAGGTTTCGTGCACCCGACGACATACTCAGCCTACTTCAATCCACCATCGTCCCAACACATGATGCAATGCTATATTACAACGGCAAGTGGAAGATACCACGGCAAGTCAATTTTGTGGGTTATGCATTCACTGGAACAAATCCAATAAGATTTGAAATTCCTTCAGGATGCAACATTGAAACACTGAAGGACCTAATCAAGCAAGTTGCGCCTGTTGGGGTTCCCCCTTATGGAATTCACAACTCATAGGTGGTAAGAAAATTGTTTTTTCGACAGCCATCCCATTACGCTTATTCAAACAACACAATCGAATATCAGATCAAAGAGTTGACAACCGATGCAGACGTGTTGAAGTTGTTAGTTGAATCCAACTACTGGAAACGTTTTTATGCAAATTAGTGTTGTTATTTTCGTATTTCAATAAGTGTGGTTATTTCAATTGTTCTGATTATTTCAATTCATGGCATCATTGTTTTTTTCATGTCCAAAACAAATTTTTGTTATGCGAATTGATCAACATGATAAAAGGCTAACCATATTCTGGAACGGAAATATAAAACCTTAAAATGAAATGCATTTACATACAACTAGTATTACAAACATCATTAAAAAATCATGAAACAGGCCGACGATCAGGACAAGCTCTCTGATTATGTCCAACAGCCTTGCAAATTCCGCATCTGGGGCGTCTTTGGCTAGTTTCGACTTCGTTCATCTCGTTACGTATTCTAGTGGCCTTTGGACGACCCTTTCCACGCAACATTTCCCTGTTGGGTATGATAACTGGACCGTCACTCGGTGGAATAGAAGCTTTATTACCAATTGCCTGCCATGGGATTGAGTAAGCCTGCACCAAATTACTTACGAGGAAGACATCATCCACAAACTGCAATGGATTCTGACGAATATGTAAAGTAGCAGCTACAGCGTGACTACATGGGTATTTGAAGGCCTTAAACCTGCCACACTGACAAAAATGCTCTCCAAGATTCACTGAAAATGACGTCTCACAGCCCTCCGCCACCTCAAATTCGGTTTGATCAAGATTATATGTGCGTACGTGGTGACCTGTAGCAACGGACTGATTATGCCTCATAGCATCAACCACAATCTTGCAATGCCGCGTTGAAGGGTCAGCATGTGAAATAGCCGCCAGACCCCTGGTTACAAAATATTCAACCAATCTGTTGTACGTGTGCTTCACCAGAGCAATAATAGGCATGTTTCTTGCTCCCTTCAACACCCTGTTGACTGATTCAGCCAAGTTTGTTGTCATATGGCCAAATCTTCTCCCTTCTACGTCGTATGCACGTGTCCACTTTTCCTTGGGGATGTTATCAATCCATTCTGCAACCTCAAGTTTAGGTTTAACGGAATCGCGCTAACGCCACCTCAAAATGAGACATACAGGGAGTATAACCTGCAAAACAATCATACCATTAGCACTAATCGAGTTACGAATATCTCCATTTAATATATTCAAATTACTTGTTAACCATACCTAAATTCATCAGCGTCTTCTTCAAGCGTTGATTCCTGATCTTTTGATTAAAATTACTGGCAATATGACGAAGGCAAAACACGTGATGAGCATATGGTGGTTGCCAACCAGGATGATTCGCCACAGCAGATAGTATGCTCTGGTGCCTATCTGAAATGAGACATATGTTTTGCCTTTACGTAACGTGGAAGCGAATGTTAGCAAGGAAGTATGCCCAGGCTTCCAAGGTCTCCCCCTCAACTATGGCAAATGCCAGTGGCAGACATTCATTATTGCCATCCTGAGTCGTGGCAATCAACAATTTCCCTGTATACTTCCCATACAAATGAGTGCCATCAATCTGAATCATCGGCTTGCAAAAATTAAATGCTTGGCAACACTGTCCGAAAGTCCAGAACATGCGATGAAACACACGTTTTCCCCGTACCGATCGACGTGCCACAAAATAATCATTTGTTTGAATATCATAAAAAGAACCTGGTGAAAAATGAAGCATGTACCGACACCACCTGGGCAAAAATGCGTACGATTCTTCCTAGTTCCCGTAAATCATTGCCATGGCTTTCTGCTTCACATACCAGGCCTTACGATATGAAACTCTAAATCAAAATGAATGGGTGATCCTTTCCTGAACCAATGCAATCGACACAGACGGTTGCTCCTTAGTCATTCCTAACAATGCAAATGTAACATTCACATTAAAATGAACAACCTTAATGAACCATTATAGAAGACATATAGAGGAAATTGAAAAAATACATACCTACTACAACTGAAGCAATAACATCGGCATCAAGCTGTCTATGACCTTGTGAAATATGATCATTCAAGCAATTGTGGTTGCCCCCCATCTTGAAACAATCCACTTCTCATCGAACGGTGCTTTAATTACCCTAACCCTCCATGGGCAACCCTCGTTATGAGCAATACACCTCATGCTAAATCTATCAGGCCTGCTCTCAACCACATATGCTTATTGATGCTCCCTCATGAGGTTCCGCTGATAAGCAATTTGTGCGTCCCTTTTGGAGGCGAATTCCTGTTTAACAAACAACGCATCCCCTAATTGCCATGGACCCTACACTGAACCCGAACCGAAACCGGTAAAAGATTCTTCTTCGCTTGGATGACTCCAATCGGTATATGTCTAATGAGGAATTCCATCCCAAAAAGGAGTGACCTCAGCACCTTCAAATACAAAATCAGATGAATAAATATAAGATGCACACTAAAATACTATAACATACACATATACAAATTTTTGACATGTTACATACCTTCAACAGGTTGTTCTGATTGTGTACATCCTACATCCGGATCATGACGGATTTCAGATGACCCCCCACATCAGTGTTTGCTTCGAATCCAGTCGTATGCACACCACCATCATCGTCATTATCTGACGCGCTAGCATCCTCCTCAAGAAGACGATCCTCCATTGCAATGTTTTCATCATCGTCATCCTCTTCATCCCCATCCATAACCCAAGTTGGGTCATGTGAATCTTCCTCAGACACGTTTACTAATGGAGTAGCATATGACGATGTAGGCATAACAGACTTTAAAGGAACTGACCTGATGGCTAAAACATCATCTGCTACAGTAAAGTCCACGTACAACTCTAGAAAATCTTTCGTTGGCAGCTTGAAAAATTCTTCTATAAGCAATTCTATGTCTTCATCATCCACAAGCTGGAAACCCATGTACTGTTGACGTTGCCATAATCTTCCCGTAAGCAAACTGATACATTGGTTGTCCTGCAGACCTAATTTTTGTTGTATCTTCTTATGTAATTCACCCATTGTTGAGCTTCACTTAATACGTGTCTGGCTTTTCTCCCCTTCAAAAACAACACCCTGTGGCCCTTCAAATTTCCTTCCATTAAAAAATAACACAACACGGACAAACTCCTCACCACCTGAACTCATTTCTTCCACTAAAGAAAAACAATAACTTCTTCGTAGAGCTTCGCTGTAGACATCATAAATTTCAAAAAATTGTGTTACAACATGTTATTGCCATTACTGATAAAAAAGTTCGCATGCCGTTGAGACCATACGCCTACAGCCTAAACCCAACACTAAACTAAACCAGAAACCCTAAAATTAAACCATACACCCTAACTTTTACACCCTAAAACCTTAAACCTTAAACATTGAACCATAAACCCCTAAACCCTAACACCTTAAACCCAAAACCTTAAAACGTAAACCATACGCCTACAGCCTAAACCCAACACTAAACTAAATCAGAAACCCTAAAAATTAAACCATACACCCTAACTCTTACACCCTAAAACCTTAAACCTTAAACATTGAACCATAAACCCCTAAACCCTAACACCTTAAACCTAAAACCTTAAAACGTAAATCATATGCCTACAGCCTCAACCCTACACTAAACTAAACCCGAAACCCTAATACATAATAGTTTACTACAAAACTAAACTACATCCTAACCCTTAAACCCTAAAATGAACTAAATAAATTTAACAACCAAACCCTACACCCAAAAATAGTAAACCCTAACCTGTAAACCCTACATCGTAGACCCTCAGCCCCACACCCTCAACCTAAACAGTTTACCCTAAACCCTAAACTAAACTAAACCCTAGACCCTAATACCAAACATTATTCTACTAAACTAAACTATAAACACAAACAACTAACAATTTCACATGTCACAAACAATTTTACAATATAACATATTATATAATATCTATAATTAATCAAATAACTTACTTGTTGGCAGAGTTTCGACAGAGTTTCGGTGCAGAGAAAAATCACTCAGAAACTTTAGAGAGAATGAGGAACTTTTAGAGAAAAGGCGCAAATGGAAAAAGTGGACGAAAAGTGAAATCGGGGGGTTTATATAAGAGTGGGTCACGCCCAGAACTGGGAAGGAGTGGTCACGCCCAGAACCAGGCGTGACTGCCCCCCTAGTCACGCCTGGTTCTGGGCATGACCACTCCTGCCCAGTTCTAGGCGTGACCCAGACACCAGATTGGTAATATGTTTCAAAACAACGCCAAATTCGTAATTTTTTATTAAAAATGTAATATTTAGGTTCTTTTGCCAGACTCAACAAGTGAAAATGAATTGAACAAGTACTTTTCACATTTAGATTGAGGTATCCATTTTATCTACTCAATTGGCATAAATTACAACTCATTTCTCTTGTAAGTTTAAAATTTAAAATTTTCAATGAATGTAAAGATATTACTGATAATTAATTTATAAATATTTTTTAAAAATACTAAAATATTTGGATGGACGTTGACAAAATTGATTTTGAATGAAATTGATTTTATTAAATTAATTTTGGTTGAAATTGATTTTGTTAAATTAATTTTGGTTGAAATTGATTTTGAAGTGGTGTGATTTATGTTTGGATGTTTATTATAAAATCAAGTTATGAGCAAAATTCAATACAAAATTCAGTATCAAATGCAGAAGCTACTCCGTGCATGTTTGGTTTGATGTTGGAGAATTGATTCTAAGTCTAGAATTATTTTTGATACATTTTTACATGTTTTGTTTCACATCGAAGAATAATTAAGAATTAATTCTCGGTCCATAGATTATGGGATTGAAGCAATTTGAGGAATTTCTGCGTTGGATCTAAAATTTTGTACTAAATTTTACTTCTAATTTAATTTTATAATAAAACATATAAACATAAACCACATCACTTCAAAATTAATTTTGTCAATACTCATCCAAACACATACTATCAGTTGCTTCAACTCAATTAATTTTGAATCTAGAATTAATTCTAAATTTTTTTCCAACGTGAAACCAAATATATAGAAATGTATTTAAAATTAATTCTAGATGCAAAATCAAATTTTTAAGGCCAAACAAAATACAAACTTAAAATTTTCAACTCTGATATGATGAATCCCATAACTTACCCAATTTTTTATTTACAAAAATATGATGAAATATGGTCCATCACATGTGGAGCTCTTGGAAAGTATTCTCAGAAGTCTTTGACTTTGGGCTGACCTCTTAGCTAGCCCAATTATCCATATTTGATCCGAGCCCATGCAACAATGTCCAAAGCCTGAGCCCAGAATCATACATCCAAACAATTCAGTACAACTTTAGGGAGATAACAGCTCTTCCTTTTATTTTTAGTTTGAGAAAAATAACATAATGATTAGAAAAAAAAAAAGCATAGAACTTAAGGAGTACTAGTGAGCAGCAATGATCACTGCAGGTATTAATGAGGTTGAGTTTAGCATAAGGATATAATATTTTATAATAGTGAATTAAAGTTTGAATCATATTAAAAGAGATATTCAATATCTAAGTATATTTTAATAAAATCATCAATAGAAGAATAATATGAGGAATCAAAAGTAATGATATCATTGATTAGACAATCAACCCTTTTTAATCTAGACCATAAATAATCAAAATTACTAGGTTACAGAGAAACTTAGTCTTTAAAGGAAAGGGACATAATCTCTAACAAATTAGATACTTTAAAAATATAACACTATCCCCTTTGAAAAGGAGAATTCATAAGGGCATTAATCCAATCAAGCTCAAAGGCCAGAAATACACTGGTTATGAAAAAAATTTCCACGCATTTAGTCTATTTGATGCAGTACGTTAAGAACCTATTTACAAGAATTCTATCAAGTTAAATTGCAAGTTAATCCAAATGATTAAACACAAAATTCTAATAAGAAAAGAAAAGAAACCATCCTATATATACCCTTTATTTTCCAATTAAGCCTGGAATTTTATGTTCGTCTCGACTAACTCCAAACTCAAGAGCTACTTGAGCTAGATTAGTCCAGCTCATATCTTAAAATGTTTTTTCTCGTTAATTTTTATATATTTTTTGGTGTCAAATAATACGAAGTTTATATATATATATAGAGAGAGAGAAAGAGAGAGAGAGAAGTGCTTTCACATGATGAGCTAAATCAGCTAATGAATTATGAGTCAAACATACGAAAACTAAAGCTTTGTCCATTTAACAAAAATGTTAAAATTTTCAGCTTATCCAGGCAGTAAGCACAACTCATTAGCTTTTGTAATCATTGCTTATTGAGTTGTTATGGAATCAAGCTATGAATTGCTTGCAAGCTGGCTCAACCAACTTCCAGCCATAGCAGCAATCAGCTGACCTTAAAAGCCAGAAATTTAAGTCAACTAGTTCCTCATATCCTTTACAATATGAATAAATCTCATAAGAAATGTGCAATAGAAAACCTTTACTTTTCAAACATGTGAGGCGCAAACGCACAACAAACACTGGCCAACAATTGTGCGCGCAATCGGAAAGCATGGCATATGTTGTTTAATTTTTTATAAAAAAAGAATAATTTGGCTATCAAAAAAAGAAAAGAAAAAAATAATTTAGACAATGTTACATAGATGAAAGAGTGTCCAAACACAATACTTAATTTCAGTGCAAAACAACATACTATATATTAACAAATTAATTGATTAAAGAAAGAGGAATTGACAACATGAAATTTTAAGTGTTACCTTTGTATCCTCAAAAAAGAAAAAGTATATATATTAATTTAATTTTATGATTTTTTTTAGAAACAGGGAGGTCTTCTCTATACACCTCTATACACCAGAGCCTTTTTTTCTTTTCATTTTATATTAATTTAATTTTCAAAATTCAAAAATGCGCATAATTGGATTATGCTTAGTTTTACTAAATTCCATGACTAGTAAGTCAAACCATACTCTCATGTTCAGTGGCGATGATCAGTTGTCAAATGTAACAGCCGATATCAGAACGATGCATTTTTACATGATTTCTGGCAATTTATACAAGCACAATTTTTGCAGGGTTCCATATTCCCTCATACACAGGAAATTAGACCAAAGAAACAAGGTGCAAAGAACATGTAGTGAAAATCCAAAAAACACACTTTTGCCATTTTACCTTGGTTTTTAGTATTATTGACAAAGATGAAAATCAGTAGGAAGACCATGACAAAAGAAAACGAAATTGTGACAGCCAATTCTATATATGACACAAGGCTATCACACTTTTTAACTTAAGAGTTCACAGGATGCACTAAGAAGAGTACAAAAACTAAATACCAAAACATCGCAAGATACAACATACCTTAGCAGCCGCTTCCAAGGACTCGTGGTATGATCCTTTTAAGGGTCTCGTCTCGTCCTATTGAAACCAAACTTCCCGTTACACAATTTTAACAGGAAAATACTTCCTATGAGACTAATACTAATACAAGGATGAAAATACACCTAGAGTCTCAATTTGTGGTACTCTTTCATTATAACATTTCATTATCTTAAAACATTTGTTAGCTCATACATTGCCCCCTCGAAAATGCTAATGACGATGACAATAATGACAATAATAATGATCAACAAAGACATGGACAATAAAGATGACAAAAGTGAAAATGAATGTAATAGTGGTTGTGATGCTAGGGATAATGTTGTAGGTAATGGTGGTTGTGATGCTAGAGGTAATGCGGTTTAAGTGTTGGCATAATAGTGATGATTATAACAATAATAATGATATTGATGATGATTGCAATAAAAATATAGTAAATGGTGGTCATAATAGTGACAAGGGTATAATAAGCCATTTTTTATGGTAAAAATTTACAAAACTTGATGGTGTTAAGTGTGTCACATTATTAAGTGTACGAATTTTAATATTTAGTTTGAGGATTTATTTTAATACTTCCATGAGGGCTTGTCTTGATACAATGGTAAAGTTGTGCCTTGGTGACTTCTTGGTCACAAATTTAAATTCTGAAACAGCCTCTTTGCATATGCAAGGGTAAGACTACGGACGATATCCATCCTCCTTGTTATTATGTAGGTGTCCTAGAGACAATTTGATTTATCAGTTGAACACCTTGTACTATTTATTATTTCATGATTAATAAGAGCAAACTTTATATTTATCATATTTATGTCTACCTATATTTATAGCAATATGCGTTTAAAGATAAAGGTCCTAGGAATAGAACAAGTGTACACTCGAGGATCTATGATAGGGATCATGATCATGTGGATTCGAGGACACTACATGTCTATTGCCTAAAGCTTGTTCCTAGTCTTGAATCATCAAGAAAGGGCATTGATGATCTCAATAAAACTAGTACGACATCTTCTACTTGTATAGAGATACAAGGTAGGGATCTCATGGAATGCAGGCATGGTGATGCCTTAGCTGATGTCGTGGATGGATTTGTTGGGGAACAGATGGCACTGAACTGACCCACAGAGAGACTCCACAAGGATTCTTTAAAATATCATTGGATTTGTAAAGTCTCTCATCGTTTGGTAGTGCGTATGTGTCCTGGACTCGAGAATGTCGTCGAATACTGTGTCCTAGGGTAATACTTTGATTGTACGACTCTATCCGCTTGAAAATGGGAAAAACAGTGTACTCTTGGGTATAACCTAAATACATGAGTATAGATCGACATGCTGAAAGGACTCACAATCCCTTATGAGGGATTAGTCGTTCACAAGACCGGCAGGGATTGGATGACTTCTAGTTGACTCGGGAATCTATGCATAGTAAGAGTTCATGAGGAGTCATGATCTGTCTTAGAGTCAATAGAATAAGATTCCTAGTTCCTGTGAAAAGTTATATTTAGTCAATAGAGAGATGATACTTTATCCTTACTCTCGACTAAATGTGAATGACGATGTGAGGGATGATGGAGACACGGTATCCAAATTAAAAAGGTAGATCACTTGATCAACTCAATTAGTTCTGGGGCCGCAGAGCATTGCTAGTGTCTTATGTGGTCATTAAATGAATTGGGTCCGTTAAAAGAGTTTAATTGGTCCAAGTTTATTTATGTCAGTGACTAATTGGGTCTAATGGGTCACACACAAAGGTTATTCTTTGTTGCAAGTTATAACGAGTTTGGGTCAATAATTAGTTATTAGGCTTTATCAAGACTATGAGTTAAATTGAGTTAGAGTTGGACTTCAAGCCCACTTGAATCATACGCCCTATTTGGTGCATTAGTGATGAAATTGGTTTCTCCACTAATAGGCCCAAGTGTGTTGACAGACACAATGGACCTTGGGCCATGAATCCTAGTAAGTCAAGGAGTTGACTTGACCAAAATAAGTTTTGGGCAAATTCAAAATTTGAATTTGAAATTTGAAATTTTGAATTTTGAATTCAAATTCAAATTCAAATTACGAACTGAGATAAGATTGAATTTATATTTGAGTTTAAATTTGAAATTTGAAATTTGAAATTGAAATTGAAATTGAAATTCTATGAGGTCAGGTTGTTGAGGATAATTTAAATTATCTAAATGAATTATCCAAAGATTGAATGAAGATTCTTTCAACAACATTGGTTGTTGAGGATAATTTAAATTATCTAATAAAGATTGGATGAAGATTCTCTCAACAACAATATCATTTGAATTTAGAATTCAAATGATTTTTGTTGCAACAAACTTTGGAGGGATAAGAGAGAGAATGAGGCGATTTTGATGAGAGTATCTTGATATATTCTTTTTCAAATTTTCTGCAATAAATGGATAGGATGCATTCACTTGAATTTTGAATTCAAGTCTTGCAAGAGTGGAACAAACTCAAGGATGTTCTAGTAATATCTTGAATTTCAAAATTCCCAACAATTTGGGGATGATTTGGTGTGTGAGGATCATGCAATGCAACAACCCTACCTCACCTTAAATAGATGCCTATGTGGGGAGGATTTGATATAAGAAATTTTTGCCCCCTCCCCTCTGGGTTCTGAACCAAGTTCTAACTTTTCCTTTCCCTTATCTTCTCTCCTCTTTTGCTGCACCTTCACCTGACCTCAAGCACCATTATAGTCTTGAAAAAAGAAACCAAATACTTGAAAGCCTCACACCTTGCATGCGCCTAGCAAACCACCAAGGAGAAGGAGGAATCAAGGAGAAGAAGTTCCAACTTGCAAGAAGGAGATAACCGTGTGGATCACCATTGGATGACATCATCTTCTTTGAGCCTTCAAGTGATAAAAGTATTTCTAAAACCCCAACGTGTTTCAATGAGTAATTCCTAAGTACACATACATGAGGTGCATATATGGTTTATGTTTCCGCATCGAAATTTTTTTGTTTTTACCTTCATGTGAGTACACTGCGGTTGGACCAATGTGCTGTGGTTTTCGAACTTTGACTCTTTACCTTCGCTTAGTGATGAGCCCTGGACAATGAGGTACATAGCTTTTTTTTTTATATTTTAATACTCTCACTATCTCATTACAATTGTCATGCAAGGAAAAAAATTGTCTAAGTATAATTGTCATTTTAATTTTTTAATGTAATATTAATTACTTTTTTTTTACTTATATCCTTATATATTAATGATGAATTACAAAATCTAGAAATGAATTAATGATGATTTAAGATTAAATTTGTAAAATTACAATTTTCTTTCATCTATTTATTACCTTTTCTTAGTATGTATAAAATAATCTAGGATAACTATTAATGTGGGACAGATGAAGTAATTAATTTGAGGCTTAAATATTTTTTTGTTCAAATTTACCTATAATTATAATATTTTTTCAAATTTATTATTAACTTTATTAAAAATCTATTATCCGTTTTCTCTCATATTTGTATGAGAAAGAAAGAGATAATTCAAGATATTTAAGTATTCTAATAATATCCAATAAAAATGAACTTTTTTTTCAAAACTATGTCTTAATTATAAATAGGAATATAAAATATTATTTTTTTATTTTAATCCTTTTAAATTAATACGTTAATTTTGATTTATTTTTATAAATTAATGATAATATCACATCATGTGTTAATATGGTGTGATAATATTAATATTTTATTTGTTTTCTCATTATTTTTGTAATAAAAACTTACAAACTAAAAGTAAATAACTTGGAATATGTGGGAGACTAATTTTTTTTTACAAAAAATTAAAACACTAAATCTCAAGAATGTTTATCTATTTTTATTTTCTCTTTATATTTTCATTTAAAAAAATGTGTTGAAGTTTATCCATACCATACCTCACTCGCACACGTTATGTAGGTCTAACACAATTTATGGCGTGACATCTCCGGCAACCTCTGAGCGCGCGAGGGCCACGTGAAACCTCAATAGTACACTACACACATTCAATGTACACACACCACACCCTCTCATCGCCACCGACTGAAATCAAAAGCTAAATTAAAATAAATAAAAAGTCAAAATCAACAGTGGCAACTCCGTAATTCCCCGAAACATAAATGGACATTTACGTAAAGCACGAAAAAATTAACCTCATTAAAAACTCTTTCGGTCTTTCCTCTTTCTGTCTTTCTCTCTCTCTCTCATTTGCGTCTTCGAGTTTCACAGCGAAGTCGTAAAAGGTACTCTCTCTCCTCTCATCTTTGGATCCCCAAATCTAGGGCTTTTTCTTCTTCTTCTCTGCGAAAATTCGTTGAATCACTGTCATAATTTTCGTCATCAATTTCTGATTTCGAATCTTCGTCTTTGTTTTCTTTCCATCGTTGAGGTTGTGTTGTGCTTACTTCCCTGTGCTGGTTTGGTAAGCTCTTATTGTATCTGTGAATGCTCGCTTCGGATCTTCGATTTCGTTTCGTGATCTTGCTTGTGCTGTTTAATTTCCAGTGTGTGTGCTAGTGTTTGTGCGAGATGTGAGTGAAGGTTTTTGTTTTTGTTCCATTTCTGTTTTTTTATTTAACTTGAATTGTTACCTAGCAACCTAGCAATTTGATGTCAGATTTGTGATAGCGTGTTGCTGCTACGAGTTTGGTAGCTTCAATTTTGTGTGGAGTTGCATGGAAGTCAAATGTGGAAATCCATGTTCTTGAAAATGGATAAATAAGATTTGGGAGCTCTTTTATTTGCTTTGTATGTGATGGTTAGAAATTACTAGAATTATAGTTTTCCCTTTTTATTTTTGGGGTTATTTGGAGTAGAAACCCCCACTATACTAGAATACTACGAAGTGTTATGAAATTGATGTAATTTATAATTTGAAGTAGGAATTATGCTTTTGTGAACTATTATAAATCTAGTCAGGCATTTGACACGTGTCAGGACAAAAAATGAAGATGTTGAAGCATTTTCTTTTTCTCTAATTGCATGTTTGCTATACCCTGTTTCTTGCTGTGTTTTTGTGTTAATTTACTCCTTTAATAAGGTCTATATTGTGTTTATGATAACTTGTTAGGGTTTCAAGAGATGGAAAACATGCAGAGCTTCTGGCAATTGGGTGATGAACTCCGTGGGCACTCAAAAGCATCGGAGGATCACAAGTGGTTAATGGTTGCTTCGAAACTGGCCGAACAGACAACATTGAAGGGGGAGCGTGTGAACAACCTTGATCTTTCAAAGGGCCCCATTGAAACAAGGTCAAGGGATAAATTTGGGTTCCAGGAAGAGAACAAATTTGATTCTCTTAACTTGAGCATGTTGAACCTGGACAATAAATTTACTGAGAATGTGAGCAAAAGCTCGCTTCGAAATGGTGTTTACGGTATGAATGCAGTTTATCAGAAAAACAATGCAAACATGGTGAGTAATGTGATCAGTAACAAGTACAATGGCAATATTCAGCATAACAAAGAGATCAACAACATTGGCAACAACAACAACAACAATGAAAACAACAACACAAATGCAACTGACAAAAGGTTTAAGACCTTGCCTGCTGCGGAGACACTCCCACGCAATGAGGTGCTTGGAGGATACATCTTTGTCTGTAACAATGACACAATGCAGGAAGACTTGAAACGTCAGCTATTTGGTGTGTGCTTATTAGTTATTAAATGACATCTATTTTTCTATCTTGAAGATTATTATTCAAATACTTCATGATGACTGACTCTCTCAATGTTTTTTGATAGGTTTGCCTCCAAGGTATCGAGATTCTGTTAGGGCAATAACGCCAGGGTTACCTTTATTTCTTTATAACTATACTACTCATCAGCTGCATGGTATTTTTGAGGTAAGCTATTCTAAATTTCCAGTTACAGTTAATTGTGTTGTGCTTTAGACTATGCAGAATGTACCTTATTTTTAGGGCTATGAAATATTGAAATCATTTCCCCAGTTTAAATGATATTGGTAAAAAGTGAGGCTAATTATAATTTCTCAAGGAGAAACATTGCACCCAAGAACAGCTAAGAAACCTATTTGTGTTCCCCAATAGCTAGAGTCTGTGTTAAAAATATGTTATAGGCATGGAAATATTGTCTGTATTTCAGAAATGATGAACATTCTTCTGTTATCGTTACTCATACATTTAGAGCATGTAGATGGATTTTGTTGTTGTATTATAATCTAATAGATAGAAAAAAGCTGATGTTAGTGGGGTTAAATGATACAAAAATTGTATTCAGCTGCTGTGGCATAGCTAGTTATGGGGTTACCCAATGCATAGGATGAAAATGACTGTTTTAATTTGGTCTCATTGTTTTTTATTTCTCCTTTGCTTGGATATGTTTGTGTGATTAGAGATTGGGTATAATTTTCTATCTTTGAAAAGATGTATATAGTTTCTTTCTTGCATCCTTTAGTATTATTTTTTCTAACCACTATTCAAATTCAAATATAATGACTAAAATTGAAAAAAGTTGTTGATAGACAAATTAAATTTAGCAGATTATTTGCTTACTTTGAAAGTCCTGTGTTGCAGGCAGCAAGTTTTGGTGGCTCTAACATAGATCCAACTGCCTGGGAGGATAAAAAATGCAAAGGGGAATCAAGGTTTCCCGCTCAGGTAGTAGAATATTATAGGATTTTGAAATGGTGAAGACCATGTATGAGCTTATCTGTAAATCAATGAATAAAACAATATCGTGTTCCTCCTCTTCCTTGTAGGTAAGAATCCGTGTCAGGAAGCTCTGCAAGGCATTGGAAGAAGATTCTTTCAGGCCAGTATTGCATCATTATGACGGGCCAAAGTTTCGTCTTGAGCTGTCAGTTCCAGAGGTATGAAGGAATATTGCTATTTTAAACTAAAAAGAATCATTCCATGACATTGATTTGTCCCTGTTGGTTTCTGTCTTTGATGGAGTGGAATTTTTTATTGATATTGGATATTGCAGACTCTGGATCTGTTGGACCTATGTGAACAAGCTGGTTCAGCAGCATAAGCAAGAATCAAACAAAGAATGAATGTGCAAAATAGGTAGGTTTTGGTGTGCCAGCTGTGTGGTTTTGGCAGATTTTCCGTGAAGCGTAAGCTTGGAAAGTGGATCATCATCTTTTGGGGGAAGTAAAGGGAGCGTGTTGTTGAGAGTGAGAGACCCTTTGTTGGTGAATAAATGGTTGTTGTGGTATCTATCCCCTGAAAGATGCTTTGTAGCTGTTGAATGACATTTAATACCTTTGTATGATTAAGTAAAGTACAGACTACTGTTTGTACTGCTAAAATATGAATCTGTTTAACCAAGAAAAAAAATTAAAGCTAAAAAGCTTCATGTATTACTAAACTCTATGTTGAGTTGGCTGAAGTGATCTTTTATTTTATGGGCAGTTTGTTAGTTTTTTCCATAAAAGAATTATTTTTTTTAAAAAAATTACTTTTACAAGTTTTTCATGCATATGTTTTATCTTTTCAAAGTAATCAGAAGTTGGAAAAAATTAAAATTTGACTAAAGTCAAGTTAATTTGAATGGATTCTTTTATAAAAATCAGTTAATAGTTAAATTCATGATCGTAAATAAATATAAACTAGTTTTTGTTTTTTAAAATTATAAAAAATAGTCATTAGAATACTTAAGGGTCCGTTTCAAAGGAATGAAAGTGAATTGGAAGGAAGAAAAAATATGCATAAGAATATCTTTTTTTTTTGGAGAAAAATAAGCTTTACTTGTCAATATGATCCGTAAATTATTTTAAATCATTTAATTTGGTTTTTAATTTTTTTAAATGCATTAATTTAGTTATTTTTGGCGAATTGGATGGAATTGGATTCGTTAGTATTGTGAATTTTAACTGATTTCTTTTAAGAATAGTGACAGCTAAAAGCCGTCACCATATTTATTGTTAGTTTTAAAATTACATGATGCTGATAGTACTGACTTACCGTTACGCTTCTCATCAGTAACGCTCCAATCACATAATGGAAGAAGCACTCATCGTCTCAATGAAATTTCCACTGTCTTCGACCACCACCCCAAGAAAAGGGTGCCTTGCGCGACACCGCTGTCATGCGCATGCGGCGACGCCCTTGGGGTCGGTCGCCGTTGAGATCCGCGACCTGCAGTAGAAGGAGTGGCGATGGCTGGGCACCTTCGGCACGGCGGAGGAGGCTGCCTGCGCCTACGGCCCTCTTCGACGACCCTGTCGCCAAACCATCCTCTTTCTACTCCGCTACCAATGCCAACGTTGACTTCGATCCCAACTACTACAATCGCTTCCTCCTTCGCGACTTCTCCGATAAGTGCCTCTCCGAGACCAATGCTATCAAGAAGTCACTAGACTTACTATTATTGTGGTTAAAGCCGGCACTATTCCTAAATAAAATCCACTGATATTCACAATGCTAACGAAGTTAAGCTAATTGGACGGAAATCTGATATATTTTAAAAAATTTAAATACCAAAATAAATCTCTTAAAAAGATTAAATTGATTTTTTAAATATAAATTGAGATTCAAATTAATAATTTAGTCAACAATAAAAGAAAAATACGAAGAAAACTTACATTTAAAAAGTAAAAATTTAAATTTTAAAAACTTCCTTTTCTCTTTCAATTTCTTGCTTTCTTCCAAACGCAGGTAAAAGAGGTTTTGAAGAGGTGGTGTCGGTGGTTCGAAATTGGAACTGTTGGACTGGTGATTCGGTAAAGTGTCAGGATGGAGAAAAGTAATTGGAAAATGGGTCAAAATTGGTAATTAGTCAGAGAATGACAATAAGTTGGTTAACAACTGCAATGAAAAATTTAATACAAAGTTAATTTTTTTAAAGAAAATAAAAAAATTAATTTGAAATATTTGTCATTCTCTTTTTTCTTCTAAATATAAACTTGCTGCTATTGTTGATGAATCGATGTTGTTAATTATTAATACTTAAACTTAATTAAGTGCTATGCATTTGTTTTGAACTTTTGTGTGTATTTGAAATGAAAAAATCTTATAAAATTGGATTTTAGTTTAGTTTTAAATTTTATAAAGTCATGATATTATATTACTTTAATATTATTTTATGTTTTATATAATAATTATTATTTTACTAGCATGGATTTGATTATGGTTCAATTATTGTTGTACCTTCACCATTTCAATGATAAGTCCGATTTTAAAATATTGAAATGTATGAATGGATCTGATTTACAAATGCAAGGCTATTGTCAATAGTTTATTTTTCATGTTAGTATAAAAATTGGTAAATTGACAACTAACTAAAAATTGTTTTAAAAATAATATTTAAAGTTATCACCATTTTCATAAAATTTATTCTATTTATAAAACTTATAAAGAATTCTTTCTATTTTATAAATGTTACAGTTAAATTTAGAATCTTTATATTTGTATACAGTTGTAAAAAAGTATCGGAATATTAAAGTAAATTTTATTTCATTATACAATTTTTCTTTGCTTTAAACCTTTGATAGAATTTGTTGAGACCCAAATTATGCTACAAGTAATGAAATTAAGATGTTAAAGAATTTTATAGAATTGTTTTCGGCTAATATGTAATTTGGCTAATTTTAATATTGGTTGAATGAGGAGAAGGTCAATTCAGTTGAATGCGCAACCAATTAATTTTCAATATTAGTTGACTAGTTTAATGTGGATAAGATCAACTCAATTATGTTTTGTATTAGTTGAATGGTAGAATTTGACTAACTTTAGTGTTAACTAAATGAGGACAATAATAGTTTGGTTGAATGCACAATTGACAACTTTGTAATATTAGCTAAATAAAAAGGTTAAATGAATGTTGATAAGGTTAGGTAGGACTAAGGTATGAGAAATCAAGTTAATCATCATGTTGATCCATCTCCTCGAGCTACAAAGGAGGGTGAAGATAAGATAATTATAGATTGTAGAGAATTTGATTTCGAAGATTCATTAGAAGCTATTTGTGGTGTCATTTCGATTCTACCGATAGGATTTGTTGAGCAAAATTAAGCTTGTTGAGAAGTCAAAGACCATATATATGAGGAAAGATTATTATGAGGATCCTTTGACTATACATCGTGTAGTCTAGGTCACTCAAGTTTCTTGTATTACACTAAGATACAATGTAGCGGTGTTTGATCCACCTATTGGCGAAATGAATAGACAAAAGAGTCATATAAAAATGATCGCTGCAATGGTTGAAGGTCAAAGGTTAGGGAAAATTCTAGTTGACGATGGTGCTTGCATCAATATTTTACTTGTAACAATGTTGAAACATTTCAAGAAAAAGGATCTATTGCCACAGAACAATATGGTTTTGATTTTAGCCGAAAGTTGTCAAATATTATGGTGTAGTACCATTGGATGTTACAATTGAAAGTTGTCGACGAGCGACAATTTTCATGGTCGATCTTAAGTGAATTTCAATATGCTTTTAGTGTTGGATTTTTAGCGTTCTGTTTGGTTTTCTGTTTCCGTAGAGACAGGAACAAAGCAGTTTCCTTAAAAATAGGAATGTTTATATATTCAGTTTCTATCTATGGGAAAACCGTTTTTGTATGTGGTCCATTTACTGGACATGTTCACCCACTGACCCATTATCTTATCTCATTCAAGGTTGAGCTCTGTGATGGACAAAACTTTATAAATAGAACTGAGCAGTTTCTGTTTTAGATTACCAAACCTACTCCTCTCTTCAGAAAAAATGCACCATCGAGTTGAGCGAGTGGAGGTTTGGAAAACTAAAACTCTGAAGGTTACTTGAAGGTTGATAGCAATGGCTGGAGGTAGGTACCTCTGAAATTTATTTCTTCTTTTCTACTTCCGCTGTTTGATTTGAACGTGTTTTTTATGTTTGTTAACATGTTCAGAACAATATATTTATTTTCACATTTGGTATCAGAGCCTTATTTCGCCTCTGCCTTACTTTTATTTGGTATCTTTATTTTTTGAAACGTTGATTTACGACACTATTTTTCAAACATTTTAATAACTAAAGAGACATGAAATCATATGGAAATTGAGTTTCTAAGCTTTCTGTGAATTAAAACATGAATTTTGGTGTTAAAAATGGCTGAAAACTATCGGATTTTGTATTCGGGTTCGCGGGTTGCATCCGGGTCAACGTGACCCGCCTGAAGGTTGAAGACGATGCGCATGTTCTCGTTACTTTTCTGATCAGCATTTTTTATTTTATTTTCCGTGTCCTTGGATGCTTTTATCTGATCGTGGGTCATGCCTTGACCAATTAATAATGCTGAAATGTTGGAAGGCATAATATGTTGGCCCATGTTACTTTTCAAACTTTTGGAGATTTTATTTGTTGTTTGTACGTTGCGAGCCATGTACGTGTTGTTTACTATTTAAGTTTTATAAGATATCTTAATGTTTTAATTAATAATTAATTGTATTATTAATTAATGTTACTCATAATTAATTTATTTATGTAATAAATTGTTTGAGTTATGAGTTATGTGTTTAAATTATTTATTTATTTAAATTGTATGTTTATTTATGGTATTTGTTTAAGTATACAATATTATGTTAAATAATTTATTCACTTTAACATTAATGAGCTTGTTGAATAACTATATGCATATATTATTTATTTACTTCTTAAATTTTTGTGTATAATTTTGTGATTATTATACATATGAAGTTATAATAAATATTTTTTTATGTAATGTTATTTCAATTTATTTGCATTATTGAGGATGTTATGCAAATATTTAGCTCTTATTAATAATTAATTAATATTAAGTTGATTAATCTGAATGATTGATTATTTAATTTTATTGTTTATGATTAATTACAATAAAATTAATTTTGGAAATAAGAGAATATTTTGTGATCTTTATAATTTAATTGATTAAAGTCTAGGCACAACAACTTTAATTATTTAAATTATATATTAAGAGTCTCTAGATCACATAAAGTAAATAATATTAATTGTAATTAGTTAAATATAATATAATATATATCATCCCACATGAATTTCTATTATAGTTTTATATGATTAATTAGGATAAATATTAAATTATATTTCTTGACTTGCCCACAGGAATCAGGAAACATAACTAAATAGTTTTATCATGATTTTTATATGAATTTAATTAAATTAAAATTTTAGCCCATAGACAAATTTTATGTCGCTGAATTCATAATTTTGAGCATGACTTACATGGGTAAATCATGATACATTTTTATTTTTATTTTGTATCAAATTTTAATGATAAGCATATATGTTGAATAATTTTCAGCTATACAACCAATTAATACAATTGATGTCCCAGAATTGAAAGGGGATAATTACCTTATTTGGAAAGAAAGGATTCTATTGATGTTAGGGTATATGGATATAGATTATGCTATTAGGAAAGATGAACCACCGGCTATTACGGAGAATAGAGAATCGGAAGAGGTGGATCTGTATGACAAATGGGAAAGATCCAACCGACTATTTGTGATGTTCATTAAGACAAAGATATCAACTGGTATTAAGGGTTTAATTGAATAGTATAATAATGTGAGAGTGCTCCGGAAGTCCATTGATGAACAATTTGAGACTTCAGGGAAGGTATTGGCCAATACCCTAATAAAGAAGTTTTCTTCTATGAAGCTCACTACTCTGAGAGGTGTGCGTGAGCACATGATGCAGATGAGGTACACTGCGGCTCAAAGATTTCCTACAACACACAAAGATAAATGGTCTATCAATGAACTCATGACCATGTGTGTTTAGGAGGAGGGGAGGTTGCAGTTGGAACAAGGAGAGAGTTCTCTTATGACAATTGAAAGGAAGGATAGTAAGAAAGGCCATAAGAACAAGGGAAGTGGTAAAATACCACCTCAAGCTAGAATTAAGAAAGAATCTAGGTGTTTCTTCTGTAAAAAGAAGAGGCACATGTAGAAAGATTGTCCAAAGTTCAAGCTATGGTTTGAAAAGAAAGGTATGCCTACCTCTTTAGTTTGTCATGAATCTAATATGATTAGTATTAATCATAACACATGGTGGATTGATTCTGGTTCTACAATCCATGTTTCAAATAACTTGCAGGGTATAGAAAACCTAAGGAAGCCAGTGGGATGTGAGCTATGCATCTATTCAGGAAGTAGGATGAGCTCACTGATAATTGCTAAGCATATGTAAAGTTACATGTAAATTACTTAGCAATTATTTATTATTTTCCTCTTTTAATGCTTCTTTTTGTGATTAAAATATAGGAATTAGCTTCTTCTAAGCTTTTATCCAGTGGATGCTTTAACTAGTTGATTTATGAAGTGTTGGTTGTATTTTTTGGAGAATTCACTGCAAGGGCATGGAAGATGGATTTCAAAGTCTGGAGCTGCCTTCTCAACACGACAACAGCAACTTGCTCAGCATGACAGACTAGCCCAATGCGAAGCGCTGCTCAACATGACTCGCTCGCTTAGCGCGTGGTCACTTATCCAGCTGGACATTTTGAGGCGCACTCAGGGCGTAATTTTCTCGCTTAGCACACACCAATGCACTGGGTTGTGTTTTAAGGCAAATTAGAGGGAAAAATAGAATTTATTCATTTTCTCAGGACAGAACACACCATTTGGGAAGCTTGGAGCTCTGCTAGGTCACGAAGGAGACATCCTTCCACACCATTGGAACTTCTTCTCCACCTCATTCAATACCCTAATCCTCCATTGTTGTAAGCTTCTCATGGAAATGAGGAGCTAAAACCCCCATTGTTGGGAGTTCACCAACCAAACGCTTTGATGTAAAGTTCTAACTATGTATTCAATATCATTTGTGCATTATTGTTATTTTCCTGAGCTTTATTCATGCTTGTGGTTTGATCACTCATTTGTATGCTTTGTTTTAGGTTTTAATGCATTGGAAAATGGTTATGGCCTTAAGAACTGAAAAACGCTTCTAAATGATGTCATTGAAAATACAATGAATACCTAATCTAATAAACCAAGAGGGGGGGTGAATTGGTTTTTAACAACTTTTTACTTTTCTTGCAAAATCAAACTCAGCGGAAGATAAACAATGGATCGTATCTTTACACACAACACTTTTAATAAGCAAATTTATCTTTTCCAATCACTTAACTCATGTGCTGAAACAAAGTGTAAGCTGATTCACAAAATAATATCACAAGCAATTGAATGTAATGTAAATCAAAACACAATTACACACAAATTTATACTGGTTCACCTCTAACCACTTGAGGCTACATCCAGTTGTCTTCTAATCCAAACCAGATTAGAGTTCCACTAACAAGATTCAGTTCTTTACAAGCAATCAACCAAGTCTCATTCACCCACCCTAGGCAAAATTCTAAATCTAACACTAAGATTTATCTAAAGACTTAGAACCTGAGCACACCACTCAGTTCTACCCACTAGAAACCCTATCTAGTTATGCTTTAAAGAATTCTAACTTGTTACATGGACAATTACAACACAATCAGTAAAATACAGAATTAAATCTCACAAAGAGTTAAGCATAAAGTTCAAGAAGGATATCACCTAAACTTCCATTTGCAACTGAAAGAATTTCAAACGAAATTGATAACCTGGTGATGAATGTAATGCCTTCTTGAATGATCTTGAAACAGATTAATGCATGAATGATTACTAAGAACCTCCTTCCTTTACTCTAGCTTCATGATTTTCTCATCAAAGAACAACCCACATGAAAAAGACTCTTTCTTCACTTCAAAGGCACTCAGAGAATGTTACTACACTTTTGTAATAAAATTTTTCGAATTCTGAATCTCTGAGATTGTGAGTCAATGCATGCTATTTATAAAAAAACAGATTTAACAGACTGTAATCGATTATTTCGCTAACGTAATCGATTAATTTAACTCATGTAATCGATTAACTCGACCATTTAATCGATTAAAGTGTTCGTAGCAGTTCTGGAAAATAAGCATGATCAAAGTAATCGATTATTTTACCATTTAATCGATTATTCCAGTGAGCTTCACTTTTGCCTCTAGCATATTTAATCGATTACGATTAATTGGTAATCGATTAAATCACCTTCTATACTACACAGAATTATGCAGAGTGCTTATGTAATCGATTATTTACCTATGTAATCGATTATTCCAGTGATAAATCATTTTATGCATGTTTCAAGCTTATCAATGCATTTCTATATGAATGTGTATGCTTAAGTGATTCTAATCCTAAGTATGAATGCATGTCTGTTAATTTTATTTAATAGCTGCAAATGGATTATTAGATCATACCCTTAATGAACCAAATTAACACTACAAATGAACAATTACAAATGCCATCAACAGTTGATTGGGCATGAATCAAATATCAAAACACTTCTTGTGATTCTTCCAATTCTTCAAACACTTGAATCTAACAGTCATGTATAGGGATAGAATGGTTTTGTTTAGCCTAGGTTATGTTATCATCTCCAATCGTAATGCAAATTGATTAATATAACTCTTGAGGGGTTAGGGTGAAATTAAGTGATTTAGGTCTAGCACTTAGGGAATCAAGGTTAGATTATACTAGTTGATAAAGGTGATTGTAATTAATGGTGAATAGAGAAAAACCTTTTATATCACATCAAAGTTAGTTCCGGTTAACGAACTCCCAACACCAATCGCATCATATTTCCACTGTCCACATCATTCTAAGTGTTTGTGTCTCTTTCCTTGTAGTTATTACCTTTTAATTTACATTTAAGTACAGCTCAATCTTATGCCAAATCATTTCACCATTTAAATCCATTCATTAATTACTTGAAAACAAATGAGTATTAGTGTTGGGTATAAGCAAAGTCCCTGTGGAAATCGACATTCGGTTTTACCGGATCTTTATTACTTGGACAAATCGGTGCACTTGCTGAACCATTAACAAGTTTTTGGCACCATTGCTGGACCCTTGGTTCCTTGTACTCGGTACTTTTATACTGTTGTTTTTGAGTAATTATTCTTTATTCTTTGATTCTTTATCTTTGTTTTATTTTATATACAAATTCTTTAACCTGTTCAAGTTGTTTCAAGTTGTCTTCTTTCTTGTATGTGAGGTAGAACACAGGTGGACGATCTTCTTCCATTGAATTTGGAAATTGAAGCCACTTGTCAAAGAAACAACGCAACAAGAAGGAGGCAAGGATACAGGGAGGACTTTCCTGGTTCATCATCTTCCAATCATCAACCTATCTTTGAAAAACCTCAAATGGCGGATGACCAACCACTTAGGGTTACACTGGAAGACTACTCCAGTTACACTACGTCGCAGTACTTGACAAGCATTGCGAGACCGAAAGTTCAAGCAGCCAACATCTCATATCCACACTCACTCATCTAGCTCAAACAAGGCAACCTCTTCCATGGTTTGCCCAATGAAGATCCTTACTCTCACTTGGCTAATTACATAGAGATATGTAACACAATGAAGATTCCTGGAGTTCCTAAAAATGCCATCCGCCTCAACCTGTTTTCTTTTTCCTTGTCTGGTGAAGCTAAGAGATGCTACACTCATTCAAGGGAAATAGCTTCAGAACATAGGAATAGGTGGTGGGGAAATTCCTAAAGAAGTTTTTTCCAGAATCTAAGATAGCCGAGGGTAAGGCAAAAATCTCTTCACTCCACCAGTTTCTGGATGAGTCATTGAGCAAATCACTAGATCATTTTCGTGAGATTCTTCTTAGAACTCCCACTCACGGGTTCAGTGAGCCTATCCAGATGAATATATTTATTGATGGCTTATGACCGTATTCGAAATAGTTACTAAATGCATCCACTGGTGGTAAAATTAAGCTTAAGATCCCTGATGAAGCAATGGAGCTAATATAGAACATGGTGGCAAGTGATCATGCTATCCTTCATGATAGAGCATATACGCCTGCCAAGAAGAGCCTCATGGAACTCACATGCCAAGATGCTTTGTTGGCTCAGAACAAACTGCTAGCCAAGCAACTAGAGACCCTCACTGCAACATTGAACAAGCTTCCTCAACAACTACATGCGGTTCAGCCAACTTCGCCTCTTTCGATGCAAGTTGGTCCTTGTTCCTTGCGTGGAGGAGCTCATGAGTCGGGTCGTTGCATGACTCAAGATGAGGCTTGATAACTGATGTCGTATCGCTTCAAAACAATTAAACTACGCTAATTCTGTAGCACAGGATTAACCTAGGTCGACTTAGAGACACAATCAATATGGTTCCAACTTTAATTCACTAGTAAATATTAAGGGGATTTTTATCAAACAATTTGCATGCATGAATAAAAATTGCAGAAAAATGTAACAAAATAATAGAAACTAACAAAATTGATAAAAGGTATTCTAGAACAGATTAAAAAGCATCAATCCAATTCACCAAACCAAGCAATACGAATTATGATAGTTCTCAGATAATGATTTTGTTGTGAAAGTTCATTCAATTTCATTAGAAGCAATTCAATCGAATTAACTCCTAAATTAATTGAAACCACAAACCTAATTGAAATATCATCCAAATAATCTGTGATTAAAATTAGAAATTAGGAAATGAATCCATAAACTAATCCATTTTCAATCCTAAACACATTCATAATCATGAAAATCGAATGGAGGATTGAAGAAGAAAGTGAACATTCACACAGAATTTGAAATACCAAACCAGAACTCAAATTCCCCTTGCTTGGGCTTGGATCCTTGGATTGATTGATTGTTTAGCCTTCCATGATCATAATCAATGAAATCCCCATGAAATGAGTGCAAGAAAATGGAAAAACAATAATGAAAGTGAAGAACAATGAAGAACAATTGAGAGAAAATAAGAGAAAGGGTTTTAATTCTAAAAACTTCTAAAAGTCACTACAAAATGTGTTTGTGCTAAAATGAAGTGTGTCCATCCAAATAACTAAAATCACTTAAATATAGTTGTTGGATTAAGGGGGAGCTGCTTCAGGAATAAGAAGAAATTACTCAAGATTTGGTTTTGAGCTTTCAACATGCAAATGACAACTTGAAGACAATTTAGAATTAAATTGTGTAAGAGAAAAGCAATTCTGGTGATCCAAGTGCATTGCATTCATTCATTACATAATCAATCTAATTAAGTCAACAAAAGTCACAAAGCATTATCAAATCAACTAAAGGTTTTAAATAATTCAAAGGTTTTAAGAAAAAGCATTTTTCACTGTAATAATCGATTACAGTAATAGTATAATCGATTATTTTGTTCTTCATCAAAACTGGAAAATGTTCAGGAACACTTTAATCGATTACCATGACAAATTAATCGATTATTTGACTTACTCTTTTATAAAAACTGCATTGTTAAAATATTTAATCGATTATATTAAAGCCGTAATCGATTACATGCTTACATATGTTTTTAGCATTGAACTGCCATAATCGATTACCCAAGTTCGTAATCGATTACACCTTGTTTTGACAAAACTGTGCTGCACTGGCTTAATCGATTACCAGGATTCGTAATCGATTATCTAAGCTTTATGAAAATACACTAGAACTGGTTTAATTTATTACCAGGTTCTATAATTGATTAAACAAGCTTTGTGAAAAATATGCTTTGACTGTAATAGTCGATTACAGCTCGAGATAATAGATTATTTTGATTGTTATTCAAACCCAGAAAAGCTATGAACATATTAATCGATTATAATGGAAACGTAATCAATTACCAAAGCAATTTAATCGATTATTAGTGCGTTTTAATCGATTACTGACGGTTAAAAATTTCTATTATAAATAGAACCCTTGCTCAGCTGTTTTTGTAACTTTGTGGAATAATACCCATTCGAAATTTCTGAGCTAAAACGGTCTTCTGAGCATTCTAAATTCTTTTCTGAGGGTTTGATTCAGTCATGTTTCATGTTGCATTGATCATGTGAAAATAAATCATTCTTGAAGCATGCAACCATTTCAAGATTAAGGAAAGCTATGTTTCTTGTGTTTTAAAGATTCAACCTATTCTGGTAAATTCATTTGTATTACGTACCTTGGATCATCAGGTTGTTTCTCTCCTTAATCTGATTGTAATTTTCGTTTTGTATATTGTTTTGTAATTTGCTATTGTAATTGAGTTCTTACATGTAACTAGAGATAGGGTTTCTATACGGGTTTTGCTGAGTAGTGTTCTCAGTGGGTTTGTCTCTAAGGATCTAATAGTGTTTTAGATTTCTGAACTTTATCTAGGGTTGATAAAGAGAGGCTGTGTAATTGCTTGTAAGAACAGAAATTAAATAACTTCACTCTAGTGTTAAGTGGAAGAAACTGGATGTAGCTTCATAGTGTTGAAGTGAACTAGTACAAACTGCTTGTGTGTTGTTTCTGAATCTATTCTCCTCTTATTAATATTTTCTTGTTTCATTTGCTTATCTTGAAAGGTCAGTTTTGATCCATTGAATCCTAAGGGGCTGAGTAACTTGATTGAATAAGGTTTCTTGGTTTTGAAATGTGATAAAGATCCTTTTATAAACTCTGATTTTGAGTAAAGAATTTTGATTTACCATGGTCTAACCAATTCACCCCCCCCTCTTGGTTAAGTGTGAAGTATTCATATCATTTTCAATTGGTATCAAGAGCTGGTTCTTGAAAGTTACTCAAGATCACTAAATTTCTTTCAAAATGAATACCTCACAAATAACTTTCAAGGAAGGTGCTTCTTTAAACAAACCTCCTTTATTTGAGGGTGAAAATTTCAGCTTTTGGAAAAATAGAATAAAGATCTTTATTCAATCAAATGATCACGGAGCTTGGAATTCAATAGAGAAAGGTCTTGTAGTGCCCATCAAAACTGTTGGAAATGAAATGATTCCCAAAGAATGGGATAAGATGAATGATGCTGAAAAAGGCTTGTTTAATATGATTTTAAAGCCAAAAATATGATAACCTCTGCTCTTTCCTCTGATGAATTTTTCAAAACTGTTAAGTGTGCAAGTGCTAAGGAAATGTGGGAAATGCTAGAGATTACTCATGAAGGAACTGAAGAAGTTAGAAGATCAAGGAAGCATTCATTGATCTATGAGTATGAGATGTTTAAGATGAACACCAATGAAAGCATTTCTCAACTCCAAACAAGATTCACACACATTGTTAATCATCTATTGGGACTTGGAAAAACTTTTGATGTTGAGGAACTAAACATCAAAATCCTGAAGTGTCTAACTAGAGCTTGGCAACCAAAAGTGACAGCAATTAAAGAATCTAAGGATTTGTCCAAAATGTCAATGGCTGCACTCTTTGGTAAATTGCTTGAATATGAATTAGAATTGTCTCAACTAATGTGTGTTGAAGATGAAGAAAAGAAAGGCAAAGGAATTGCTCTAAAAGCTGCAACACCTAAAGCTGAAAAAGAAGAAGAATCAAGTGATGAGGAAGATGAAGAAAATATGAACTTAATAGCTAAAAAGTTCAGCAAATTTATAAGGAGAAACAAGGGCAAGAGATTCTCTAGAAACTCCAAGAATAACAACAACAACAAGAAGATTGATAGCAACTTCACATGCTTTGAATCTGGAAAACCAGGCCACATCAAATCTGAATGCTCAATCTACTTGAAGAAGCAACAAGGGGACAACAAAGCAAAGAAGGAAGGAAAATCAAGAAGAGCATACATTGCTTGGGATGAAAATGACTCAACAACTTCAGAATCCTCTACTGAAAATGAAGAAGCTAACATGTGCCTTACCTCCATTGTTAATGAAGAAAATGATGATCTTCTAGATGAAGAAGATGAAGCTTCAAACACAGAATCTGAGGTATATTCTGATTATGGCAATGCAATTGATGCTTTTCATGAAATGCATAATGAAGCACAAAAATTAGCAAAAGCAAATAACAAACTTAAAGGTGACTTAAGGTGGCATATATCCAAACTTGCAGAATTGCGAGAAGCAAATTGTAAACTGAATGAAGAACTTAATAAACTTCTTTCAAGTTACAAATTAAATGGATGTACATGTACCTTAGCCATCCTTAAGGTTGATAAATACAATGAATTACAAAAGGAATTTGATGAGTATAAACTGAGCAAAGAAAAGGAAAGTATGATGTTAAAAACTGAAATTAGTGATTTGGCTGATTTATTGAGAAAGTTTTATAAAGGCAAATGCAACTTAGAAGAATTGCTAAGTGTTCAAAAACATGCTGGTGATACTTATGGTTTAGGTTATAAACATGGTGCCAAAAATAAAGGTAAAACTGTGTTTGTACCTCCAAAACATAAATATCATAGGCAATACTTTTAGCCAACATGTTTTTCATAAAATTGCTCATGATAGGTCATCTAAACTTCCTACTTGCAATTATTGTATGTTAAAAGGTCATACATCTTACAAGTGCTTTGCTAGTAGATTCTATGTTTCAAATGGAGATTGTATATGGATTGAGAAAAGAAAGAAAGCAACTAACTCCTTTGGACCCAACTTGAATTGGGTACCACTTGTCTCTTCTTAATTTGAATTTTGCAGATATGTCTTAGAGCTAAATCATCTACATGGCACCTAGATAGTGGTTGCTCTAGACATATGACAGGTGGCAAGTCTTTACTCACAGACTTTATTCCTAAAGATGGAGGCTTTGTCACTTATGGAGACAATAATAAGGGTAAGATCATTGGTGAAGGCAACATTGGAGATAACTTCTACACCAAAATCAGCAATGTTCTATTTGTGGATGGCTTGAAACACAACCTTCTAAGCATAAGCCAATTGTGTGATAAAGGCTTTAAAGTTTCATTCAATGAAGATTGTTGTATGGTTTGTGATAGCCAAAGTAGTGAAGTTATCCATATTGGTAAGAGAAAAGGTAACATCTATCTACTTTCAATTGACCATGCATTTCTTCACAAAACTTCATGCTTAATGAGTAAAATAGATGAATCTTGGTTGTGGCATAGGAGAGCTAGTCATATTAATATGCACCATATGAACAAACTCATTAAAAAGGACTTAGTGATTGGTTTACCAAAACTCAAATTTGAGAAGGACAAACTATGTGATGCTTGTCAAAAGGGGAAACAAACCAAAATTTCTTTTCAAAGCAAAAACATTGTTTCTACCTCTAGACCACTTGAACTACTACACATTGATTTGTTTGGTCCTTCAAGAACCATGAGTTTGGGTGGCAATTATTATGGACTTGTGATTGTTGATGATTACTCTAGATATACTTGGACTTTGTTTTTGAAATCCAAAAGTGATGCTTTCCTTGCTTTTAAAAAATTAGCCAAAGTTGTTCAAAATGAGAAAAGCAACAAAATTATCTCAATAAGAAGTGATCATGGTGGAGAATTCCAAAATGAGCATTTTGAAATTTTTTGTGAAGAAAATGGAATCAACCACAATTTTTCAGCTCCAAGAACACCTCAACAAAATGGTGTTGTGGAGAGGAAAAATAGATCACTAGAAGAAGGTGCAAGAACACTTCTTAATGAGACAAATTTACCAAAATATTTTTGGGCTGATGTAGTGAGTACAGTATGCTATACATTAAATAGACTTCTCATAAGGCCTATTTTAAAGAAAACTCCTTATGAGCTGTACAAAGACAGAAAGCCAAACATATCTCACTTGAGAACCTTTGGCTGCAAATGTTTTGTATTAAATAATGGAAAAGAATCACTTGGAAAGTTTGATGCAAAGGCTGATGAAGCTATATTTCTAGGATATTCATTACATAGTAAAGCATATAGAGTATTCAATAAAAGAACAATGTGCATGGAAGAATCTGTTCATGTAATCTGTGATGAGTCTAACTCCTCAAGAGAGGAAAAGAAATGTGATTTAGATGCAGGTCCTATGGAAGAAATTTTCCAGCCCATTGAAGAGAAAGGAGAACCAAGTTCTGTAACAATTACATCAACATCCAATCTAGAGCCAAAAGAATGGAGAACAACAAGAGATCTTTCCCTTGATAACATCATTGGTGAAGTTTCAAAGGGAGTATCCACTAGATCCTCATTAAAAAATCTTTGTTGTGATATGGCTTTTGTTTCACAAATTGAACCTAATAGTATTAATCAAGCATTATTCGATGAACATTGGTTGATGGCTATGCATGATGAGTTGAATCAATTCAAAAGAAATGAGGTTTGGGAATTAGTCCCTAGAACATCAACTCACAAACCTATTGGTACTAAATTGGTTTTTAGAAATAAGCTAGATGAAAGTGGAATCATAGTAAGGAACAAAGCCAGATTGGTTGCTAAGGGATACAACCAAGAGGAAGGCATTAACTATGATGAGACTTATGCTCCAGTAGCTAGACTAGAAGCCATTAGGTTGCTGCTTGCATATGCTTGTTTAATGAATTTCAAATTGTTTCAAATTGATGTTAAAAGTGCTTTCTTAAATGGATACATAGATGAGGAAGTTTATGTTGAACAACCTCCTGGGTTTATTGATCACAAACATCCTAACCATGCTTACAAATTAAGAAAAGCATTGTATGGTTTGAAACAAGCACCTAGATCATGGTATGAAAGGCTAAGTAAATTTCTGATTGAACAATCTTTCATAAGAGGTCAAATTGATAAAACCTTGTTCATTAAGAGAAAAGGAAAAGATATTCTATTAGTTCAAATTTATGTTGATGACATTATCTTTGGTTCAACTAATCCATCAATGTGCAGAGAATTTTCAGTTACAATGCAGGGAGAATTTGAGATGTCCATGATGGGTGAACTTACATTCTTTTTGGGATTACAAGTCAAGCAATTAAAGAGTGGAGCCTTCCTAAGTCAATCAAAGTACTGTCAAGAAATGATTAAGAAATTTGAAATGGAAAATTGCAAGGATGCTGCAACACCTATGACAACCTCAACTTATCTTGACATTGATGACAAAGGAAAAAGTGTTGATGAATCCAAATATAGGGGAATGATTGGTTCTTTGTTATACCTTACTGCTAGTAGACCTGATGTAATGCTAAGTGTTTGCTTGTGTACAAGATATCAAACAAATCCAAAGGAGTCTCACCTTACAGCAGTCAAGAGAATCCTCAAGTATCTCAAGGCAACACCAAAAGTTGGATTATGGTATCCTAAAGGTGCACCAATCAATGTTATTGGATATTCTGACTCTGATTTTGCAGGATGTAAACTTGATAGGAAAAGCACAAGTGGTACTTGTCATCTTCTTGGAAGCTCACTCATATCTTGGCATTGTAAGAAACAATCTTGTGTGGCTTTGTCAACTGCTGAAGCTGAATACATCTCAGCTGGAAGTTGCTGTGCACAAAGCTTATGGCTCAAACAACAACTACAAGATTTTGGAGTTAATCTCAAGGAGATACCCTTGTTGTGTGACAACACAAGTGCCATAAATATCTCAAAGAATCCTGTCATGCATTCAAGGACTAAGCATATTGAAATCAGACATCACTTCCTAAGAGACCATGTTCAAAAAGGTAATATCAAGATTGATTTTGTAGATACAAATAATCAACTAGCTGATATATTCACAAAACCCTTTGATAGAGATAGATTCTACACTCTCAGAAACATGTTAGGCATACTTGATGAAACCAACATATGTTAGCTTGCTTGATCTTTGCCAAACCATGTAAAAACCATGGAACATTAACTTGCATTTGAAAATTCAAAAACTCTGCTTTAAAATTGTTTATTCTGCATAATCCACTGCTATAATCGATTAAGTATCGGATTAATCGATTAAAATCATTTAAAAAGCAATTGGGAATGAAACTTAAGCTCATGTAATCGATTACATAAGACAAATAATCGATTATTCATCATAAAAACCCTTTTCAGAAAATTCATTCAACTGGGATAATCGATTACATCATCGAAATAATTGATTACATAAGCTCTCAAGTGTTTTACAAATTAAAAATCCCACTGGTTTAAATGGTAATCGATTAAATGGCTTCTAAAACTCTTGAAAAACTTTGTTTACACTGTTGTAATCGATTCCGGCTGTGTGTAATCGATTACAGATCATCTTCCCCAACTATATTGCTATGAAATAATCGATGTCGTAGCCGAATTAATCGATTACTGTTAATTTCAAAAATTGCATTTTGTGAAGAAATAATCGATTACTTAACGAAATAATCGATTATTCCTGGAGTTACAGAAAATTCTAACAAAACTTAAAAGATTTTCTTGGAAATTGTAACTGCTCAACTGCCCTAAATTCAAATTTTGAAATCTCTGTGCTTTAAAATTGTGTGGTTAATGCATGGTAACTGTTTCTCATTTTCAAATTCAAAATATTGGAGCTCAAATTACTCTATAAATAGAGCCTTGCATCCATAGAAATCCTTGCACCATTACCTCTTCTCTCTCTGGTTTTCTATATCTTTCCTGTGTCCAAAAAACGTGTCTAAAATGTCTACTTCTAAAAGGGCTAGGTTTGGAAAAAGAAAGGTTGGTGAATCCTCTTCTAATCCCCTCCTCCTTCAAATAGACTTGACCTATGGCTCCCAAATGAAACCGACAAAATGAATTATCTTCAATTCTTTGCCACAAAACTTGTGTGCTCACCCAAATATCTTAACTTAGACTGGTTTAGAAATGAAGGCTTGAATTTCCCTGCTTTTCTAGAGACCCAAGGTCTTAGGATATTTCTTGAAATGAAAGGAACATTTTACCCTGAGTTAGTAAAAGTTTTCTATACCTGTGTCAAAGGTTCCATGAATGGAACTATGAAATCCTAAGTCAAGGGTGTTCAAATGAAAATTACTCCTGAGGTGTGGGAAACAGTAGCTGGGGTCATATGTGAGGGTGAGAGAAAATTGGAGGAAAATCCAGATGGCTATAGCAAGATAGACACCTATAGGAACATGCTTCATGATCCCCATATGCAAATTAGGAATAGGTTGGGTACTGGCCCCATGACTCCTGAAGACAGATTGCTTCATTACATAATCACTTATGTCTTAACCCCTAGGGCAACAAATCATGCTCAAGCAACTGATGAAGACCTACAATTAGTGTATGGTTTGAAGCACTCTATACCCATGAATTGGGTTCTTATATTTCAAGAAATTATGTTGAAATCCAAGAGACTTGTCAACTATCCATTTCCCTATCCTGTTCTGATATCTAGATTTATAGATTTCTTCAACATTGATGTGTCTAATGAGGTTGTGGACAACACAAACTCAAGTAACAACCTTATTCAAGAAAAGCATCTCTCAAAGCTAGGAATGTTGAAGACACCACAAGGCTGGGTGATGGCAGGCCAAAATCCAGAAGCTCAACCTCCTGCTGTTGATGATATTGATGATGAATCTTCTGAAGATGAAGATGCTGCTCCTGCTACTCCCTCCTATAGTCCATTTGAATCCTTAATGATTCAGAAAATGGATGCATTGCTTACACTACACCATGAGCATAGGGCTGAAACAAACACCTCTCTAGCACAAATTGAATCTAGGCTTGAGACCATAGAGGCTAGGATTATACTAGATTACTCTGGCCCAGAAGATTAAAAAGCTTAAATTTTCATGTTCTTTTATGTTATGTTTTTTATTTCTCTATGTACTGCACTCAATCATCAAATGAATGAAATTATCTTATTGTCTTTCCCTTACTTGATGTGTACTTTAAATTTTTGCCTTTAACAAGCCAAATAGGGGGAGAAATAATTGATTTTGACCTTAAAACAAAGCAAATTGGAATGCTTTGCATCACACTCTGTTTATCCCTATTTTATGTTCCACATTGTGCCCAAAATTCGTATTGAATGAATTATGCAATTTAGGGGGAGTTAACTACTGAAAACTAACCCCTTAGGCATTAAAAGCATGTAAATGAATTCTTAATGAATCACAGATGCTTTTAACACTTGTTCTTGCCAAGAGTATTGGAAATTTTCAGGTTTGCAAAAGCTCAAATGTCACCAAATTGCTTCCTCACTTTACCTTCAAGCCCCACTGGAAATCAATTGAAGATTTGGCATGTTTAAAGCCAAAAAGGGGGAGATTGTTGGATTAAGGGGGAGCTGCTTCAGGAATAAGAAGAAATTACTCAAGATTTGGTTTTGAGCTTTCAACATGCAAAGGACAACTTGAAGACAATTTAGAATTAAATTATGTAAGAGAAAAACAATTCTGGTGATCCAAGTGCATTGCATTCATTCATTACATAATCAATCTAATTAAGTCAACAAAAATCACAAAGCATTATCAAATCAACTAAAGGTTTTAAATAATTCAAAGGCTTTAAGAAAAAGCATTTTTCACTGTAATAATCGATTACAGTAAGAGTATAATCGATTATTTTGTTCTTCATCAAATCTGGAAAATGTTCAGGAACACTTTAATCGATTACCATGACGAATTAATCGATTATTTGACTTACTCTTTTATAAAAACTGCATTGTTAAAATATTTAATCGATTATATTAAAGTCGTAATCGATTACATGCTTACATCTGTTTTTAGCATTGAACTGCCATAATCGATTACCCAAGTTTGTAATCGATTACACCTTGTTTTGACAAAACTATGTTGCACTGGTTTAATCGATTACCAGGATTCGTAATCAATTATCTAAGCTTTATGAAAATACACTAGAACTGGTTTAATCGATTACCAGGTTCTGTAATCGATTAAAAAGGCTTTGTGAAAAATATGCTTTGACTGTAATAATCGATTACAGCTCGAGATAATCGATTATTTTGATTGTTATTCAAACCCAGAAAAGCTATGAACATATTAATTGATTATAATGGAAACGTAATCGATTACCAAAGCAATTTAATCGATTATTAGTGCGTTTTAATCGATTACTGACGGTTAAATTTTTTTGTTATAAATAGAACCCTTACTCAGTTGTTTTTGTGACTTTGTGGAATAATACCCATTCGAAATTTCTGAGCTAAAACAGTCTTCTGAGCATTCTAAATTCTTTTCTGAGGGTTTGATTCAGTCATGCTTCATGTTGCATTGATCATGTGAAAATAAATCATTCTTGAAGCATGCAACCATTTCAAGATTAAGGAAAGCTATGTTTCTTGTGTTTTAAAGATTCAACCTGTTCTGGTAAATTCATTTGCATTACATACCTTGGATCATCAGGTTGTTTCTCTCCTTAATCTGATTGTAATTTTCGTTTTGTATATTGTTTTGTAATTTGCTATTGTAATTGAGTTCTTACATGTAACTAGAGATAGGGTTTCTCTAGGGGTTTTGCTGAGTAGTATTCTCAGTGGGTTTGTCTCTAAGGATCTAATAGTGTTTTAGATTTCTGAACTTTATCTAGGGTTGATAAAGAGAGGCTGTGTAATTGCTTGTAAGAACAAAAATTAAATAGTGGAACTTCACTCTAGTGTTGAGTGGGAGAAACTGGATGTAGCTTCATAGTGTTTGAAGTGAACCAGTATAAACTGCTTGTGTGTTGTTTCTGAATCTATTCTCCTCTTATTAATTGTTTCTTGTTTCATTTGCTTATCTTGAAAAGTCAGTTTTGATCCATTGAATCCTAAGGGGCTGAGTAACTTGATTGAATAAGGTTTCTTGGTTTTGAAATGTGATAAAGATCCTTTTATAAACTCTGATTTTGAGTAAAGAATTTTGATTTACCAAGTTCTAACCAATTAACCCCCCCTCTTGGTTAAGTGTGAAGTATTCATATCATTTTCAATAGTGACTGAGTCAGTAGGAAATGATGGACCACAATGAAGCTCAACTAATTACTAATTAGACCAATTTCGCAGCCCAAATTTCAAGTGCAATGATTCAGACTTCCAAGCCTAAAATGACCCTCAAAATGACGGAATTGTCCTTGTCTTATGTCTGACAAAGTTGTAGATCTTTTCCTTATCTTTCCAGGGACTACTCATATGCACTGTTTGGAGTTCTGTAGAGATTTCTAGGTCCTGCACAAGGAAGATATGTCAAGTAAGCAAAAACTCCGAAAATAAGCAACAATTATCAATTAAGCCCACTTGTTTGCCTAAGGCAAAAAATGAATTAGAATGTGAAAATAAAAAACCAAGAGAAGTCAAATAAGCCAAGAAGAATAGAAAAATATTAAACTAAAAATACTCAATCAAAATACACCACACTTAAACTTTTGCACTACTGGGCAAAACTAAAAGAAAAACTAAGAGAAAAAATTCAAACTAAAGTAAATCACAAACTAAAAGAAAGGTAAGAACAAGGCACACACATTTTTTAATGGATCCTAACAATGCACAAAATTGAGAAAGATGAAAAATGGAAGAATGATATTAAGGTTTCAAACAATCCATGAACACATGATCACAAATTGCAAAGTGAAAAAGTAGTCAAGTTAAAATTTAGAATGAACCAAGGTGATAAAAATCTCTTTCAAAGAGCAACACTCAACCACTTCTAATGTGTATGGGTTTATGTTTACACTTAAACACCACATGTAACTAGCACATTCAAATTTTAACAAGACTCTAATTCATTCAACTTGAAATACACATGCATCAAAAGATCAAAAGGACTTTATAGGCTTGTAATGTATGGCTTGGGTAAAGGGTGGACAAGAAAAGGATATTTAGGCTAAAACTAAGAGAAAAGAGGGGCAATGGAAAGTAAGCCAACAAGTATAAAGAGGGGGTAGAAACAAAGAACTTATAAGGATGAAAATGAATCTCAACAACTTTTGTTGCATTTTCTTTTCCTTTTTCTTTTTCTTTGCTTTTCTTTTTCCTTGTTTATGCATTTTTTTTTCTTCTTTAAAATTTTGCTTTGTAAACTCTTTCTTTTCTTTCCAAATCAAAACAAAATAAAGATACCCCACACTTATTTGAAACTCACTCCTAAAACAATTCCAAGGCCCCTTTTCTCCCTAAAGTTAGGATAACTTGGTTTTCTATTTATTTTTCTATTTTTTTATAATGAGGTACACAAGAAAGAAAAGGTTAAAGGCTCAAAAAGGGTAGCAATGGATATCAATGCAAGGATAGTTTATTTGGCTAGTGGATAAAAGAAAGAAGGCCTAAATCATCTCAATCAAAGCATGTGCAACAAGGAATGTCAAAAGAGATCACACATGAAAGAACATGAATGAAATAATGTGATTCATCCACAAAGGCCCAAAAACTCACAAGACATAATTCTATCACACATGATCCATCTTAAATTCTATTTCTCAAGCCTACTTATCACTTCAACAATTGCCACAATGATTCACATCAAGCATGAAACCTTTCATTCCAAAAAAAATTAGTACATTTCTCACAAATTACACAAGTTAGAAATCCTATGAAAAACATGAAAAAGTGCCTAAATTCTAGTTTTTATTTTCTGAATGTAGAAACAGACTAACAACCAAACCAAACAAAACAAATACAACAACAAAAACAGATAGAAACAGATAAAAACAAAACAAATAGAAACAGAAAACAGACAGATATAATAGAAAACAGACTCAAAAATTAAAACAGACAGCATGTAAAAATAGAAATAGAAAATAAACAGAAATAGTAACAGCAAACAGAAACAAAAAACAGATTTAGTAATCCTTCACCCCACACTTGAAATGCACATTGTCCTCAATGTAAGCATGCAATAAGATGCAAACAAAGAGACAACAAATAAAAGAAGGGAAAAGGAAACTCCCCAAATGTCATTCAAGGCACATCATCACATAGAATTGGCAAGACCAAAGAGATGTCTACCACAAGCTCCTCCTCCACTAGCGGGCTCTCATGAAATAGCTTGGGTTGGTGACCATTTACTTTGAAGACCTTGCCAGTAACTTCATTTTTAATCTCAACTGCACCATGGGGAAAAACATTAGTAATAACAAAAGGTCCATCCCATCTCGAACGAAGTTTACCGGAAATAAGCTTGAGGCGAGAGTTAAACAATAACACTTTTTGGCCAATATGGAACTCCTTCCTAAGAATCCTAGAGTCATGAAATCTCTTCACTTTCTCCTTGTTAAT